>CM060863.1:3117575-3294412 GCA_030737845.1 Acorus calamus | reverse complement strand
AACATTTAACATAATAAAAGTAGGATTTAGTTCACATAACATAATAAAATAAATAAACATATGTTACATGATTATAATTTATACCAATTCAAGTAAAAAGGTCAACAAAAAAATTTCACACACCCACAAGAACATGTCCCCAGTCCCACTGATTTCTCAGATTCAATCCAACCTGTATGCAATTCACTAACCTTAAGAGATAAGTAGAGAAATCAAACACGGAAACACTCATGCATTAATGTCAACACCACGAAATATCCAATCTCATGCTCGCACAAACGGGGTGCGAGCCGCCTATGCAGGCTCAACCGCATATTCCTGTCTGAAGCCCGAGGTTGTTCGTTCGAGGGACCTAAATGACCATATGAAATCACAAGTTCACAACCGATCAAAATAAAGTAAAAATAAAGATTCATTTGCATATAAAATTTATGGGGAGCAAAATGTTGTGTGATCTCAAAATCTATTCAACGTTATTTATTTTCTATTATGAATTGAAAGTTATAATTAACCTATAACATAATAAGGCTTTCTAGTTTTTTGCTGTATATTAAAACGAGTTAAACAAACAGAAATTGTTAAAAAAATTCATCCTGATTTTATTGCAAGCAAAACTTGTGAAAACCGTCCAACATCAAAATAAATTAAATTAAATTATCCATAAAAAAACAGAGAAAAAATAAATGAAAGAGCAAGACATACAAGGACCACATTAACATATCCTCTCATCATCTGTTGGGTGATGAAGAGTGTCACTTAAGAAAGTTATTATAGTGGAGTTGTTACAAGTGCCACACCCCGCGCACAGTTCCAACATTAATACAACGGACTAACTTTGAACAACATTTTTCTTTGTACACATGTACATATATCTTACCAAGCAAAAAAAAAAAAAAAAAATTACATATATCCATCATTTTTCTTTTCGAGTGTTGATACATGCAACCCGTTTTTATATCCCGTTTTGCAGTCGTACACTAATATACTTTAGTAAATATTCCATTTTATATAATAACATTCACTTTAAAAAGTGGGTGCATAGCTTTATAAAAATTAAAATAAAATGGATTATTAGAAGGTAATGTGTATCTTTTTCATTTTCTTGAATTCACATTGGTCGAGGACACCCGCCGTCACACGAACACCTGGCCCATATGTAGTTCTGTCTTACAATTTTTTTGTACTTTGATAGTTGTCCGCCGACTGACAATGACATATATATATATATATATATGGTCGCGATTACATGCGGTATGCGGTCGGTGCGGTTTACGACGTGGGCCGTCTGATCGCGGGTCCATCGCATCCAACGGTCGACGTGAATCGCACCCGACCGTCCGATGTGATGGACCCGTGATCGACGGCCCGTGATCGCGCACCGCACCGACCGTAAACCGCACCTAATCGGCTCCCTATATATATATATATATATATATATATATATATATATATATATATATATATATATATATATATATGGTCGCAATTACGTGCGGTATGCGGTCGGTGCGGTTTACGACGTGGATCGTCCGATCGCGGGTCCATCGCATCCAACGGTCGACGTGAATCGCACCCGACCGTCCGATGCGATGGACCCGTGATCGACGGCCCGTGATCGCGCACCGCACCGACCGTAAACCGCACCTAATCGGCTCCCTATATATATATATATATATATATATATATATATATATATATATATATATATATATATATATATATATATATAGCCGATTACCTGCGGTGAACGGCAGGTGCAGCGTCGATTACGGGTCCATCGCATCGAACGGTCGGGTGCGATTCACGTCGACCGTTGGATGCGATGGACCCGCGATCGAACGGCCCATGTCGCCGCCGCACCCGCCACACGCCGCACGTAATCGCCCCCGTGTATATATATATATATATATATATATATATATATATATATAAACGATTAGATACAGCGAACGGCGAGTACGACCGCGACGTGAGCCGTCCGATCATATATATATAGGGAACCGATTAGATGCGGCGAACGGCGGGTGCGGCAGCGATTACGGGCCGTCAATTATGGGTCCATCGCATCGGACGGTCGGGTGCGATTCACATCGACCGTCGGATGCGATTGACCCGCGATCGGACGGCCCACATCGCGGTTGCACCTGCCGTTCGCCGCACCTAATCGCGAGCGTGTATATATATATATATATATATATATATATATATATATATATATATATATATATATATATATATATATATATATATATGTCGTTAGGTGCAAATTATATAAATCATTAGAAATTTTACAATTTTTTAAAATTAAATTCAAATAATTTATTATAATATATTTATTTTTTATAAAATATGTAACTTGTTAGATAGTGTATATTATTATTGAAATAAAAAATTAAAATATATGAGAACTGTTATAGCATAATTTTTCTCTCTTTAAAATATCCAAGTTCATTCTATCTTTTTTTTTTAGTATCGAAGGAATCTCTCATGGCTGATCTTATGGTTAAGCTCGGAAAGGTTACTTTCGTCTATTTATCATGGACTCACGAAAAATTATTTTAAATTTTTATAAAAAAAAATTGGATAAGCTAAGTCAACATCAAAACTCGAATTCAAGATCTACCATTAACAAACGTAAACTTTGATGTTATGACCTTTGATTAGGCCAGCTTTTAAATTCCTTTTTCTAACTAATGGTTGAATGCAGAAATTAAGCCAAATTGAGGCTAGGATAAGGGTCATCATCAGGCCCAAGGCCCGAAAGCCCGGCCCGCCCGGCCTGGGCCCGCAGGGCCAAAGCCCAGCCAGGGCCCGTTCGCGGGCCGGGCTTGGGCCTGGTTCTAGGGCCCTGGCCCGGCCCGTTCGGGCTAGTCCTTAAGCCCGCCCGCGGGTCCGGCCCGTAGGCCCATGGAGGGTGATCCAATGAACTAGTAACATGTTATTTTTATTTGAATTATGGTTGAGTTATACAAATTATTAACATTTATGTAGGTGTCAACCTAGTTAGGGACATGTAATTATTCATTTTTGTAAGTAATTAATCCATTTAATATTTTTATTTTGAAAATTCAATAGATATAAATATTTTTTTCAACATTATACTTTAAATTTTGTGTTATTTTAACATTATATACAAATAAACAACGTAAAATAAAAAAATAAAATGTTTTGAATTTGGGCCCGTATGCCTGCCCGTGGGCCCGAACCCAGGCCCGGGCCCGTTGGCAGGGCCTGGGCTTTGTTTTTTTGCCACGGGTCGGCCCCGCCCGGGCCCGTTGGCCAAGCAGGCCTGGGCCCGGGCCCCGTTGCCAACCCCTAGGCCAGGATATCAGTGAGAATAGTTGACTATGGAAAAAAGAAAACATGCACGTAATATCTAGCTAGTAAAAGATGTTGTTATCATTATATTATTTCGTTTTACAGTTAGTTTCATTATCATTGTATTATCTTTCCTCTGTCCTTTTACACAGTATTTATTTTTTCTTATAATTTTTTTAATTTGTTTTTTCTCATTTCTAATTCTAATATTGTCTATTTTGATATTTTTTAAAAAAATGCCCACAATTCTTTAAAAAAAATTAGTTTCATTCTTGTAAGCTTATGATGCTCATAAATGAATTTTCCCTTTGTCTTTACATTTGTTCATTTTTTTTTGTTACATTTGCCAACCTACCATGAAATGTATATATGAAATTTTTAGAATATAAACCCATATCTCAATCACTATATGCAAATATTAAAATCACAGGTGCTATGCCAAAACTAGATTAATGAAATCATCAGCTGTTGCACATTGTAAGATATGGAGATGATCAGTCAAATTGCTTGCCAGCTATCTCCATCTTTTAATTTGTTTTGGAATCGGTCAAATTGGAAATATAAAATTTTCAAAACCTACCATAGACTTGGTTAAACTCACAAATGAAAATTATAAAATGCTAGCTGCAAATCTCAAGAGAGACTACCAGTGCAAATTGACAAGGATGCATGGCACGTACGAGCGAGACAACTACTACTATTATACATATTTTGTGTGACATGCATGCAGGAGAGGATTGCATGCACATGGTCGATCTTTTCTCGATTGATGCATTAATTGTTTTATGTGACATGCATTACCAAACGCACTTCATCAACGTGACTTAATCTTCACGCAATGTATAGAAAATAATTTACGATGAAATTGTTTCTGCCTCTCATAAATGTCAAATTCATTGCACGCCCACTGTTATCTTTTGTGAGACCTATACTATTTAATTATATTTGCTTGCTATACTAAAATATAAACATTGGGTAACCAAAATAAAGTCCCTATGCTATAAATTACTGCCTCTCCAAACTGTAATTAATATCGACCCATATAAAGAGTTCTTTTTCTTTTTCTTTTTAATCTGGTGGCTTGGCTAGGGACTATACTTACCTACAAAATGTAATTAAATTGGAAAGATAAAGATATTGGATGGTTTCAGAAAATTCTGGATACTCTAATCACCAGTTTAAACTCGTCAAATGTGACGTGTTACTTATTTACCTTGCCTGTCGGTGGTGGACTGATGTTTTTTTTTTTTTTTTGAAGAAAAGGTAGATGTTTGCTACCCGATTTCATTTCTGAACTCGAATTACAAATTCTGAATGGGGGGAGAAAAGAGTAAAAAGGCAATAAAGACACACATAAGGAAGTGAATGAACTCGCGTCTCGGGTTAGAAGAGACATCTAACCGACCAAGCGAGGCCATCGCCCATCCTGTCACCCCGTGATGCGCATAACCCCTTCTCGAAATTGTACATCCCCCGCTCTCGCAATATGTCGACCCCAATCCGACATGCACCCTCGAAACATGTCCCACATGTTTTCTTGATACACTCTCGTCCCTTTAAACACGGCTTCGTTGCGCGTCTTCCAAATCGTCCATGCCCCCGCTGGTACAATGGATTGCGACACCACTGCGGCCAAAGAGTTATCTTCCGCTTGCTTCATTGCTTTCCCCGCCGCCCATAGCTCCTCCACCGTTTGGAATGAGGTTTGAAGACCCGTGAACCTCCCCACCAACACCCAAAACTCCCGAGCAACTTCGCACGTACAGAATAGGTGTTCGACGGTTTCTGTAGCCCCCGAGCAAAGTGCGCACACCATTGAGTCTTCGGGAGCCCATCTCGCCCGATACGCCTTCGTCAGTAGACGTTCTAGGAAAAGGAACCACACAAAGATCTTTATCTTTAGAGGGATCTTTGGCCGCCAAGTTTGTGCGAATTTTGCACTCGGCATCGACCCCCCCGCCTGCTCCATCGTCCACCTGTTGTACGCACTCTTGACTGAGTGCATACCTGACCGCCTGAACCTCCATCTACACTGATCCTCCTCTGCCTCATGAAGGGTGTGTCGCCCGAGCCTCTCCAGCAACACCGTGAGTTGCCTTGTTTCGTCCACGCTAAGTCTAGCCCGCGATAGCTCGATCGACCACGAATCCTCTTCCGGTAGATAGAACTCCCCCACTGTCCCTTCCTTCCTATTCGCCAGACGATAAATGTCGGGGGCCAAGTCGCACAGTTTTTCTACCCCACTCCACCGATCCTTCCAAAAATGCACAGAGGTGCCATTGCCAATCTTCCATTCGATCGCAGACTCCATGTCTTCGCGGTCTGCAAAAAGGCCCTTGCAAATCTGGGACGTGCGGGCATTCAACACCGGCCATCGCCGCTCACCAATACCCCCGCCTCCATATCGGTCCCTCATGAGGACACACCACAGCGATTCGCACCTGTTGAACCAACGCCATGTCCATTTGGAAAGGAGGGCACGATTCATCACGCGGAGATCTAATACTCCCAAGCCTCCCTCCTTTTTTGACCTGCACACCGTCCCCCAGTCCACCATATGAGGTGCTCGTCGAGACTCATCACCTCCCTGCCACAAAAACCGCCTCCGGATACGATCCATGCGATCAAGCACCCCCGCCGGTACCCTAAATATGGAGAGATAGAAGATCGGCAGATTCGTTAGCACCGCTTGCAGTAGAGTCAGCCGCCCTCCCCAGCTCAGAAGCTTCCCACGCCATCCTGCCAGACGTCGCTCGAATCGCTCGATGAGTGGGTCCCACTGCTCCTTCTTTAGGCGTCCTTTAACCAAAGGCAGCCCCAGATGTTTAGTTGGTAGCGCAGCCGTGGAACAACCCATCCAAGCCGCAAGCACGGCTTCCTCCTCTCTCGATGTGTTCACTCCATGCATGACGCTCTTCTGCATATTCAGCTTGAGTCCCGAAAGCAAACCAAAACAAAACACAATGAAACGAAGGCCCCTCACGCTCCGCCCTGAAGCTTCGCTTAGCAAAATAGTATCATCGGCATATTGTAGCACTGACACCTTCCTCCCCGCGACTGAGTTGGCTAGGCCCGAGATCCACCCCGCCTCTTCCGCCCTCAAGCATAATCGCCGCAAGACGTTGGCCACCAACACGAATAGGATAGGTGATAGTGGGTCACCCTGCCTTAGCCCTCTATTGAGTGGAAAGAAACCTGCAACCTCCCCATTCACCACCAATGAAGCGCGCGCGGTATCGATGCATTGTTTTATCATACGAATCCACCTCTCCTGAAAACCGTGTTGCTCCAACAATTGGAACAGGAAGCCACGATCCACGCTATCATATGCCTTTGCGAAGTCCATATTGAATATGAGGCCCTTTCGTTTATCTTTGTGTAGAGAAGACACCAACTCCTGCGCCGCTAGGAAGCCGTCCTGTAGTAGCCGCCCTGGAAGGAATGCCGATTGCGAGTCCTCAACCAGCTCCCCGCACACCGCCTTGAGACGGGTCGCCATGACCTTGGCCACGATCATGTACGCCCCGTTCACCAAACAGATAGGCCTAAAATCCTCAACTCGCACCGCTCCTTCCTTCTTAGGAATTAGGACGAAGTTCGAAGCATTCAGACAACCCACGCTTTGGACCCCCGCATGGAATTCCTCAAACATCGCCACTAGGTCCTCCTTCACGATGCTCCAATACTTTTGAAAGAATACTAAGCCGAATCCATCCGGACCCGGTGCCTTGTCCCCCTCCGCCTTCGCCAAAGCCCTATGAATCTCCAACTCAGAGAACGGTTCCTCAAGGGCAGCACACTGGTCCGCACTCAGTCGTGGCATGTCGCTGTCCTCCCAAGTCGGCTTCCATCCTCTCCTTCTAGTGAATGCATTTTTAAAATGCTCCACCAGGTTGAAATGTGTGATTTACAAATCCACTACATAATGTCAAGTCTTGTGCAATACAAATGTCAAAACCTGCTCGCACAATCAAATGCAGATTAGAGCAGTTAGAGCTCCCATTTTACTTGAATTCACACGGCTTTAGTTAGTCAACATGATGACTAGATCGTTTGCATGGATAGATAGGGCTCCAATTACGATAGTACGTAGTGCCCAATGAGTACTATAAATACCCCCTTAAATTGCAGTGCAATTGTCATCAACACAACATTACTCTTATTGAGTGATCCAATATGGGATTTTCGAAAGTAGTGAGTGTTGCCTTTCTCATTCTGCTCCTGGTGGGCCTCTCTTCTGCGGCTAGGACCTTAACCGCCTATGCCAGAGGCGGTGGTGGTGGAGGAGGAGAAGGTGGCGGCACCGGATCAGACGGTTCCGGATATGGTTCCGGTAGCGGCTCCGGCTATGGTGAGGGTTATGGAGGAGCTCAAGGTGGTGGTTATGGACGTGGAGGAGGAGGTGGTGGTGGTGGTGGAGGAGGGTTAGGGAGAGGTTCCGGTTACGGGTCGGGGAGTGGAAGTGGTTACGGGTCTGGCTCTGGATCCGGATATGGAGCTGGGGGTGCACAGGGAGGCGGGTATGGGAAAGGAGGGGGCGGTGGAGGAGGCGGCGGAGGCGGGTCCGCTGGAGAATCCGGATATGGGTCGGGGAGTGGAAGTGGTTATGGATCCGGATCCGGGTCCGGATATGGTGCCGGTGGAGGACGCGGTGGAGGAGGTGGTGGTGGTGGTGGATCTGGAGGCGGTGGCGGGAACGGGAGTGGAAGCGGGTCGGGTTATGGGTCCGGTAGTGGATCCGGATACGGTTCCGGTGGTTCCAAGGGTGGTGGTGGCGGGGGCGGTGGAGGCGGTGGTGGTGGTGGCGGCGGCGGCGGAGGATCAGGATCTGGATCTGGATCTGGGTATGGATCAGGATCCGGTTATGGATCCGGATATGGTAGGGGTGGGGGTTACGGAGGACCCCCTTAAGTAATTAATTGCTGGATGTCTTCGATTATCTGGTTGTTTATGTATTGATAGTAATTAGTTTTGCTAGTCCATATAGATGTATTGTAACGAAATAAAACAGAACCTTGTATTCTACTACATCTTCCGATAATAAAAAGAATGTTGACCATGGTCTTCCATGTACAAACTATGTTACAAAATTAGTCTTGTCCATAGTGTGAAATTTTTTTATCTTGGCCTTTTGTTGTATTGCTATAGGAAAGACTTGTACAAGAATAACCAGGGATTTACAACAAAAATAAATCTCAGGGAGATATATGTAACTGAACCGTGTGATGGAAGCAGTGTACTGAAATGCAGTATGCGGAACCGCATACAGCTAGAGTACCACGCGCACAGAGTATATGCGGTATGCAGAAATATATGCGGTTATATAATTTTTTATTAATAAAAAATAATTTTGTGATAATAACAAGATAAATTTTAAAGATATCACAATTAGATCTAATTTTTGTGATTTTTTTAGTTAGACATTATAACATTAATATTTCGAAGAACCGTTAATAATTATATGTGAACTAGTTATATAAACTCTGCACTTTGTCACATTTAACACAAATAAAACATGGTTAAGTTTGATCTCTCCCTCAACCCATATCCATATGTGTCAGTTTTTATAATAAAAAACATCCAATGTGACACTTCTTCATTCATAAATAAATAAAAAATAATTAAAAAAATAAAAGCACACATGTCAGTCACTTTCATATGTCACCTTCTCTTGATCAAATAAAACACACGTTACTTCTTCTTCATCTCCATTAATAAAACAACACAGGAGAGTTTGACACGGATGGAGAAACTGAGAGAGCCACTGTTCGGGAAGAAGAAGTTGTCGAAGAAGAAGTTGTCTTCAACTAAGATCGGAGGGCGTCATGTGTCGTCGGACGTCAATGAAGAAGAAGAACTGAAGAAGGGGTCTCGATTGCATAATGTCGTCGGACATTGATGCGTCTATGTTTTGCTTCTGTTTTTTTTAATGCCGTCAGCTCGATCAAACCCGTGTGCCCGCTTAAGCGGGCGCTGCGGAATCGGGCCGCATATGTGGACCATATCCGCATATGACCAGATTTCAGTGAAGGCACTGCGGTCTCTCGACCGAACCGCCCGTGTAGCCGCACTGGATGGAAGCACAGTCTAGACTGTACTGCATCCTCAGCGCATCTTAGTTCATTCACCTGAATACACATATAATCAAACAACACTAGACAATACCTTGGAATTTAATTTCATGTTTATGTGATATACTCTCATGATCCCTTTGCGTCCTGGAGCAATGCAGTCATCTTTAGTCCCATGCCATATATCCTCTGTATCAACGCAAACTTCGCCTTCTTCAGAGTTCCACGAACAAAACATGTCTGCCGTTGATTAGCCTCAGGACCTTAAAGATAATAACGGGGTGGGTTTGTGACTTGTTTAATCAATCTCAAACTCAAATCTGATAATAAAATCATGCATGTTTCAAATCCCTCGCAAACCCATCCCATAGAGCTCGGGCAGGGTTTTAAAATATCGACTTTTTGATACTTTCAGTTCTTTTTTAATTCAACAAAAAAACTAAATAATAATCTTTCATCATTATGTTATATGCTATTTGCCTATATGTTAATATTATTTCATCAATTATATATAAAAAAAAATTAACAAAATATATCCATCTACAACCTGGATGATGCGCACTATTGCTCATTAATTGATTTTTTTTTACATGAAAAATTGTTTCAGTTTTGATTTTCTTGATCATAATTGATTACTAGCACATTCAAAACACGTGATATCATGTACACATGATTCATGAGAACATCTAAAAGCATGTGTTATATTAATTCGATATTATAAAGAGTACATTAATATGTGATTTATTTTAGTGCATTTATTATATATATATATATATATATATATATATATATATATATATATATATATAAATGAAAAAATAAAACCTCAATCTCACTAAGGCACCAAAGAAAAACAAAAAAATTCCACACATTGTGATTTAGTGTAATCGATCAAATAATACTTATAGTTTCAATCACAGTTTAAACAAGTTATTCATAATTTAATTTGAATAATTTAATATTGAAGAAGAATAAACATTTATGTGTTTGACAAAAAATATAAAGCCTGATCAAAAGTTCATGATGTGTGAAACTGAATATATGGATTCAGTCCTGATTGTGGAGGATTAAAAGTGAGACTTGTTTTCTTTAATACATAAAATAATGAAATTCTTATTACAATTTGATAATGTTACATACAGTCTCATTTTCAGTCTCAATTCCAGTCTACATATATTCTAGATTTTAAAAAAAATAGTATACTTTGTTAAAAGATTAAACAATAATGGGGTGAAATATAAAAATTCAGCACAATAAAATACTTAAACAATAGAGAGAATGAGGAGTGAGAGATGAATGGAGGAACGAAGCCTATTGCGACGCTTAATGCATTATTCAACTCCTCCCGGTGCAGAAGTCTCGAACTGAACCGCCTCATCCAGCAAACCCACACAGAGTACACGCTCAAGTAAATCAGAAACTGACTTAGAACTCTATTACCACAAAGCACTCGGGCTACTGGATTAATAGGACGTCAAAGCTATCTCTCACAAACTCTCACAAGAGACTCTATTTTTTTAGTGGATACACACTTTGTGACTTGGATGAAAAGAACGGCATACATGGATCATTTTATATATGCATCTAGGTTGCCCAAGAGTCCATAAGTATATTATGCATGGTTTATTTTCCGTACTCAATGGGGTTGGCAAATTTAAGGTAAATAATAGACTCTTTCATTGTTAATTCATGTATCCAACCTAGGTGCATAATTGGAATGAGAACTTTGCATATTCAATGTCTTCAATTGATTCATTCCACCCTAGGTTCATTATAGAAATCCAACATACATGAATTATACATATTCAATGCCTTAAGGGTGTGGTTACACCCGCTACCCATTTTACTTGTTCCACCACATAATTAAACATATCACCTGCTCTTTTATTTTTTTTTCCAAATCCACAACCTTATAAATTGAACTACACAACCTTATAAATAAAACTACATTGCAGCAACAAACCCACCACCCACCCCATGTTTTACCCAAATTTCTCGCTTCCCTTATTGCTTTCTCTCCTCTCATACGCTTCCGTCGATCACTTGCTGCCGCTCGTCATCCACTTCCTGTTGGAACATTAATCATTTACCATAGTGACCCCCTTACCATAGAAGACATCGATCCGTCGTGACCGTGACCCCATCGATCCTTTCGGTTCGAGGTAGTTAGAGTCCTTGAAGACATCGATCCTTGTAGCCATGACTATCGTGACCCCATCAATCCTTGTTGTTGGAGGTAATGAGAATCTTCGGTTGATCATTGAAGCACCGAATCTCTCAGGGCCCAAATGACAATGGGCTTCTTTTTTTGCTGTCCCAACTTGACACACATCAAGTCGGGCACTACCACGGCCCTTCGACATAGCTGTCGTCAAACTAGAGAGGAAATTTGATGTGAAAATTGGTTGATTGTAGGGTTTGGGTTTAATGAACAATGTCGGTAGGTGTTTTAAACATATTGAGCTTTTGGTATTTGATGTATTGTTTGTGAGATTCTAGATTTGAGTGTTATATGAGCGTCGACCTGCTTAGTGAATAGCGACAGAGGCGTTGTCGAATTCCTTGCCTAGTGGTCGATTAGATGTCCATCAAATGACCCATTTTTACTTTTTATTTATTTATTTTCCATTCGACCCGATTAGACACTTGACAACCCTATGTTGAATTGGCACAAGTTTGTGAATACTGAATTTGTTAACATGAGATATTTTGTTGTAAATATTTTTCTCACCCAAACTGGTTGTAATCAAGCACTCTCTGGTTGTGCTTGTTGGTATGTGATCTAGTTTTGTGGACATCAGTTGAAAATGCACAAAGTTAATCGTGTTATTATAAAAAAATTAATCATTCTATATGAGTTCTGCAACAGGATATTTAATGGCATGTGATTTTTTTTTACACCCGTACATAATCTTGTCCATAAACATTTTTTTTAGATCAAGTTGGACGACGATCGCCGGAGTGATCCGTAGCTTCATTGCCAGAGTGAAATGGTTGCCGTGCACGCGAGGAAAAAAGGACTGGTGTAGGCTTTATATTTTTATTTGGGTTGTGGGTTTGTTCATTCCTTAATTGCAAGGTAGTGGGAAGTGTATAGGCGCAGTAGGTTTAATGCGTTACAAAGAAAAAATACAAATAGATATTTTGGTAATTTTAGGTTGTGTGTTTAATAAACAAGGTGGTGGGAATAACTGCACCCATGCCTTAAATATGAATTCATTACAACCAAGGTTCATCTAGAAATCACACATACATGCATTTTTCATATTTAATTTTATAATGAGAGTCCAATGTACATATTCCATTTGCTAAATACATGAATCATGTCAAAGTCCATATCCACATGTCAAGTACTACACATCCATATATATAACTCTTGTCCATATTATATCCAAGTCATATACTTAGCTAATTGATGATTATTTAAAATTAAGTGAGGAACTAAAGTTGGAGTAAATATATTAATATATATTTTTATACCAAATATATAATTTTGAAACTTTACTTTTTAAAAAACACTTTCAAAAATCAATATAATTCATCTAATAAGTTATATGCTTTTATAAAAAAATAAAACATATACTCCAATAAATAACATTGATGAATTTATAGAAAATGTAAAAGAAAATTAAAACATATATTTTATTAATTTGAATATATGTTCTATTAATTTTCTACTAACACATATAGAAGTGGAATTAGAGTTGAAAATGAGATCGAGTGTAACATCCCTCGTTACAATTATCCCGTCCAAAGCCAAGCCATATATGTCAACTGCCAACCCCTCGCTTGACGAGGTGATAGATGACATTCTCCCAGTTGAGGGGGATCCAGGGTTCGACCCCTCCTCCTCCCAAGTCCCAATGTCCCATCCTCTATTGGGATATAAAAATATGGGCCTTCGGCCCTTCAATGTGGGTCTCTCTCTCTCGATTATATATATAATAGGACAATCCATTTGTTTGATTTGTCAAACAAATAAAATGCAAAGTTTCAAGTCAATATTTGTCCCGTCTCATATCATGGCAACTTAAGAATTAAATGACACGCTGAGATAAAGTTTCCACTTCACTTTTGAATTAATAGCCACATGGAGGTCCCTTATTTGGAGATAAAAGTGTAGGGTGCAAACTTTGGTAGGTTATATCGAATATGAACCGATTTAAATTAATTTTTTTCAGATTTGAATAAACAGTTTTATATTTTGGTTTGGGTATGGAATGAAAAATTTACAAACTGATTTATATTGGTTTGAGTTTGGTTTTTCTTAAAAAAAATCCTGAATTAATCGAACCGAACTAAATTAAATTTAAACTATTAATTATTCAAAATCAATATTCATTTAGATCATTTTTTATATTAAAAACTATATGGATGTTATACCGTTAATATTCATAAAAAAATGAATATAATAATTTATACAATCAATCCTAGCATTTTGATATTTATGTAAAATTTTATACCCAACCCCTCAAAAACTCTAATCAACCCATCAATTTTTAACAGTTCGATTCGATTTGGTTCGATTTAATTCAGGTTAACCAAACAAAAATCAATTTAGGTTTGAATTTTGTTCTGATTCGATTTGATTTTACCGTTACATGTAAATATAGTTTAATTCAATTTAAATTTGTAAAAAAAAATCAAACAAAACCAACGCAAATACCCAATTGCACCCTTTGATGAAAAGCACCGTGGTTGTCAAATTTGCTTTAGCACAGTAACCAACACAAAGGATTAATTTGTAATTTTCTATAACAGGAAAACTATCAATCCAACATCATTACATTTTGTTCGAGGTTCCTTCATCAAAATTATTTGTCATATATATTTCTCAAAACATTAATATTAATATCAGCATATCATATGAAAGCAGAAGTTTTATGATGTCATTTGGATCTACCATAAATTTGTCATGCAATTTTTTAATATGCAATTGAGAACTGCCTTAAGATGCGAGTCAGATTTTTGTAACCCCAACAAACAACTACATCCTATCAAAACTCTGCGCATATGTATAATAATCATTTTCAAACATACATGTAAAACAATTCATGTTACAGCATCCCTCCTTCAGTGTTTTACTTCAAAATCTTTAATAAAATTGGGATAATAATATCTATCTATTTTTTAAAAAAAATGTTAAAGCATCCCTTGGGAGTGGGTGGCTTACCTAGACCAATTGGCTCAGCATGCTGGTTATGCTTAAAAGTGTTATTTGAATAATAATAATAATAATAATAATAATAATAATAATAATAATAATAATAATAAATAAAATATAATTGTATATTTATTTATTTTAATTGAGAACTGTTATAATAAATTTTTTGTTGTTTGATATAAAATGTAAATAAGATGTGGATAACAATTTATATATAAAATGTAAAAAATTGATTTGATATGTAAACCCCATGATTTATAAGATGTAATTGATTTGACATGTGAACCCCTTTATATCATAATTATACACATTTATTCCTCAAAACAAACAATTATTTTATCTTATTACCCCCTCCTAGCTATTATTCACCTATTCCTTTATCCAAACGGGCCCAAAATGAAGTGATAGCAGATGCCTCTAACATGATCATATCTAGTGTTTACTTCAGCCTTTGAACATACTTTGTATTTCGTATAAATCACAGGTCTGATCACGAGTCTTATATGTAAATACTTGACGATTCAGCCTTAGTTAATGGAAAATGTTAAATTTAATCATTTTTAATTTATCAACTAAAAGTTAGACCACATAAGTTTTTTTTTTAAAAAAATGGTAAACATCATCTGATTAGGTAAATACTTTATTAAAAAAGTGTATATTACTCCATTTCGAATTAAATGAACCAATTTTTAGTAAGTATATAAAAAAAAAATTTAACAAGGTATATACATCCTTTAACGAGGTATATATATGCTCCATTGGATTTGTAACGAAGTACATATAATTGTATTTTGGACTGTAAAAAAAATTGTGTTTACCAATACCCTTAGTTAATATACGCCCATACCATGGGTTTTCTCTTGTCAAAAAAAAAAAAAAAATTATGTTACAGCAATTTAATAATTCATGGTCGGTTGGAATGGTTTGGCATAAATGACCAACTTGGGAATATATAATATGTCATTTTAGCGGACCAAATTAAATCATACCCTATATTTACTTTTCCTAGCTGGTCCTTTTTAGGCTAGAGCCTTTTCGATAAAAGCAAAAGTCCAAGGACATGAAAAACAAGGTGTAGGACTTAATGAATTGACCCCAAGTCTACAGATTCTAGAGGCATTATACCAACCTCATTATACAGTGACAAATGAGACACAACTACAAGTGATGATGTCAAAAGTCAAAAATCACTGGTTATATATATATATATTTCTTTTTTAGATGATATTAGGTATTGGTGACTGGTGAGAAAGTCAGTCAATGCATGGTTTTCAAAATATAAAAACAGATTAATATACAAGGAGACCTTGCTATGCTAAAACCATATGCTGATGTAATTTCACTTAATTTTGAATCCGCGTCGAGCGCGTGCAATATGCCATGTAAGTTGGTGTTAGTTAACTTTTGTGATGGCTTTCTCAAGTTTTTGCAATAATATTTATCAACGTTAATTGGCCATTATTTTTTCTGTGTAACCCATGAAATGAACAACTCTATGGGCTATTTCGAATGAATCCTGCTCCACGAATTCTGCAGTAGTAATATAATGGAAATGCAAGAATAATATTACTATTGTTAGAAAGTAGTTTTGAAGTGACATCACAGGTTATGCATATAGAATTTTGTGAATTATGTTTGACTATTAATGGCCACTTGAAGAATGCCTAAACCTTTTCAAGGTGGACCATTGAAAAAATGCCTAACCCTAGGTACCAGTATCGACCCTACACTATGGACTTTGCAGGCAAATGCACTTGGCCTAACAATGCGTTATTATATTCACCCAACGTCGATCAAATGGTCCACCAGGTCGGCATGACTCTCAATCATAGATGACCCACACACAGCATACAAAAGCATGCAGTACTACTAACAAATTAACTTAAAATTTTCTACATCTTATGCATGTATATATACATTATTAATACAGACATTAATTATTGAGATATCATCTCCAGAGGTAACGTCGAGATCGATGGACATGGTTCATAATTGCAAGTGTACGTAGATTGTGATCTCCAATAAATGAGCTGGCTCATGTTCACTTAACTGGCTGAGCCTCCACCACTGTGAAAACTGAAAAGGGGAGAGCCACTCATTCAACACAAACTAAAGTTTCGAGAATACTAGTTGTGTAGTTGAGATGTCCTATCCATGACATAATTTCCATGCGTAGAAGGCTTTTTTTTATCTGGTTAGGTGGTTAGAGTGATGGAGGCATGCGCGCTCTCAAATGAAGGCAAATAATCAATTTTATGAAAAATGTGATTTATTGGAATCACTTTCTAGCTAGCTTCTTAGTGAATGCCTCAGACCTTTTGGGATTACTGGCATGACTTTAATGTATAACAAACATTATAAATCAGACCACCTGTATATTCAATATGTATAATTTTACCTTCTTAATTCATTTTTCTTTCATTATAAAACAATGTTATGATATAACTATAAGTGAGGAAATTAAATCATATTTCACGTATCTTTTTTTTAATTGTTAATCAAGATTTGTATTGCTATATGAAAAATGAAATTTGTACAACAGTATCCAAAAAACTTTACAAAATGGAGTTCAATTAGAAGATCGTTAGCTCACAGGTAGAAAGATAAAATTAAATTAATAAAAGTTAAAAGCACCTTGTTGGGAAATTGGCCAAAATCATGGAAATTATTTTTTACAACATTCATGCCAACAATATTTATTATTTATGACGGTGTATTATTATAAATTATAGTTTACAAATGATAGGTTTTATAACTTATCTAATAAATAGTAAACACATTTGTTATAGCTGTTGGAAAGCAGAGAATAAGTAATAGTGAATGTTTGTTAAAATATGTTGTAAAACAGCTTTTTGCTGTTTAATTATCAAAAATACTATTTTTAAATATAAAAGTTAAATTGAATTTCTATTTGATAAAATAAGGTGGTATTACTTGTAAAATTAGTTTTACAAATATTTAAAAAATAAATTAATATAATATAATAAAAAATAAATTTAACTACAATAAATTTCAAATATTACACTCTATAACTGTAATATAATTGGTCATTAGCATCTAAAATAATTATTTTTTACAATAGTATGGTCATTAGTGAAAAAAGTTAAAGGTATTAATGTCCAAAAGATTTTTTTAAAACAATATAGCTATAAGCTATAATTTGAAAAGTACTCTTTGCTCAATTTAGAGATTCTGACTTTTTCTTTAGCTTAAATAAGTTCTAATATGTTAAGGGAAACATGTAACAACTGTTTATTTAAAAAAAAAAACTATTGTTAAAGAGTCATTATTATGATAATTTTGAGTAATTATTTTAACAATATTGAGTCATTATTGTTCTTTTAGTTTTTCTATTTTCCTGTTATAGTATTTTAAGTTTTCTTTTGTGTATTTATAAATAGAGTTTTTGGTTCCTCTAATACAAAAAGAAGAATTCTCTTCCTTTATTCTAACCGTTATAATTTGTAACTTATAAGTTTTATCAAGCATGTATTATGTACCATAATGACATGTAGTTATCCAAAACGCACATAATGAAAGATGGGAACCGATCTTTCAGTGTCAATTAAGTGTAATAATTAATCTTCTTAAGCAAATCTGTGAAACGAAGAAACAAACTCAACAAAGACCATAATCGTTTACAGTCTAAAAAAAAGGTCTTCATTAGATAATTGTTAATTCGATACAGGGGGCTTGCACATACAGAAATCAAAATCAGATAACAAATAAAAAAACAATGTCATCATAAGACCCAATATACAATGAATCAAATGCTCTTGAGGATGCATAATAAGAAGCAATTGATTCATTCACGTAATAACCTGCCCTGAACTACAAGTAAGATGATTTCAAATTGTGCCACTGGTTTCCTCCTTTTGGGAGCGCTTGTTTCTATTTGCCTGACAAGTAAGACAAATGCAGGCAATTTGCCTGACAAGAATAACATGATGTGAAATAAACAATTGTACAAACAAACACAAAATCTTGGTCACAAAGAATAATTAAAACCTTAATTATTAGCTGTTCAAAGAACAATTAAAAAGGTTGAGGTTAGGTAATTCTGCACAAAAGGACAGTACTTTGAAAATATGCACACAGAAACAAAGAACAATAGTCATTGAAAGAACCATTCATAGGAGAAAATACGCCTCTAATGGCCGCACCCTCCCATTGTTAAACATGGACGTTCAGAATGAGAGATGAACAGAGGTAGCCAAATATTTTATTTCCACTTACATATATTTTATTCTAATACAGTTCCATCAGAAGCACTATAAATACTCACCAACATTGGGAGCCATTTCTCATCACAAACCATATCTTCTTCTTTTCTTTCTCTTAATATAAGCAAGCATGAGAAGTTCCAAAGCAGTGAGTGTTGCATTTCTCATTATGCTCCTTGTGGGGGTCTCCTCCGCGGCTAGGACCTTAACGGCCTATGCTAGCGGTGGCGGCGGTGGTGGAGGTGGTGGCGGAGGAGGAGGTGGTGGCTCCAGGAACGGCTCTGGCTATGGGTCTGGGAGCGGCTCTGGCTCTGGTGGTGGTTATGGTGGAGCCCAAGGTGGTGGCTATGCAAGTGGTGGAGGAGGTGGCGGTGGTGGTGGCGGTGGAGGTGGAGGAGGGTCCGGTGGTGGAAGTGGCTATGGCTCTGGTTCGGGTTCCGGATATGGAGGTGGGGCAGCACGAGGCGGAGGATCTGCTAGTGGTGGCGGAGGGGGTGGCGGTGGTGGCGGAGGAAATGGCGGCTCTGGCTATGGCTCTGGCGGCGGGAGTGGTTATGGGTCTGGAGCTGGTGGAGCTCAAGGTGGAGGTGGCGGAGGCGGAGGCGGCGGAGGTGGTGGTGGTGGTGGGTCAGGCGGAGGATCCGGATATGGGTCAGGCTCAGGCTCTGGATATGGTGCCGGAGATGCACAAGGAGGTGGCGGTGGCGGAGGAGGCGGCGGTGGTGGAGGAGGAGGGTCCAGTGGTGGGTCGGGTTATGGGTCTGGCTCTGGCTCCGGAAGTGGAAGTGGCGGCGGTGGACGCCGTTAAATTATGCATAATGTCGACTTCGCTTGGAATAAAGACTTTGACGATGGCAAGTATGGATTGATGGGTTCGGACCCTTGATGGATAACGTACAATGACGTGTATGGTGTGCTTTTGACTACTTAAATAATAATCTATATTACTATATATAAAAGTCTCTTGAACCAAAAATTTACCGTTTGACCTTATTACCCCTACCAATTCATTCAATCTCATTACAGTCCATTCACATCACTTTAATGACAATCATTTATTCATTTAACCCCTACATTTTGATTCAATTCCAAAAAAATCCATCTACATTATTTTAATCTCATTTATAGTATTTTATAATACAATACATTTCATTATGTAACATATTCATTAATTTATAATTAAAATTGATTATCATAATATTATTAGGATACTCTTACATTTCTACTCAATTCCATAAAATCCATTTACAACATTTTAGTTTCATTCATAGTTTATTATAATACATACATTTTATCATGTAACATATTGATTAACTTATAGTTAGATTTGATTATCATAATATTATTAGGATAAGACATGATATATTATACATTAAAAATATAATTCACAAAAAAAAAATATTCCCATTTCATATGCAAAAACATGATATATTAAAAAAAAGAGGGTGGATGAATTTTCATAATATAATTTGAAAATCCATAATAAAGATACTACATTAATATTTGATATCTTTTTCAATGTATCATGTCTTTGCATATGGAATAGAATTTTTTTTTTGAATTATATTTTGAATATATTTTTATTTTATAAGGATCTTATTATCCTAATAATATTATGATACTCAAATATGATTATAAAATAATAAACATATTAATATAATTTTAGTCGGTATATTGATGTAATTTAATCATAATTGATGTAAATGAATTTTTGCATGGATAAGTCAGCATATGAATATAATTTTATCATAAATGATGTAAATTATTAATATTATTTTATGATATATTTATAGTAATCATCATATAAGTATAATGAAATATGAAGCTTAAACTTTTAATATGTCATACGTGATATGATAAAAATATGAATAAATTATGGATGAGATTACAATGATATGAATGGATTTTCATAGGATAAATCTATTGTTGAGTTCACACAAAGCTCAAATCTGAATTTGTCCATTTTCATTGCAATTTTTTTTTTGTACCAATATTTTATACGTTTGTTTTTTTATTGGATTGCATTTTTAATTACTGTGAATTATATATTTTTTTGTTGGATATAGCTTATGGACTATTGATTATTTGGGGCATTAATAGAGTAGAGAAATCCAAGAGAATAGAATAGAGAAATCCAAGAAATTAAAATCGCATTCTTCATCTCATGTTATTCTCATTTCACAGTCAATTGGCCATATGAAACTAAAAAGATGATAATGTGATAACATAAAAAGAGTAAATAACTTGGATATGATTGGTTCTTGGTTAAAATCATTTCTTGTATAATAACTCTCTCGATATCATATACCCTTGGTTCACTTTATTTACATGATTTGTGGATGATTGTATGGACTTTGCTGGATTTTTTCAACTAATTAATGTTCGGGTTCTTCTTCATAAAAACAGAAAAAAGATTAATTTATGATCACATTGTTTCATAAGCAAAAGTACTTTGATGAGAGCATAATCATTGATACATGTTTAATCACCTGTTTATAGTTTGAAGGACGCTCTAATGTAAATGTTGAAAGTGCAATGCTAAAAGACAATATATGTTATCATTAACATGCACAAGAAAATGTTCAAATAAATTATGTAATCCAATAATAAACTTCACATGCATATTGGATGAAGGTTTGAAAGGGCTCGCAATAAAGTAAAGCGGATTAACATCCATGATTGATTAGATTACACATCCATCGATCTGTTGCCAACTTGACGTGCAAGCGGATGGTCAATATACATATTTGTATATATACATATTTAAGTTCATCCAACTGAAGACACATTCATATATGCACCATTACATGGAGAGCAAATCAAGTCTGATAACAATTATTCCAGAAACTAATGTATACCACATAATTAAAACAACACTGGCATCCAAACAAATTAGGGTTTAGAAAATGGAATGACCCCTTAAGCCATCTTTTTTAGAATTTTATCTATATAAATTTATTTTTTAAAAACAATCCCCAGACACTTATTTATGATCAATTCTTCATCTTTTCTTTTCCCACTTCAATTCCCTCCACCCAACTGTTCTACATGGACAGAATTCAAGAGGAATTTGATCTGCTTAAGAAAAACGAGAATTCTTCAAGAAACCGATATAATATGCTGTCGGATACTATGGATGAATTTTCTGAAATAAGTTATTAAACTGATGTATGTAGTTTATTTCATGAATAATATAATACTAGTACTTGATGCATGTGGTACTTGATATGGTTATACGTTAATACCTTCCAATAATTTGCAGGCTAAATCTATAAGAAATTGATATCAAATAGTTAATAATAGTTTACAAACAAATATTGAATGTATAGGGACCATCATACATAATGCCTAAAAATGGTTATCAAAACAATGCACAATGTGCACTATTCTACACGATCATCATTAATTAGCTGGTAAGAAAAATTAATTATACGCATCATAAATTACTATTTACACTCATTTCTTATCAAGCTCTATTTTGATAACCATAATATGAATAATGCAGTCACATAATATAAATGACTTTTTTTAATAATTTACTTTCAGGACTTTCAAAGTTATGTAAGGGTAATAATCTTCAGAAGCCAATGCAAGAATAGTTTACAGCAAAAAAAGAAAAGAAAAGAATTCCTCAACAGATATTGTTAATTCAATACAGGTTGCTTGCACCTACGGAAATCTAATCTGAGAACAAATATACAAATCAATGTCAACTATACGACCTCATCTACGATGAATCAAATATCAGTTTGGATGCATAACATTCTCTGTTTTTCTCTTTTAAGAGTCCCTTCACAAATGTAGACTATTATCAAATGAAGCGAAATAAACAATAGTATGAAGGGAAATTTTTGTAATTAACCTTAATTTAATAATTATTTTTAAAAATGATCATCTGTCAAAATAATTTGTAAAATAATCTTGCACCTTGTTTTGACCGATTTTGACAATGTCATCTCAGCATATTATTTAAAGCGTCATTAATTTGTGCGTCTCAAAAGGCAATACACAAGCATTGTTTCCATGTCATTAAGATATGTTTATTTTTCCTTTATTTTTATATATATCTTTAAACAATTTAACTTTTATAAATTATTTGTTACAAAATTAGTATGCAATTAAAAATATATTGTTGAGACATTTTAAATGACACAAATATTGAATATATTTCGCTTAAATTTAAAATTATAATTTTAAGATAATTAATTAACATTTATACATTTTTTGTTAATATTAAATTTAATTATATTTATTTAGTAAATTTTTGTTATGTTGTATCCACATAATCAAATATGATGTTTTTCATGTAAATATTAGTATTAATATACAAATGTTAATTAATTTCCTTAAATTTATCATTTTTAAATATAAATTAGATATATTCAATATTGATCTTATTTTAAACTTTGCAATGATATTCCAAATAGTATTAATTTTATAAACAATTATTTATGTAATAAAAGTTACATTATTTACAAATATTTAAAAAAGTAAGAAAATAACAAAAAAAATAAATAAAAAACACACCTTAATGAGGTATAAATAGCTTGTCTTTTATGGTGTGAGGCGGTAATGTTGAAGTGTCATTGTCAAATCAGTCAAAACAATGTTGAAGGTTATTTTTATAATTAATTATTGGAGAGGGTCACTTTTAAAAATAATTATTTAATTAAGGTTAATTTAAAAATTTTCCCTAGTATAAACGATCACAAATCTTACACACAAAACAAGTAGAGTAGTTCGACTTTTTTTAAAAAAAGAAAACAACGGGTTAGGGTGTATGATCAAACCTTAGAACCTGTCCGAAGACTTAAACGATAAGGTTAGGTAATTCTGCACACAGAAACACAGAAGAACAATAGCAAAAGTCAATAGTCAACGAAAAGAACCATTCAGAAAAGAAGATACGCCTGTAATGGCCGCTCTCTCCCACTGATAAACATGGGCGTGTTGAATAGTAGATGAATCAAGTTGGACAAAAAAAAAATTTCCTACTTGTATATAACAATCCATCTGAAGCACTATAAATACCCACCCACATTGAGAGCCACTTCTCATCACAAACCCAATCATCTTTTCTTTCTCTTCAAATAAGCATGAGAGGTTCCAAAGCAGTGAGTGTCGCATTTCTCATTTTGCTCCTGGTGGGGGTCTCCTCCGCGGCTAGGACCTTAACGGCCTATGCCAGCGGAGGTGGCGGTGGCGGGGGTGGTGGTGGTGGAGGAGGTGGTGGCTCCGGGAATGGCTCTGACTATGGGTCTGGGAGCGGCTCTGGCTATGGTGGTGGTTATGGTGGAGCACAAGGTGGTGGCTATACAAGTGGTGGAGGAGGTGGCAGTGGTGGTGGAGGTGGAAGTGGCTCCGGTGGAGGCTCTGGGGGTGGAAGTGGCTATGGCTCTGGTTCGGGTTCTGGATATGGAGGTGGGGGCGCACAAGGTGGAGGATATGCTAGTGGCGGCGGAGGGGGTGGCGGTGGAGGTGGTGGAGGTGGCGGTGGTGGAGGCGGAAATGGCGGCTCTGGCTATGGCTCGGGCGGCGGGAGTGGTTATGGGTCTGGCTCGGTCTCTGGAGCTGGTGGCGTAGGTGGAGGTGGCGGCGGAGGTGGAGGAGGTGGTGGCTCCGGGAATGGGTCTGGGAGCGGCTCTGGCTATGGTGGTGGTTATGGTGGAGCCCAAGGTGGTGGCTATGCAAGTGGTGGAGGAGGTGGCAGTGGTGGTGGAGGTGGGTCCGGTGGAGGCTCAGGGGGTGGAAGTGGCTCTGGCTCTGGCTCGGGTTCTGGATATGGAGGTGGGGGCGCACAAGGTGGAGGATATACCAGTGGCAGTGGAGGGGGTGGCGGTGGAGGTGGAGGTGGCGGTGGTGGCGGCGGAAATGGCGGCTCTGGCTATGGCTCGGGCGGCGGGAGTGGTTATGGGTTTGGCTCGGGCTCTGGGGCTGGTGGGGCTCAAGGTGGAGGAGGTGGAGGTGGCGGCGGAGGTGGTGGTGGGGGAGGTGGTTCCGGAGGAGGTTATGGATATGGGTCCGGGAGTGGGAGTGGTTATGGTTCTGGCTCCGGATATATACCATATTTAGGGTATGGGCAAGGCAACGGTGGTGGCGGTGGCAGCGGTGGTGGGGGAGGAGGATCAGGCGGAGGATCCGGAAGCGGATATGGGTCAGGCTCAGGCTCTGGATATGGTGCCGGAGGTGCACAAGGAGGAGGTTATGGAAGCGGCAGAGGCGGCGGAGGTGGTGGTGGAGGTGGAGAAGGGTCCGGTGGTGGATCGGGGTACGGGTCCGGTAGCGGGAGCGGCTATGGCTCCGGTTCCGGATACGGTGCTGGTGGTGCGCAGGGTGGTGGTTATGGACGTGGAGGAGGTGGTGGAGAAGGAGGTGGAGGAGGGTCCGGTGGTGGATCGGGCTATGGCTCTGGCTACGGCAGTGGAGGTGGCGACGGTGGACGGCCTTGAAATATTGCTTGACTTTGACCTTGCTTGGAATAAATGGACCTCATATCTGTTTATTTAATTCGGATTATGGTTTGACTGTTGCAAGTTGACTGATGATGTACTGTAATAAGATGTGGATGTGTATTGCTCTTTTGACTACTGACTAATAATAATAAGATGTGGATGTGTTTTTCTCCTTTCGTTGACTAATATCATGACATGCTGTACGCCAAGATTGAATCATTTTCAGAATATATATGTAGTGCCATTTGTAATATAGAGTACCATGTGTTTGGTCCAATTTATTATCATCGATCTGTTCATAACGGTATCTATTACTTTGGGTGCAATTCCAACAAGACACTAATTTAAGGGTCCTTTCGTCGAATGTATATATGTTTCAGAAATGATAGGATTATATATTTATAATTCGATTAAATTAACGTGGATCATTTAGCAACGATTGTCCGTGCATTGCCAAAAGAAAATGATATGTTCAGTTTTGTTTGCAACTTCTTTTGTATTTGATACACACATATTTTGATTTATTTTCAAAGTATATATTAGTAAATGAAGTATTTTTTCATAAAATATAATGTCAAATACTAATTTGAATTAAAAATGTATTTTTTATGCTTTTGTAATTCAATATATACTATTATACAAAAAAAAAATTGTTCTTTGGAAATATAATATTGATGGTGTAATTGAATAAAATTAAAATTGTTCAAGATACCTAAAAATGACCATGGGAATGGGAAGTCTAAGAAAAAGAATGAGAATAAACATCAAACTCTTCCTAAGTTCCCTCCTATACATAAAGTATTAAGCGCCATTAACCAATTTCCTCTCTTTTTCATTACCTTAACTTAGAACTAAAATTGATATCTTAAAAGGGATTTATATAGGTTATACTAAATTACTACAAAAAAACAAATAACTTGTTAAATTTTAAAAAATGAAAATAGGTTAATTTCATAAATATTTACTAATAAAAAAACAAAATTTAGCTAAAACGCTAGCTCTAAGTTTAATTGGGTAGAACATGTTTGTCAATCTCCAAAACCCAATGTCATGACTCCAAGATTAAAGGAGTACTATATCTTGAAATTTCGACTGGATATGTTTCTGTCCCATGTGATCTCCATTGGGAGTTGATCAATCACAAACGCAAGACAGCGATATACTCATCCACGAAGGGTCGATCAACTGCAAAAGATTCTTTAACACTCAAGTTAGTGTGTAATATAATTTTTTAATAATCATTTTATGTATTCATTTAATTTTTTATATTAAAGTCTCAGTCATTTAATTTAATGCTCAGATTACATGCTAATTCTTGGTTATTGCAATATAAATTGATCGTGGGCATTAATGCCGCGGTATATCTTATGTCGAGACAGGTGTCCACTTCTCATATCTCATTTATTTTAGGCCCCACAATATATATATATATATATATATATATAAGGCCCCACAATATATATATATATATATATATATATATATATATATATATATATATATATATATATCGTTATTAGATTTTTTCATACTTTTTTTTTATATAAATACGAGTTCATCCAATTCATTGGATTATAAATTTAATTTTTTTTTTTAAAAATATATTTATATTATTAGATAAAATATATTATATTTAAAAAAATCTAAATGAGTGCGTATATAAGCCGGTTGTATAAATTTTCCTTTCCTTTTAGGTTTTAAGGTCTCATAGAAGAATAGACTAGCCCCGCTCATAACTGGGTTGGACTTCAAACAATTCGACCTTCTAATAGGAAAAAGATACATACAGCCTCAATTGCAGTCCGTTTTGGAGCCCATGGTTTTTAAAAAATCATATACTTATCATTTGAAGTGAATGTTATTATATGAAATAAAGTATATACTAAGATATATTAGTGTATTTTTTTTATAATAAAAAAATATTTAAAAAAATTTGAGCTATATACTATGTTAGGACTCATATGCTATGATAATATAGTATATACTATATTATCTTAGTGAATAAGATTATAAAATGGGCTATAAAAATGATTGTGTGTATCAGCGCCCATTCTAATAGTGCAATAAAAGCCCACTAGGTTTGGCTCACAATATACGAGTCAGATTGAACTAACTAAAGTTCATGGTGTCCAATTTTTATATCATTATTCAAGAGAATCAAGACAATTAGAAGGTGCATTCCAAATGGGAATTTTGCGGGGTGTTCCAACATCCAGCAAAATGAGAATGAAAATATATGTAAATATGTATGCTCTGTTACCAAATACTTAAAAATATTAGCATTCAATGCATATTAATTTTTAAAATAAAATATTGTACTTTATTAGTTATTATTTGATGTACATATGTGTTGCACGTGAATTGTTTTTGTTGTAATATAATGGATGAATACTGATTGAGATATAATTTATTTATAATTATTAGATCGGTAGTGAGAAGTTTTTTTTAACACAAGTACAATTATTAGATTTCATTTTATAACTTGAATGCTATAAATATGAATATAAATATAAAACTTATAAAAGACAATACATTCATGTGAAGTCTAATTATAAAAGAGAATGAACAGTAAATACATTGAAGAATATACAATTATGAGCTAAATTAGAAAATGCCCTCAAAAAATAAATAAATGGAACATTCCTAGAATTGAAAATGTTTAACAAGGCAAAAACATGAAACTCCATCGTCAGACATTTCAAAATTTTGAAGAACTCAATAGAGTCCCAGGTCACAACATATGTGCATGGAAGTAAAAAGGTTTAACAAAACTTCATAGGAATTGAATATCACTTCCCAAACATTCTTCAACAGAAAAAAGTTAGTAGAGTTAATCAATTAGGACTGGAAGGTATGTCAACAGTGCTCAAATATGCATTTCTATGATCTGAAAATTTCAAGCCAGACATTGAACATATAATATCATGAAAAATTTAAGCGAACAAGTCTAGATGTTCATCGACTTAATTACTTGTACATAGTAATATAAACAAGCCCAATCAAACCTTTTTAAGATCAGCTAGAATCAAAGGGGCTTCCACTTCTGCATATAATAGAAGTTCTCTTCAAGGCAAATTCTAGTTTAGCAATATCAATTTCCATTTCTTCCTTCTCCTTCAGCCATCACCACTATAGTACCTCCACCCAAGCTCTCGTTTGCTCATGTGCATGGCAAGTTGATTCAGAAGAAAGTTTGTATCAATAGCATATGAAGAGACCTTACTGACTAGATGAATTATTTGATGATTGAGACAACTATTTAAATCTTTAATATTTAAGACTAAAAAATAGAAAAAAACAATTTTTTAGTTAAAGCAAATAGATTGATATGTAATTAATTTTTAATATGTCAAAAACTATGAACCTTAAAAAGATAATATTATGATGTGTGTGTGTGGGGTAGTAAAGTGAAAAGGTTTCTTACAAATGAAGATCTATGGTGCATGAATGTAAATATGCATTTCAAATAAATTCTGTTGGGTGGTTTTTAGAGCTGTGATGCTTCAAATTTTGTTACTGAATAAATGATCTATATTACCTATAAAATTATCAATCTATATTATTGAACAAATGAAACCATAAAAAATTCTAATAAGAAATCACATGAAAAATTATCCAACTAAATTTAACGCTGCGAAAAACTAAAATAAAAATCCAACAAACGTTGAGATCCTTCAACAAACCACAATTCTCAAAGAGAATACTAAAACTCATAAATATATTAATAAAAGTTAAAAACCCTAAATTACAAGCCTCTCTTTTATAATAGAGAAAAACTTACTAAAAGTAGCAAAACCGGAAATTTTTTATAACTAACTCTAGGGGATCATAGAAGATCTTGGGATTTGATTTCGGTTAAATCCGACTTATTATGAAGGAGATATGCTAAATCTAAAAAGTTATTAAAAATAACAAAAATGTCATTTTGAGGGCCGCAAAATGAAAAAATAAGGACGTGTTGTGGCGTAGCGACAACTCTTGAAGATCTCCTCGACATCTCCTTGACATCTACCTCCAGTCAAAATTTCAGGCAATTCCGAGTTCGGGGCGCCATTTATTTCTACTAGCCGGTTTTTCTGTAAATATTTAAAAATCTTAAAATGGACCTTTTTCAGGTTCATCGCTTCTGTAACGCATCGGTCAACAGTTCTGCATCAAAATTTCTTTTTCCGTTATACCCTATCTGATTTCATATCCAAAGAAATCCATAAGTAAAAAATTACAAAAATATGTTACAAGTGCAATAACTGACCAGTTGTATGATAGAGTTAATGATGGTACACCATATAAGAATGCTTCTCGTGCACCACCCAACAGAAGTTATTAGTGATATCCAGCATCTGATGAGTATTGATGGTAATGAACTCATCCATTGTTCTAAGATATTGATTGATGATATCAACTCAATTTTAGTTTTGAATAAACACTTGTTGGCTACACAAGTCTAATAAACATCATTGTAGTAAGATATGCAGGATAATAGATAATAAAAATGGAGATATTCAGAATCTGAAATCAGTAATTACTCCAAATTAAACAACATATTTTTTTTCTTCTTTGACTTTGGATGTGATTGTGACTTCGGACTATACTTTGATTATAACTTTCATCTATGAACATGCAGTGTCTACTCTGGGACAGTAGCTGGTGCACGAGAAGTATTCTTATATGGTGTACCATCATTAACTCTATCATATATCACTAATAACAATGGATGAGGTCATTACCATCAATACACCATATAAGAACCGCAGATTAGTATTTCATTGAGATAGTATGCCATCAGAATGTATTTTGAAGTAATGTTTGATGTCCGAGAAGATGCTAGAATACACACACACTATGTAACCGCCTATACTTATTACAATTGTCATAACCATCAGTAAATTGAAAATAAAGAACAAAATATTGAAAAATGTCCGAGAAGTCCCAAGCAGAAATCGTAGAGGGAAATGGAAAAATAAAGAACAAAATATTGAAAAAATCAATTTAGACAACCACATAATCCATTTCATGTCTAAATACATTAAGTCAAAAAATTGTGAAAACCTATATCAGAACATCCACAAAGTAACTTTATTGAAAAACATAATGAGTGGAACCAAACCCTAAAATTTCATAACAAATAATGGGATCTGGGCAGGGAGCATCTTTGTTGGGCGGGAAAAAAATGTGGAACATATAACCAGTAACACAAAGGAACCCACCTTCTAAGTCCCTAGTAACATCCGAAGAAGTAGAAAAGCAGACAAACAAGAGTGGACAGAGCGTGGAATACGAGTGTCCAACATTTTGGCCAAGATGTGGAAGTCGCATTGAGAGGGGAAGGCGAAGGGTCACAACGTTTCAATGAGGTGCGGTTTTGGCAATGAACGATGAGGGAGGGATGTTTGAAGTATCACATGTTATTTGTAAACAATAATTATCATTTAGGACGGATGAAATTTGCAAAATTGAAGAGGCTAATTTCGTCAATTGAATGTTTTTTAGGATCCGTGCTTTTATATATAGTATAGATATAGAAGTATAAATATATATATTAAAAAAAATCAAAATATGTGCATATAGCAAAAATGACTACATTTTATGAGTAACATTTTCATAGTAAGTATTGCTATAATTCGTAAGTAATCTTAGAAGATCCGAAAGGCACAGATAAAATTCTCATCCGTTCATTAGGAAACCAAACAATCAAATTTTCCCATACGATCCTTTAAATCAATGCAGTTGCGTACTTGTGTTGGCAATGAAATCTTGAACTATACCAGTAAACTCACTCCATAAAAGAAGATGATAAAAGAAGTTTCAATTCTTAAGTCTTATCTAGCTTAAAAGATATATATTCGATTTATTGAGCAATACCATCAAAACAAAGCTAGCTGGCATATTTCGAACTTCAATCGATGCACATATCCCCAGCTTTTTAATTGCCTCTATTTGATCGAAAGTGAGAGTTCCGAAACCATCCCATGCTCTACCCACCGATTTGCAAACCATGCTTAGATAAGATAAACATGAATAATTGCTCATCTAGGACCACACTTCAGTGCATACAGTTTCCACAGGCTCGAAATTTTTCCGTGTGTGTGTAATTTTATGTAATAAACATGCATATTGATTGACAGAAAAACAATATAAGTAACTCACCAGTTTCCATCAATGAAATATATATATAGGATAACGAATGTGATTGTACTATAATACAGGATGAGATCTTTATAGTGTTATGTCTCACCAATTTTCATTTGTTTTTAATGAAAGGCTAACGCATGTCACCTCGTATATTTATAACACACACACATATATTCATATAAAAGTAATATGTGTATTTTTTTAGTCACGTGAATGCATTGGAGATTGACAAAAATCAACTATATTAATTGACTAGATCCCATTTCGTACAACAGATGCTTATTTTCTTATAAATATGAGGGTGTTGATCCTGTAATAAAATAATTGACGTTCTTTAGTATTGAGTACATTTTAAACCAATCAAAATAAGTGGAACTCTAGAAATTTTTATAGATTGGGTTATTTAAAAATTAAAGTTTTAAAATTTTTAAAAAATTTACTTTTATCATATATTTATAAAAAAACATAAATTTTGTTTTGAAAATAGAACAACTTACATTAATAAAAAAATTAAAAAAAATTTTTAATATGTAAACTTTTTATATTTGATGGTTTTAACTATAAAATCTAGGCTTGACAGGATCAACTGGTAAGATGGTGGAGTCACTGGTGGGTCGGATTGTCATGGTTTAAAATAGTGACAATAATAGATTAATTTTATTTTTACATGTCATGGGGTCAATTGACCCCACCATAATACATATGACGCTTTACTTTATCAAAATAGTACACGTCATTCTATTATTTTTTTAAATGGCATACATGGAGAGAAGAGTTGTCATAATTTATTTATTTTTGGTTTTGAGGAATTTTTTTATATGGCGTTAGTAGATCTTTAATTATCCCAAATTTAATCACTTGCTTTAGCACAAATTCCGAGGTCAATCTTACATTTACTGCAAATTAATGTAACATGCATTCCAAGGTCAAACTATACGTACGCTTATCTTCGTTTTATTAAGGGGTAAAACCCAAACCAAGTATTTGGACAAGTTGCAGTCCTGATACACTGCAACTTGACAAATTAAATTCTTTGTACCGGCAAACTATATCCCTAATCCCTATGCGTACCTTCATATATTGCATGGCTTGTACTTGAAGAATTAAATTGCGTCAATTGTCCAAATACCCCTGCAAGTCAATCTTAATTTTTTATGTGCCCTCACTTTTTTTTTTTTTATCTCTGATTGTACACACACATTTTTTTTATACCTTTTGATCTGTCACATCACTTATATGTAATCCACTAATACTCTCTAACCTGTTATCCAACTTACAGAAAATATGTTAGCACTTACAAAAAATATTTAGATGTCACTTTTATGAAAATTGTAGAAAATAAAATATTATTTTATGTATTTATTTATGTAAGTTACAATATTGTATATAACCACATGGACACTTATAATAAAGAAGTCATTTTTATGAACTTAGAAAAAACACATATTCTGGTTGTAGGATGTTCTAATGAACTTACAAAAAAACATATGCTGGTTACAAGATATTTAAATGAACTTACAAAAAATTATATGTTGTTTACAGGATATACTGATGAACTTACAAAAATCAATTACCTAACAACATAATTCAAAATAATATCCGACAAACAACAATCAGTACTGGATTGCACCTTAAATGTTCATGCTATACGTGAGACTGTGAGAGTAAATGATATATGATTAGGCATTAGATTCTCGCACGTTTGTCGATTGTGAACATATTGTCGACAGTAAGAGCACCTATAACGCAAGATGTCAATCTTACCTCGGGATAGAATTCTTCTCTTCTTTTTTCTTCCTGCTCGCTTTCTCATTATGGGATGCTTAATCATAATATCATTCAAATATGGTCTTGACATTTCAAGATTTAAAATCGGAAAGATATTGACTGCATGGGTCTTTCTATACATTTTAGTGGTGTAGAACGGGTCACACCATGTGTGCAATGATTCATTGATACTAACAAGTACCGCACAAGCATGCATGCACAGAATTCTCATTACTTGCCATTTCCTGCATAGACAGGTCCGATCTATTAAATTTACTGAGTATGAGTAATCACTACCCATAACCTCAAACTTAAAACCATCGGATGCTCTGACAATCATCCTCATTCGTTCTTCATTTATCGCTTCAAGTCTTTTATGTACTCTAAGACACAAAAAAGTCTGCCACGTTGCACATTTAATCCTCCTCTTTGTTGTTATATCAATCATTTGTAAAATGGTCAACTGACGGGCTTGTATGATTCAATTGTTGAAAAATTCGGCCAGGTTGGAATACATAATATGAATCAATGTACAAAAAAAGTTATACAAGTTACAGATTTTATAAACATACTTACATAAATTATTACGTTAGTTGCGAAAATAGTTAAGCTACTGGATATCTTACCCCATATCGGTCGCCCTGAAATAGTGCATCCCCCCACATGCTAATCATTAGGCTATGAGCTTCATTAGCCACTGTATTTTGAATGTTCACCAATGATATATCATGAATTTATTCAACAACGTTTTCATTAATATCGCAATTTGACCCATTCCTTTGAAAAGGGTGAACTTTTGGTCTGAGAGTATTTACAGAATATATATCATGAGTTACAGAATCAATGTTTTCGTTTACAGAATTATCAAAGTCCATTACAGAATCAAATGGATCTAAGTTCAATCTTGAACACAACTCCCCAACAAAATTTTAAAACCCAGTATCTTCTTCAACATCTGCAATGTATGAATCATCTCTGCATTTACAGTGGGTAGGTAATGAAGACATCAGGTGGGTTTCGGTGAGGGTTTCGACAATGGGTTTCAAGTTTCGACGAGGATAACAGCGACTGGGGTCTTCAGCGGGTGGAGGAGAAGTCGGTGGAGGAGAAGAGAAGGGTCGATACGGTCGTGTTCGAGTGGTCGGGTTGATGAGATCGGCCAGGGTTCAAAAAAAGGGGGACAAAATGGATTTTGTGGGGCTGGTAGGGATTGTGGAAGAGAATGGTATTAGTGGAACATATAAGTGATGTGACATGTCTAAGGGTAGAAAAAAAAAGTGTGTGTACAACCAGGGGTAAATTTTTTTTTTCAAAAAAGTGGGGGCACAAGAAACACTGAGGCTGACCTGCAGGGGTATTTGGGCAATTGACCCAATTAAATTTTGTTGTTACGAGGAAGCATACAAACCATTTAATATTACATGCAAAGATAAAATTAATGATGGTTAAATCACTAAATTAAACCACATTGAGTGCAAAATTAATTATTTAACAAAAACAACTGGCAGAACTTCCCAATCTTAAAACTTGTAGGGTGCATGTGCCTCTCATTGATCAACAGTAACGTGAAGCAACTTTAGCTAGTAAATTCACATGGATTAGACCTTAAAACAATGCTGAACAACTGCTATAAATACCATCATACATTGCATTGCCAGTTCTCATCACATACAATCTTTTCTCTCATACCAATTTCAATATGGCGAGGTCAAAAGCAGTGAGTGTAACTTTTCTCGTCATGCTCCTCGTGGGGCTCTCCTCCGCGACTAGGACGTTAAGCTCCGTTGCCAGCGGAAGTGGCGAAGGAAGCGGTGGAGGCGGCGGCGGCGGTAGCAATGGCTACTGGTCCGGATCCGGATCCGGTTCCGGCTCTGGCTCGGGTTCAGTCTCTGGAAATGGTGGAGGGAGAGCGATTGGGAGTGGAAGCGGTGGTGGTGGCGGCGGTGGAGGTGGATCGTACGGTGGCTACGGCTCCGGATCGGGTGGCGGGAGCGGATCTGGGTCGGGTTCAGTCTCTGGAAATGGTCGCGGTAGTGCGTCCGCTTATGGAAGCGGTGGAGGTGGGGGTGGTGGTAGTGGTGGATCCGAGTCAGCGGATTCACCGGCTCCGCCACCCAGTGCTGGTTACGGGTCAGGGTCCGGATCCGGGTCTGGGTCTGGATACGCGTACGTTGGTGCGGGTGCTCCGAGAAGTGCTAACGCCAGTGGAAGTGGAAGTGGCGGTGGAGGCGGTGGTGGGTCTGGCTCAGGTTCTGGTTCTGGGGGTGGGAGTGGGAGTGGGAGTGGCAGTGGCAGTGCCGGGTACCCTTAAAATCAGATATGGTTTGTAATAAATGAAGGCTGTGTACTTTGACCGACTTTGAACTGGTTGACTTGGAAGCGTGGATAGTGTTGCAATAAAAACTTTGTTTATGTACTTTGTTCCTACCGAATCCTCCTGATCTGAATTTTGTCATCTTAGACAAGTGGTCTTGCAAAATCATGCACGTACGGACATTCAATTTAAAACATTCTCAATTTAAAACATTCTTTGAACATTAAATAAGCAAACGAATAAATTATTAAATAAAACCTCAGTTGCTTCAAATCGAGTTGGGATTCCCACGCATTCACAGCCACACACTCAGTGACAATTATGTACTTCCAGTCTTTGAAAATGTGCAACGTGGGTGACACAAGGTAAAAGATAATACTAAAAATACATCAAATATTAATTATACTTATAGTTGAATATGAATTTGTGACTCTGTATAAATCAGTGACTCTGTATAACATATCTTACATGCACTCTTTAAAAATGAATTTGTATCTTCATACCCCCCCCCCCCCCAAGTTTCTTGTATTTCTCTTACAGAGCATCTAAATCCCTTGAACGCCTCTATTTGAAATTATTATGATAACATACAAATTAACTTTACTTTTCATCTTATTATTATTATAATTGGTATGACTTTCATTTGAAAGTGTATAAATATATCTCTCTAGTAGATCTAAGTACATAAGATATTAATAAGCATCATAATGGAATATTTAAAATGATATTTAATTCAATACAATTTGACAACAAGAATGTTAAAAAAATATATATCGATTTAACCAGCCCACACATCCTTTTTTATATTGGCACACATTTTACTTAGGGGCAAACTATATATTTGAGGAAAATATACATATTATTACCAATTAAATATGTATAATTTATTAAATTAAATAAAAATATATTAAATTCATTAATAAAAAAGTACCTTAGATCATTTATACCTGGGTAAAAAAATTCTTGATTTCTTGTCAAAGATTGACAAAAATTTGCATTTTACAAAATAATTTTAAGGGAAAAATCCAAATAACCCTTGCAAATGGCTTGAAATCCATGTAAGCCCCTGACAATTCCTAAAATCCATATAACCCTCTAAAAACACCTATATAAATCCAAATAACCCCATAAGTCTTCTGTTGACTAAAAAGAAATATTATGCGAATAATTCATTTGGAAAACCTTGAGTGAAAACAAAGTATATCAAAAAATAATTAAAATTTGTTAAAAATGCTGAAATCTTTTATAAATGATGATTTTACCCCTCCAGATAAATTATAAAATCATATCCGAAAGGGTAAAATCATAATTTATAGTAATTTTTTATATTTTTAACACATTTTATGGGTTTTTTGATATATTATATATTGATATTGGGTTAACCAGACAAAATATTAACAAAATGATCATAATCTGTTTTTTAAAATTTAACTCAAAAGGCTATATGATTTTACACAGATGTTTTCACGGGATTATATGGATTTCAGTAAAAGTTAGGGAGTTATATGGATTTCAGATAGTTTTCAGGGGGTTATATGGATTTTTCTTAATCTTAAACATTGCTTATTTTATTGAGCAGAGTAGATTTCTCTTCTACTCAGGCTCATTGTGCCCAGGTCTTGCTCTTCTATTTTGTCTTATAGGCTTCCATTCTTATATATCAAGGCATTGGCCTATCATATCATTTTGTAAAAAAATAAAATAAAATTCAAACAAGCTTAAAAATAGAATTGCTCATGTTTGGGATGGGCTTCAAACAATTGTGATACTACGATAAAATAATTATGAGAGTTATGTTACATACAATTCTTTTTACAATCTTAAATGTTGTCTTATATACTTTATTAAATAAGATTGGGTGGTTGCATATAAGGACCCTCGATATTAATGGTTATATTTTTAGTGTTTCAACAGGTCAGAATTTTGGTCCAGTTTATCCTCAAAATCCAATAGGATAAAAATCCAATACATACCAGTAGTTGACTCAATGGAGTTTTAGAACCCGTTCCGAGTTGATCAAATCATCCTATTCTTAAACAATACAAATCAATGCCAAAAGTTAAAATAATAAGACAGTTAAGCCTTCTAGGCTTTCACTTTAATCCAACTTTATATATAACACAAAGAAATAAAAGACTGTGCATTCTTTTATATTTTATGTTTTAATTTAAATATCATCCAAAAACTTATGACATTATATTTTATAGATTTTATTCATTGAAATTGTCATTACTTAAAATTTAATAAATTGTAGAATTTATATAATAAAATCATGATATCTAATACCATAAAAATAATTAATATTAAGATTTGATAATTATTAAGAAAATTTTGAAATATTATATATATAGATACACTTGTGTAAATTTATTTAATTGGTAGTAATAATTAATATTTTTGTGATATTAAAATGATATCACAATTCACTTCCAGTTAACTAAATAGTTAAACCTATCCGTTATCCATTCATTTTTAATTTCCAGCTCAATCTACTTACCTGTTTTAAAACAATTGTTATATCTTCTGCAAATAAATCTCCAATTCTATCGAATCCACTGCGACGAAATTTGAGCTCGCGCATCCTGAGCTGTAATTTAATCACTTGTTTTTAGCACAAATGCCAAGGTCAAGCCTTTGATTTGCGGAAAATTATAGCCATAATTGTGGCATGGACTCCAAGGTCAAGCCAAGCCTTTTATTCGGTACAAATTGTAGTATTAATACATATATTGCATGGCTTGTCTTTGGTGAGTTAAGTTGTTACGAGGAAGCACACAAGCAATTTAATATTACATGCAAGATAAAGTTAATGATGGTTAAATCGATCACTAAACCACATGAAGTGCGTAATCATTTAATTCAAACAACTGGCAGTGGCAGTGGTAATGCCGGGTACCCTTAAAATCAGCTATGGTTTGTATAATAAATGAAATCCCGTACTTTGATTTGAACTGTTTGACTTGGAAGCTTGGATATAGCTGGAATAAAAAACTTTGTTGATGTACTTTGTTCCCACGTAATCCTCATGAGTTTTATCATCTTTTACACAAGTGGTCTTGCAAATTAAATTACGCATGTACGGACATTCAATTTAAATCATTTTTTTATTTTTTTTATAAAATCATGAACATTCTCTCCACATTAAATAAGTAAAAGAATAAATTATTAAATAAAATCTCAATTGCTTCCCACGCATCCACAGCCACAGGCAATTATATACTTCCAGCCTCCGACCCGAAAAGGTGCCACGTCGGGACACAAACTAAACTCACGATCCAAAATTTAATTTTTTTTAAATTTTTTAGTTCAAAGGCAGAGAAAGATGAGACCGTCACGATTTTACCCCAAAAAAAACTACTAGATGGCGGTTATTTTAACCCCATCATAATGTGATCTCATTCCCTTAGATTAGATGATCCACCCCATTCAAAATGTAAGAACGGCAAACCCACCCCTACACACACACATATATCACACGCTACATTCTGAACCCACCCCATTCATCTTCTCCTCCTATCCCTCCGCGCCCCCCCCCCCCCCCCCCCCCCCCCCTCACAGATGCGAGCAACAAAGATGGGTATTTGTTTGGCTTCTCTCCAGATCTCCATTTTTTAATTTTGTTGTTGTGTTTGGCAGAGCAAAAATGGGATTATTTTTTAGATGAGGGTTTTCGTTAGTGATGGTTGATGGAGGGGATCGCGCAAACCTTCCTGTCGATGTCGTGCGGGCTGCAATACTGGATCTTCCCATTCCTCTCGACGTGGGTGGTGGCGATGTCTCTGTTCTTGCCAATTGAGGAGATGACGGAGAGTGTGTAGAAGTAGCATTGATTTTGGAAGAGGTTTATGGATGAGGAGGAGATGAAGAAGACTGGGAAGGTTGGGAAGAGCAATGGATATATATGGTGATGATGCAAGCTTTGATTTTGGGTTAACAGAAAACATTTGATGGGCCAACAAACTACTACTACTCAGTAAACGTGGGCCAACAAAGACTCAGAGAAAACAGTGGATTACCACGGTCAGACAGGACAAAAGAAGAAGAAGAAAGTTTTCTTGTTTATATAAAATGTAATGCATGCACTCCGATTTTGTATCACTTACATCTCACCTTTTCATTCGCCATCACAATTTTCTTGTGTTAAACATATACCCAGCAACTAAATCCCTGTCAAGTCCACTTCTATTTGAAATTACAAAAATAATGTTCAAATCAACTTTACTTTTAATTTTATTATCACTTTAATCGCTATGGCTTTCATTTAAAAGTATATAAATATTCCTATCGGGTATATCTAAGTATATAAAATATTAACTTGCATAATAATGTTAAAAAATTAAAATCATGTTTTAATATCATTTGATAACAAAATTTTATAAGATATAGAGCTATATTTAACGAGTTCACTCATCTTTTTTATATTGTCACACATTTTACTTAGAGATAAACTATATACTTACAAAAGATATACAAATATATATAACTTATTGAACTAAGATAAAAATATATTATATTCATCATTTATACTTGGTAAAAAAAATATTTTGATTTCTTGCCAAAGGATGAAAAAATTCTTGCATTTTAGGAAATTTCAAACAAGCTTAATTAAACCAGAATTGCTTAGGTTTGGGGCGGGTTTAAAACAATTATATTACAACAATATAAATCATATTAATTATGTTACACTCAATCTTTTTTACAATATTAAATGCAATATTATATATATCACTAGCCTCGCTCCAGTCATTGCATTGAGGGATATACCATGTTGGTAATTTTTCATATTTTTTTACAAATGATACAATTCAATTTATTAGAGTGTATGTTTCATATTTTAAAACAGGGATTATATTATTAAGAACCTGTAAACTATGTTATTTAATGATAGATCCCTCCCTTCTTTGTATTTTTTTAAATACCCAACTTCAAATGCCTATTTCGCTATTTGTCCATCCATCAAATGTTCGTTTGTTTGGGCAGTTGAATAATTGAAATTCCTAAACAACCGTTTGAAATTTTTATTTTTATGGTATTTGTAAATTATGCTATTTAGTGATCAATCTCTCACTTCTTCTTTTAATTGTATTTTAACTCCCCAACTTTAAGCGATTTTTTATTATTTAAATGAGGAATATGATTTTTAGAAAAATAAAAGCGTTTACGATTTGCGTTTTGGACTATAAAATGGATTGAGTGTAACCAAACGATGACCCACAATATACATAAAATGAATTAGAGTATGCCGTGTATAATTTGTCCGTACAAATAAGAATGTTGGAGTGATTCTTAAATAATAGGATAATATTTAGTATAACCAAACTGTACTCTCACAAACAGTTCGTACATGTTTTAAATTTTTTTAAATAGTAAATTAAACCTTGTCTAATGAAGTATATACATGTTTTGATGAAAAACATATATCTCTCCATTTCGAATTGAATCTCATATTTTAATATAAAAAACATATATCTTATTCATGATATATGAGATTACATTCCTAATATCATGTCTCTATATTAATGGTTATTTCTAGTGCTTTAAAAATCAACTCTTCCGCTAGTTTGGCAAGAGGTTACTATTTTGAGGATAAATTTTCCTAATTTTAAACGATAAAAGTCTATTAGTTTAGTTCATATTTATATTTGTCAAAATTGAAACAAAAAGTGTGGATAAATATTATCTCAGCTTTTAGGAGGAACTAAATATTCTCATTTCCATTTCAAAATTGGGACAATTGTCTTTAGTTTATCATGATTATTTTTGTACTAAATGGGGATAACCGTCTTGAATTGAGACAACTTATTTCCGTTTGATATAAAAAATAATCTGGTAAACTGATGACAAATTGTTCCAATTTTGAAATAAAAATATTGATATTTTGTTCCACCTAAATATTGAGATAGCATCTATCCCCATTTTTTATCTCAATTTTGATAAGTCTAAATATGAACAAATTTGATGGATCTTTTTATCCTTTAAAATTATGACAACTTATCCTCAAAACCTTAACCCGTTGCCAAACTAGTATTAAGGTTTTGAGGATAAATTATCTAATTTTAAATCATAAAATGTCCATCATTTTTTTTTTAATATTTGTCAAATTTGGGACAAAATATATGGATAAATGCTATCCAGCTTTTAAGTAGAATAAAAAAATCTTCATTTTTATTTTAAAAATCAATGCAACTATTCACATTTTATCTCGATTAATTTTTAGATCAAACGAAAAAAGTTATTTTTTCCTTTGTTTATCCCTATTATCATCCATTATCTCACTGTTAATCTTCTTGCCAAAACACACCCAAACTGAATATGTTTGTCCTTCAATAGTTCTGAATTCTCATCTGGCTTCTCCTCAATATCCAATAGCAAAAATCCAACATGAACCAATCAAACCACGTATTGGATAGAGGCATAAGCGATTCTGTGGTTTATATCTATTCTAGTAATTGTTGACTTTATCAATGGAATAAGAGATTTTGTGTTTGGTTGTGTTTTCAGTTATTCTCATTGGGAAATGTAATAATAAAGGTTGAAGTGTTTGTTTGATGAAGAATAAGATTTGAATAAGGTATAAAAAGTTAATTTGACATGTGAACCCCATTAATGTATAAAAGATGATGACAGGTGATTTGATGTGATAACATGTGATTTGATAGGTGGGTTCACTTAAACTAGTGGAGGAATAACACAATTTCATGAGTGGACTAGGAATACAAATACTAGTTTATTCTCTCCTAATTCCGCATAGCTATACCCCCTTATTCCCTCTACCCAAACAATTTTTTTGTCTTATTCTCCTCTATTTCTCCCCTATTCCACCCCTATTCCTCTAGCCAAACAGTACGAGCCCGTTTGGATAAAGACATAAGCTATTATGAAATTCATATCTATTCTAGGTATTATTGAATTTATCAATGGAATAAGAGATTTTGTGTTTAATTGTGTTTTCGTTATTCTCATTGGGAAACGTAATAATAAAAGTTGGAGTGTTTGGTTAATAATGAATAAGATGTGAATATGATGTAAAGAGTTGATTTGACATGTGGGCCCATTGATATATAAGAGGTGATGATAGTTGATTTGATGTGATAACATGCTATTTAATAGATGAGTTCACTTATACCAGTGGAGGAATAACATAATTATATGGGTGGACTTGGAATACAAATACCAGTTTAATCTCTCCTAATCCGCACAGCTATACCCCATTATTCCCTCTACTCAAACACTTCTTTTTGCCTCATTATACTTTATTCCTCCCCTATTCCACCCCTATTCCTCTAGCCAAATAGCTCCTACCCCCGTTTGGGGTAGAGAATAAACAATGATTATGGGGGAATACATAAGAATAGCCTCTAAACAGCTGTTTATTTGACAAGAATAAACCTTGTTAGTTATGTCTGGATAAGCTAAGATAAGACCTGATAATTATTCTCAGAAAATGTTAGAATTGCTTATCAGGGCTTGTCTATATCAATTGATAAAAATACTCTTCTCTGTCATTTTAAAAGATTTATCTTACCTAACACTCTCTGCACATATTCCAAAAATTGTCACATCGATCTATCATATCACACACACATCTCTCATACTTATTCCCTAACACAAATAATTTATGTAATTATATAATTATCATTTATAAAGTTATAAACTATTATTTATCTATTATCTATCATTTATTCTTAATTTATCTAAGATGAATCAAACAACAAAAAGATCAATCTTATATTTCTCAATGAGAATAATAGAAAAGACAATCAAACAAAAATTTATTCATTCAACATGGATTGTTATCTATCCCTAATATAACTATTAAGTACCACTAGACTAAACTTATGTCACACCCCCAAATGAGTACATGTTTTAGCACAAATGCCGAGGTCAACAAAATCATAGCTATAATTGCGGCCTGGATTCCAAGGTCAAGCTCTACGTTTTCCCTTGTTTCTTATTGAACAGTAAAAGCCAAGCCTTGTATTCGGTACGGATTGTGCATGGCTTGTATTTGATATTACTTGCCAGATAAATTAATGATGGTTAAATCACTAAACCACGTACATGAATGCTTAATCATTTAGCAAAACAACTGGCAGAACTTCTTAATCTTTTAAAACTTGCGTGGTGCATGTGCCTCTCATTAATCAACATTGACGTGAAGCATGCAAGTTTTCAAGTAAATTCACATGGATTAGACTATAACAATGCTGAACAACTGCTATAAATACCACCACACATGGCATTGCCAATTCTCATCACATACAATATTTTCTATCATATACACTTCAATATGGCGAGTTCAAAAGCAGTGAGTGTAGCTTTTCTCGTCATGCTCCTCGTGGGGCTCTCCACCGCCACTAGGGCCTTAAGCTCCGTTGCCAGCGGAAGTGGCGAAGGAGGAGGCGGTGGTGGTAGAAACGGCTACGGATCTGGATCCGGATCCGGCTCTGGATCTGGTTCAGGCTACGCAAGTGGTAACGGTAGAGGGCGAGCGATTGGGAGTGGAAGCGGTGGTGGCGGCGGTAGTGGAGGTGGATCATACGGTGGCTACGGCTCCGGATCGGGTGGCGGGAGCGGATCTGGGTCGGGTTCAGTCTCTGGAAATGGTCGCGGTAGTGCGTCCGCTTATGGAAGCGGTGGAGGTGGGGGTGGTGGTAGTGGTGGATCCGAGTCAGCGGATTCACCGGCTCCGCCACCTAGTGATGGTTACGGGTCAGGGTCCGGATCCGGGTCCGGGTCTGGATACGCATACGTTGGTGCGGGTGCTCCAAGAAGTGCTAATGCCAGTGGAAGTGGAAGTGGCGGTGGAGGCGGTGGTGGGTCTGGCTCAGGTTCTGGTTCTGGCGGTGGGAGTGGCAGTGGCAGTGGTGATGCCAGGTACCCTTGAAATCAGCTATGGTTTGTAATAAATGTAGTTCTGTACTTTGACTTTGAACTGTTTGACTTGGAAGGTTGGATAAAACTGGAATAAAAGCTTTGTTTATGTACTATGTCCCCACCGAATCCTCCTGATCTGAATTTTGTCATCTTACACAAGTGGTCTCGCAAAATCATGCACGTCTGGACATCCAATTTAAAACATTCGTTCAACATTAAATAAGTACATGAATAAATAATTAAAAACATTAAACAAGTAAATGAAAAAATTATTAAATAAAATCTCAATTGCTTCAAATAGAGCTGGGATTCCACACATTCACAGCCACACACACTTTCTGGCAATAAACCGAGTTCTTAGTGGTAATTATATACTTCGAGCCTCTTAAAAGATTTTACATAGGTGACAAATAATGTAAAAAATAATATCAGGTACAACACCAGATATTAATTATATAAATAGTAGAATATGTGACTATATATTTAAAACTATAAAAAAACAGTGTGCAAAAATATATGATATTGAACTTATATAAAATATCTTACATGCACTCTTTAATTAAATGATCTTGTATCACTTAGATCTTACCTTTTCATTCCCCCACACAAGTTTCTTGTGTTTCTCATTCAGAGCATCTAAATCCCTTGAAGTCCACCTCCATTTGAAATTATTATGATAATATTCAGATGAACTTTACTTTTGATTTATTATCATTATAATTGGTATGACTTTCATGTGAAAGAGTACATAAGATATTAATTGGCATCATAATGCTAGAATTAAAATGATATTCAATACCATATGACAACAAAAATGTCAAAAATTTATATCTATTTAACCAGCCCACACATCCTTCTTTTATATTGGCACACATTCTGCATATAGAGACAAACTATATATTTAAGAATAATGTACATATTATTATGCCAAATACCAACTAAAGATGTATATATAACTTATTAAATTAAGATAAAAATATATTAAATTCATGAATAACAAAGTACCTTAGGTTGTTTATAAACTTGGGTAAAAAATTCTTAGTTTCTTGTCAAAGGATGACAAAACTTTGCATTTTACTAAATAATTTATAAAATTGTTGTTGGCCGTGTGTTTTTTAGAAGAGTAGATTTCTCTTCTACCCAACTTCATTGTGGCAAGGTCTTAATCTTTATTTTATCATTGTGTTTATATTGGGCTTCCGTCCTTAATATATTAAGGCATCGGGATATCATTTCCTTTAAAATAAACAAAAAATTCAAACAAGCTTAAATAGAATTGCTCGTGTTTGGGATGGGCTTAAAACAATTGTGATACTACAGTAGAAATCATGTGAGTTATATTATGTATTGCGTTGTTGCATATAAGAACTCCGAGTGTCGATATCAATTCCATATAGGTTGATCATTCAACAAGTCTGTATTTAATTTGATCCAATTTATGCTCAAAATCCAATAGCATAAAAATCTAATACATACCAATAACTAACTCAACGGATTTTTTGAACTCGTTACGAGTTGATTAAATCATCCTATCCCTAAACAATGTAAGTTAATGTCAAGTTAAAACTAATAAGATTGTTTAGGCCTTCTCGTCCTTCACTTTAATCCAACTTTATTTAAGCGGGCGCGGGTGTGGCTCTTAATTATTCCGCGTTGGAACATGGGCGATATGGAGTTATAGAAATATTGTTATCTTCAAGGGAAGAACATTCTATTTCGAGAACTTGTGAGAGATGATGATTCAAGGCATTAGAGATTGGGGCACTTGCAGGTGCGGGGTTGAGAGCATTCACATAGATGAAACTGCATTTCGTATCACTGAGTAGTTGAGACATACGAGGAAGGAGTCGAAGTCTTTTTTACCTACCCTCGACGGGTACAATTGGGTTGATACGAGCTGTAGTACTTGGCATCATAAGTGTGTGTATTTTCATTTTGTTATTGCTTTATTTTCTTATTTTTCCACTCTCCTTATCTCACTCAGTCATGTTATTTTTTTATCATGGGTATAGAAAATGACTACATTTTTCTATAAAAAAAACATTATATATATAACACAAAAGATGAAAGACTATGCATTCTTTTTTATTTTATGTTTTAATTTAAATCGTCAAAAAACTTATGACATTATATTTTATAGACTTTATTCATAGAAATTGTCATTAGGTACTATTTAAAATATAAAAATATAAATAACATTTACAAGAATTTATGTAATAAAATCATGATATCTAAATACATAAAAACCATTAATATTAAGGCTTGGTAATTATTAAGAAATTTATATATATATATATATAGACACACACACATACTGTTGTGTAAATTTATTTAATTGGTAGTAATAATTAAATTTTTTATGATATTATAATGATATCACAATTCAATTCTAGTTAACTAAGCCAATCTCCAGCCCTTACTCAAACATATACCCAAATTTCACTTAAAATATGAGTAAAAATTTGATTTGATATAATGTGTCTTCAATCATCACTTTGCGTTTTACTCAAATCTTTTTAAAAAATCACTTCTTCTTCTAATTATTTCCTATAAACATTTTCAAAGTCATTTCCCCAAACATTTTTACTATTTAAATTTTCTCCCCTCAAGATATTTAAAATTAAAAATTATTATCATACAATTTTTTGAAAAAAAAAGTAAAAATATATTTTTTTTTGTTTCAAGAGATGGTGAAAATTTTGAGGGGGGGGGGGTGGGAAGACATCTAATATAATTCAACTAAAGATAAAGTTGAAGAAAAACAAATGTCACATTTCAAAAAAAATGTGGAGATAAAAGGAAAAAAGAGAAGTTAAAAATTTGGGTAAAGATTTGAGTCTCCCTTGATTTGGGTAAATGTTTGGGTAAAAGCTTGATTTGGTATGAGTATAGGTAAATGGTTGGAGGAAGTTTTGAGTGATTTTTACTTAAATTTAAATTTGAGTAAATGTTTGGGTATAGGATTGGAGATGCTCTAAATAGTTAAACCCATCCATTAACCCATTCATTTTTAATTTCCAGCTCAATCAACTGATCTGTTTTAAAACAATTGTTATATCTGCTGAAAATAAATCCCCAATTCTATCAAATGGTACTGCGACGAAATTTGAACTCGCGCATCCCGAGCTGTAAATTTAATCACTTGTTTTTAGCACAAATGCCGAGGTCAAGCCTTTGATTTACTGCAAATTACAGCCATAATTGTGGCATGGATTCCAAGGTCAAGATACTCCTGTTTCTTATTGAGCAGTAAAAGCCAAGCCTTGTATTCGGTACAGATTGTAGTCTTCATACATATATTGCATGGCTTGTATTTTATGAGTTGAGTTATTACGAGGAAGTACACAAGCCATTTAATATTACTTGCAAGCAAAAAATGATATGATGATTAAGTCAAGAAACCACATGAAGTACGTACGTAATTAATTGCTTAATTCAAACAACTGGCAGAACTCCCTCATCTTAAAACTTGCAGGGTGCATGTGCCTCTCATTAATCAACTTTAACGTGAATTAAGCAAGTTTTTTAGCTAGTAAATTCACATGGATTATACTATAAACAATGCTGAACAACTACTATAAATACCACCCCACATTGAATTGCTAATTCTCATCACATACAACCTTTTGTCTCATAATACACTTCAATATGGCGAATTCCAAAGCCGTGAGTGTAGCTTTTCTCGTCATGCTCCTCGTGGGGCTCTCCTCCGCGACTAGGACCTTAAGCTCCGTTGCCAGCGGAAGTGGCGAAGGTGGAGGCGGTGGTGGTGGTGGTGGTAGAAACGGCTACGGATCCGGATCCGGCTCTGGCTCTGGCTCCGGCTACGCAAGTGGAGGGCGAGCGATTGGGAGTGGAAGCGGTGGTGGCGGCGGTAGTGGAGGTGGATCATACGGTGGCTACGGCTCCGGATCGGGTGGCGGGAGCGGATCTGGGTCGGGTTCAGTCTCTGGAAATGGTCGCGGTAGTGCGTCCGCTTATGGAAGCGGTGGAGGTGGGGGTGGTGGTAGTGGTGGATCCGAGTCAGCGGATTCACCGGCTCCGCCACCCAGTGCTGGTTACGGGTCAGGGTCCGGATCCGGGTCTGGGTCTGGATACGCGTACGTTGGTGCGGGTGCTCCGAGAAGTGCTAACGCCAGTGGAAGTGGAAGTGGCGGTGGAGGCGGTGGTGGGTCTGGCAGTGGTGGTTCGGGTTCAGGCTCAGGCTCTGGCAGTGGAAGTGGCAGTGGTTCTGTCTACCCTTAAAATCAGCTATATGGTTTTGTAATAAATAAAGTCCTGTATTTTGAACCGGTTGACTTGGAAGCTTGGGTGATGACGGAATAAAAACTTTGTTTCTGTTTTGTTGTGAATGATGACCCATCGAAGCCACCTGAATTTTGTCGATTTACACAAATGGTATTATGCACGTACGGAAATACAACTTCATCCAGCAATAAATAAATATGAAAAATATCAAGTAAAGTTTAGTTTCTTTCCGTACATGTTTGATTTTTTTCTAAAATTTCTATATACTTTATCATACTTGTCATTATAAAAAATAAAACTCAAAAAATGAAAAAAATCCTTCATGATTTTTTAATGAGTATAATTAATGTGAGTATATAATGCTATTGAGATATGCATAATTAAAATTAAAACAAAAAAATGGACTCCTGAAAGAAGGTTGTGTGTCCTACTAAATAATTATATATTATACTTAAATAAATATTTGAGTAAATAAAATCTCAATTGCTTCAAGACGTCAATAAATAAAAAGGAAAATTTCAATTAACCCCATGTAAACTGTCTGAAATTCATATGATTCATGACTTTCTTGAAGTCCATATAACCATCTGAAAATACCTGTTTAAATCCAAATTGCCCCCTGAGTTAAACTGCTGTTGATAGATTATGAATATTCTATGAGTATTTCGTTCGGTTAGCCTTAGTTAAAAATATAGTATACCAAAACTTCAATACAGCGTATTTAAAATATGAAAAATCTTCTATAAATGATAATTTACCTCTCCGAATAAACTCACTGGGTACGATGAGCAGAATCCAGGGTGGAGATGTGTTGATCCCACCGTGACCGTTAGGGAGGCAAAAGGTATGACCAAAAAGAAGTAGAAAAAACGGAACGAAAATAACGATGAAAAAAGTGATCAACTATCGATAAGAAATGAGTTAATGAGTTAAACAAGACTACATCAATACTGAGTTAATGAGTTCTTTATAAGGAACTTCCTTTATACCTGAAGCACCAACGGATAATCCGACGTTTGTTCTTTGTTTGTCACTGGAAATCAGAATAATGGAATTACCGCCCTTCAAGCTCAGTAAATTAATCAAGCAATGGAAAAGTCACACAAGGGGGTTATATAAATTTTTCTCAATAAACAAATAAAATCATGTGTGAGAATATTCATTCACTGCTACGCACCTTTCATTTTGCAATAATAACCTAGAATTGGTTAAATCAGCAAACACCTCCCACCTCTGTGAAAAACGTTAAGGGATCAAATCTTGAATAACATCATTCTCTAAAAAAAAATTAATAAATAAACCAAGTGCATAGTGATCGATTTTTATATGCTTCGGACCATAAGTTCCATGTGGGAGTGCATCCAACCCTACCGTGTCAAAGGAATCGAACAATATTTTAAAAAACATTGTTTTAAAATGTTGAAAAAGTAAAAAAAAAAAAAAATACACATAAAACGCAGAAGTCATTTTTGTGTGTTTCGGATATTGTGTCTACGGACACAAACTCAAACGGGACACACTCTCAAACCAAACCTTAAAGCAGAGGAAAAAAGCACTCACAAGAAATGGTCTCATGATATATATATCTTCACCATCAACTACATTTTTAGTCTTATTTATCATTATACATAAATCTATTTTTCTAGTAAACGTACATGTATGTACCTTTCATCTCTCAAAGTCATATATATTAATACATTGTCCATGTTTTTTAAACACTTGTGCTTACCTTATTCAAGTTTAATGAATTTCAACACATACCCCCTAACTTATAATTACTGGGGGTTTTAATGTTGCAACAATATTGACATTTTTACCTCCTTACCAAAAAAAAAAAATACATTTTTACATCAATACATTTAAAAATATCATAATTTCCTCATGTAAAAAAATAAGACATAGGAACGGGTAGATGTTTAATCTCATCAATGTTGATCAGTCCCCAGCGAGGAAAGGAAACATGATCGAACTTGTGATAAAACTCACATAACGATGTGACATGTCAACTCTTTGTGGACGAGCCAACACTAGTGTTGCATCCATCTCTCTAAGATAGTTAAAGTACATATTGATCTTCTTCGAGCAGTGATATGCTCAGTCCATTTTACACCCTTGTTTACATCTCTATATAATATGATAACCATGCCTGGCCCTGGGTGTAGGCCCACTAGGCGGGCTGCCTAGGGCCCTACCCAGGGAAGGCCCCCCTAATCAGCCTGGTATTACTTTAAATTTTTTATTCAAGCAACCTTAAATCAATGGAAAAGCGTTGTCACCTTTTGGACTTTGGGACTGAAATCGATGAACACCTGATTGAAAATTAGCGAATTTGGAGCCAAAGATCAACAAAAGGACAATAAAAAAAATGATTGCGTCCGAGCCTGGGACAGTGCATTGCGGGAGCGAGGAAAGTGCACTTCCACAACGGGCGCCTCAGAATTACAACATAGAGGAGTTTGACAGGGTGGCGATGTCCCAGTTAAATAGCTTTTCTAACCGGGTACTCATTACCGAGATAGTTTCCCCCCTGGCCTTATTTTTGTTTTTACATTTTTTACTGTTTTGCTATATTTCTTCTCATCTCCTTTAGAATTGTACTTCGACATCTTTAATGAAATCGAGATAGCAAAATCTATCTTTCTTTTAAAAAAATGACAATAAAAACAACAGCAGCAGCAACAACAACATAAAGAACACATATGAGGATCTAAACAAAACACCAAAACCAATTTAAAAAAATAGATTTTGGGGGTTATCTGGACGAGTCGGTCATCGTTGAAGATGGACGGCAGAATATCATAGATTCGATGATGGAATTTCCCCTTCTTATGTATTTGTATTTATGGAATTGCCACTTAAGCATTGATGAGAACTTGGGAGAGGTTATGGACCGGATGGGGAACAACGGGGACGTCCACTTTATAAAGGCCCATGGGCCTTTATTAGGCAAGGGAGCATGTTCACTGTTTCGTCGAAATATTGATATCAATGACCATTACAAGGTATTTAGCTACTTCTTGAATCTTAGTTTTGTTTATTTTTTTCCCTTTTTTTGGATATATGTTTTTTTATAATTATCTTCACATATTCTTGTTAGGAGATATCGAATTGAAAATCCCTTTTTATTTATTTATTCATTATCTATTGATTTATTTTTACATGTAAAATAAGTATAAAATATGTCAAATTATTTAATATTTTATGCTTTTATTATATGAACATCATAACAATTATTTGGGTCATATTTAAATAAGATTTTTTTTACTTATGATAGGGCCTATTTAAAAAGTTTGTCTAAGGCCCCACCCAATTTTTCATATTTCAGGGCCGCCCCTGATGATAACACAGTATATACTGCACTATCATAGTGTATGAACTCCACCATAATACCTCATTTTTTACAATATTGTTTTTTTTTAATTAAAAAAATACAATATTGTATCTCAATATATCCTACATTGCATATAATAATATGTACTTCAACAATTGTATAATTTTTAAAAAAAGAAAAATGGTGTGGATTACAAACAAGGTTACACGCCGTGGCTGGACATATCATTTTCCTTCCTAACAAATGTTTGAGGTGGATCTTCATTTAATGAGGTTTTAGGTGCTTCAAGAGAAGAAGAAAGTAAGGTAAATTTAATACTGGGGGTGAACTTGCTATTAGTTGTTCCTAAATTCAATACCGGGGTTGAAATTAATTTCTATTAATTGTTCACTTTAAGTAAATATCTGAATCTAATAATAATTGAGTTAAACCAACATAAATAACAGGCGGCAATGATTTAAAATGTGGAAGGCGTATAAACAAGTTTTAAGTTTTGAGAGCAACATAAAAATATTTGATCTTCTAGAGGATATATAAACAAAAGTTTCTTTTTAATACAACTTTAGCTTGAAATGTTTGTTCTAGTGTATTAATTGTAGGGAGTTCAAAATTTACACTACAAAATAACCTACACAAGGCTAACAAGCTTTTGCAGATGGCAGAAAGGTACCCTGAAATAAGAGATATTCACAAAGTGAAATGATACAATGAAAATTTTTGTTGCATATTAAAAATCAGAATGAATGAAAGATTTAAAAATTTTACAAATGAATGAAAGGTTAAAAATTATGATCACTACAATAAAATATAATATTTGTGGCGGGTCGTATAGTATTTTATGGATCCCAAAAGGTAGCAGTACAAAAGATAACATGGAAATCGGATAGCTCGAAAGAGTGCTTCTACACCGTTTTTTTTTTCAACCCCAATTGCAGTCACATATACCTTATTAGCGTCATAAACTCACATCAATGAGTTACACGCTTTAATAAATTTTTTGCATAATTTCTACAAATGGATACATACAATTCATTGTAATACATATTTTATTATTTTATAAAAATATATATTTCACTAGATGGGGTACACTATTTTTAAAAAATCTAATGTGTGAACCTGAATTGAGGCTGGAAAAGAGATTGTCCCTGACATTATCCAGCTAGAAAACATTCAACATCAGCCCATGACCATCACTGATGAAGAGTTCAATAAAAATGGGTCCATTCATCACCAATGGAATTCAACCATACAATGAAGACTCATTCTATCAATGATTTGCTCATTCCCAATGCAGATCTGCATCTGCATGCAGTAGGAACATCTAGTATCCCCAGGTGCTTCACTGATGCAGTTCAGCAGAGTGATGTAGGCGATCCACTGTTTTTTCTTATTAGAAAACTTTGAACAATTACAATAATCCAAAAGATGGAGAAATTACAGCCCGGGAGTATGGAAAACGAAAAGAAAAGAAAGATAAACAGAGCAGGGGGAGACCCAAAAAAACCAGCAAATGCGGACTGGAGAATCCTCCTGTAGCAAAGAAAGCTACCTAGAGTGCTTTCAACTGTTAGAACTATGAGTGCTGCATCAATACTACTGAGCAGTCTGATGGATCTGAGTCTTCAACTAAGAACAATGATCCTGAATCTATCTGATGAAGATGGACTTCTCTCCACCTCAACTTCATGTGGTCATCTTCATTGGAAATGATAGGGGGACACTATAAATAAGTTAGTCTCCCCCCCCCCCCCCCCCCCCCCCAAATGGAGCTAATATTATGCAGCCTGATTGGATGATAAGACTGATTTTTATTTCTGTTGGTTTGAACAAGACACTTCTAAAATGCAATGTTCATGCAATAAGACTCTTTTATAATGCAACAATTGAGGCAATGATCGTTCCTTCTTTTTTATAGAAAACATTTGAAATTTTTTTACATATGTTAAAAATGGATTCATTAAATTTGAAATGGAACGATATACATTTTTCATCAAAACATATATTATATTATACGATGTTTACTATTTTAAAAGAAATTAAAACTTTTGTAGGCGCTTAATCCACGTGATTCCTAGGGTTAGTTTGGAAATGAGTTAATGTTTTAAGGATAAGTTGTTCTAATTTTAAGGGATAAAATTTTTATCAATTTTGTTCGTATTTACATTTATCAAAATTAAGATAAAAACTGGGGATAAATACTACCCCAACTATAGATGGAACAAAATATCATAATTTTTATTTTAAAATTAGGACAACTGTACGCAATTTATTCTGATGATTTTTTATACCAAATAAAGATAAATTGTCCTTCTACTCACTTATCCCATAATTTAGAGCATCTCCAAAAGCCTCCCCAATGTTTCTTTATATTGTGGGGGAAAAAAAGCTCTTTGTGACATCTAGGGAGCTATTTTTTTATTACTTCAAAAGTCTCCTCATTCTTATCCTATCTTAATTCTAAATGACCAATTTACCCCAATTCATATATATAAATTACAAAATGTCTAAATATCAAATGAATAAAAGTGTATTCTAAAACTTATCAAATATTAACTTGGAAAAAATTTATTTAAATAAAAATGATTAATAATAAATAAAAATTAATTAAAAGTAAATTAAAATTTTGAAAACATGAAAAGTAAATAAAAATTATTTATAATGAATAAAAATTAATTATTATTAATGAATAAAAAAATTTCATGTAGGAAAATACCAAATATGCTCATATAAAAAACAAAAAATAAAAGAAGGGGAAGGGGACTATAATCTTTTTTAGATGTAGGAAATGAATTTGGCTCCCCACCCATTGGGAGTGTGTTATGGAAAAAATGTAGTGATGGAGGGGTATGAGGAAAGCTTTTGCATGTGGATTTTAAAATTTTTGACTCTTGTATAGAGAAAAATATGGTATAAAAATCTTCAAGAGATACTCCTTGTAACACCATCTCTAACATTTACCCGGATATTATCAACAAAATAAGTACAACTCACGCTACGTCAATTGGATGAATATGTTCGGCCAGTTGTCCAGAACAACTACCAAAAGTAAGCTACTGACTGAATTGAATTCTCTGGACTCTAGTTACCCTTGACTTGACAAATTGCAGGCTCAGTTAACATGCATGGTCAAATGTTAAGCTTGGTGCCATTATTATGTACTACCGATTAGGGGCACGCCTAAATCACTACTCTTTATTATATAATTTCTTAGACTTCAACTTCATCCACATGAATCAAGGACAATATCCCTATTTTTTTCCCCTTTATTTAAGGCTGAAAATGAGTCTTATATGCAGTGCAAATTATAAACTAAACCAGGAAAATACAGCTTTTGGTAGTTCTGTTCTCCATTATACAGCAACTGTTTCTTGACCCTAAATTATCATATTCCGAATTAATTAATTTTGATTTGTAACAATCCTGACTAATTAACATGGCATTCAACACAGGAATTTGATTTGACAATATTGGTGAGTTCAATATATGAGACACGTCTAATACTGTGTATCCCCGGTAAACATTATGAATAAATGACTTTATATATAGGAATTAGCACATATTGTTTCCTTAGCAGAATGTGTATCAAGTGACCGAAAAGAAAATGATTTTATGTAATTTAGCTTTTACTTGCAAGCTGATATTGACCAAAAAAAAAAAAGAACATAGATGCATGGCGTGTACTTCATGAGATATGTTGTTACGAGGAAGTTTACAAGTCGTTATTATATGTAGTAGTACTCGCAAGATAAATAATGATAATCTCTTACACTACTTGATCATCTCAAAGCAAACAACTGGCAATGCATCGTAATCTTCTTGACTTTGAATCTTAGTGAGCCTTTTGTCCTACTTGATTCCTGTGATTAGGCTTTAAACAGTGCTGAACAACTGCTATAAATACCATCCTACATTGTATTGCCAGTTCTCATCACAAACAATTATCTTCTTTATATCATTTTCAAAATGGCAAGTTCAAAAGTAGTGAGTGTTGCATTTCTCATCCTGCTACTTGTGGGGCTCTCCTCCGCCACTAGGACCTTAACGGCCTATGTGAGCGGAAGTGGTGAAGGTGGTGGTGGAGGTGGCGGAGGCGGTAGCGATGGGTACGGTTCCGGTTCCGTCTCTGGTTCCGGTTCAGGTTCCGGCTCTAGCTACAGGGGTGGAGTGGAGGCGAGTGGGAGTGGAAATGGAGGTGGTGGTGGAGGTGGAAGCGGAGCATACGGTGGATCAGGCTCCGGTTCTGGTGGAGGGGGAGGTTCTGGCTCAGGTTCAGCCTCTGTGAGTGGTCGTGGTGGCGCTTCCGCTTCTGGAAGTGGTGGAGGTGGTGGCGGGGGTGGTGGATCCGGGTCATATGATGGATCTGCAAGTGGCTATGGGTCTGGGTCTGGTTCTGGGTCCGGATCCGCATATGCTGGCCGAGGTGGTGCATACGCCAGTGGGAGTGGAAATGGTGGTGGGTCCGGCTATGGTGGCTCGGGCTCTGGGTCTGGGTCAGGCAGTGGAAGTGGATCTGGATACGCCTACGGTGGACGCCCTTAATTAGTTAACATGAAACATTAATATATTGCTATGTAATAAAAGAAGCCTCAGTGCTTTGAAGTTGATGACTTTGTATTTTATAGTCCAATAATTGTGATGGAATAAAAAGTGTTGTGGTTAATTTGTGCATTGTAATAATAGATGCATATCTTTTATGAACTAAATATGCTTTGATTTTTTTAAAAAAGTATATATGTAGTTATTATGAAGTATATATTTTTATAAAAATTAAGTACATATTTAAATGAATTAAATGCAAACATTTTTGTATTTTTAAATAGTATATATGTGCGCGCACACACACTCACTTAATCGTATTTATACTCAATTATAGATCTTATATGCTCATCAGATACAGCAAAAAAGTATCCCCATCAAACTATGCAGCTCAAATGCAAAAATAGAGGAAATTAACAGCCAGGGCAGCCCATCGAGCTTGATGCAATGACGTATATGGAATGCCTGAAAGAAACTATCCACACTATAGTTGTAGCTACAACTAATCCTGATGAATTAATCTTTGTAATTGTACATCTCTAGACAAATTGTTAATAATATTTAATTTTTCACATTTTCGTTCCTTATTTGTTCAAATCTTAAAAAAAAACATTTTAGTTTATATAAATAGCTAAATAGTAAATTATATGATATGTTAAGACTCGTCCATGGCCTCATTTGTAGTCCGATCCACACACATTTTGATTTTTTCTAAGTATATCCTAAACTAATGAGACACATTCTTTTCTTTATAAAAATGGATCTACATAAGTTTTTTTTCTCGGTAATCCACATATTTTGAATGGATATAATTCCTTTTACTTATTCACAATAAAGTATATGTTTGAAATAGTAGATTATTTACTGCGTTAAACAATTATATACACTGCATCAGTGATTATCCTCTTGAAATATGTGACCCGAGAGTTTCATTGTATGCACCGAGAGCCTTTTGAAATTTAATTTTTTCAAAAATGATACTACATGCCTTTTTTCTTAACATTTTATGTAATCTTAGCTTTCGAAGAAAGTCAAAACTAATTTTTAATTAATTATAATAAATAGATCTAAATATTCAATAAAAATATATTTCCTGAATAAAAACTCGTTTTAAAACACTATCTCATCATATTACACACCTCATTGTTAGCACTCTAATAACATTTTGCTTTTAATGGTCATTGTAGAGCAAAAAAATGAGACCTACCAACCATGCTCCACGTACCGATGGTCCATCACCAGATGGCCCATAACCTGACTGGTAAGGGCCAATGACCCAATCACCCATTATAGGTGGATCTGGCCCGTCAATCTTTTAATGCCCAACAACCGAGTATCATTTCAAGTCATCTAGAACATCATTTTTGAATCAGGGATTATCATTTGTTGATTCTTTAAATCTACACAAATATATTAAATCTAGAGTTATCATGGAATTAATCCTCTAAGATCACAATAATATATCCAAGATGTTGAATTAATCGCCTATTGATCCACAAACTCCAGCAAATTGGGTGTATTTTATAAAGTGATAATTACTGCAGATCCTGCAAATCCCAACAATAACACATAATTGATCTCCTAGAATCTAAGATTCCATCCTATCCGTTCGACTGGAGAAGGATCCCCAGAGGATTCTAGGTTTGACTGAAAACACTATAAATAGGGAATGAGTTCTCCCTACGGAGGTATTTGAAATTCTTTTTTATAACAACCCTAATTGTGCATTCTATTGACTTAAGCGTCAGAGAGTTTTCTGTAGGTACCCCTAACCTTGTGTCCGACGACGTTCGAGGAGAAGGAACACCGGCGATACCAAGGAAGCCGTTAGGAGGAGTGGAGCGGACGGATCTTAACGATCCGAACTTGGTTCATTACTTTTTGCCTCTCCATTCATCATCATTTTTTTAAGCGTTGATATACTCATTATGTTTTGCAGCCTAGATTGTAACTTCATATACTATGACAATGTAGTATTTACTGCGCTATCATAATATGTTGGATTTTGTCATAGTGTCAGACAATTTTTTTTTTCATTTTTATAAAGTAAAAGGATAAATTATTGTATCTCAGAATATACATTATTTCATAAAACATTATATATGTACTTCATTAAATTTTGTTACACTCAGCTAACAATAGGTCAATTTAAATTGAAATAGAGCGAATACATTTTCATGAAGCAAGCCTCATTCTATTACGTTTAATATGTCAAAAAATTAAAGATGTGTAAACTGTTAGTTAGACTGCATTTAGGGCATGTATTTAACATTATCCAATTTTTAATATTTATACCCATTGAACACCCCCCCCCCCCCCCCCCCCCCCCCCCCCCCCCGGAAATGAACTTAAAGCATGTTCAAATTTTAATCTGATTTAATCAATAAAAACCAGTAAATATTCTGTCGAACAATTGATTAAATCAATAATAACTTTTCTAGAACCTACTACAAATGGATTAAACCAACCAGTTTTTAAATTATATGAAAATCAATGTTGTTAAAAGATTTGGTGTAACTATCCTAACAAATCCCCATATCTACCAGAGTATCACATGATCCATTGTCACGAAATTTGAACGTCGCTTCCTGAGCTATGCAAATTTTTTAATCACTATTTTTAGTTCAAATGCCGAGGTCAAGCCTTTCATTTATTGCAAATTATAGCTATCGTTGTAGGCTGCAGCATGGATTCCGAGGTCAAGCTCTACTTTTTCTCTTGTTTTTTTTATTGAACTCTAAAAGCCAAGCCTTGTATTCGGTACAAATTGTAGTATTAATACATGATTATGCAGCTTGTCAAACTGTTCTCACTTTACATATATTGGATGGCTTGTATAGTTGTATTTTGATGAATTTAAGTTGTTACGAGGAAGTTTACAAGTCATTTAATATCAGCAGCAGGATAAAATTAATGACAATTAAAGTCAAACCACGTAAAGCGCAACTATTCAGTGCAAACCAACTGGCAGATCTTAATCTTCAAACTTGCAGAACTTGCAAGGTGCATGTGCCTCTCATTAATCAACATTAACGTGAAACATGCAAGTTTTCTAGTAAATTCACATGGATTAGACTACAAACAATGCTGAATAAATGCTATAAATACCTCCACATTGCATGGCCAGTTTTCATCACACACAATATTCTTTTTTCTCATACACACACTTCCAATATGGCGAGTTCAAAAGCAGTGAGTGTAGCTTTTCTCGTCCTGCTCCTCGTGGGGCTCTCCTCCGCCACTAGGACCTTAACGGGGTACATAAGCGGAAGTGGCGAAGGTGGTGGTGGCGGCGGCGGCGGCGGTTACGGTGGTTACGGTGGGTACGGATCGGGATCCGGATCCGGTTCCGGCTCTGGTTCCGGCTACGCGAGTGGTTACGGTAGAGGGCGAGTGATTGGGAGTGGAAGCGGTGGCGGTGGCGGCGGCGGCGGTGGAGGCGGATCATACGGTAGCTACGGCTCCGGATCCGGTAGCGGGAGCGGATCTGGTTCGGGTTCAGCCTCCGGTTATGGTCGTGGTGGTTCATCCGCCTATGGAAGCGGTGGAGGTGGGGGTGGTGGTGGTGGTGGATCCGAGCCAGTCGATGGACCTTCTCCATTACCTAGTGATGGTTACGAGTCAGGTTCAGGGTCTGGGTCTGGGTCAGGGTCCGGGTCTGGATCTGCATACGCATACGTTGGTGTGGGTGCTCCTAGAGGCGCATACGCCAGTGGAAGTGGAGGTGGCGGTGGAGGCGGTGGTGGGTATAGCTATGGTGGCTATGGTTCAGGGTCTGGTTTTGGCAGTGGGAGTGGGAGTGGTTACGCTTATGGTGGACATCCATAGAATTGACAACTATGTTTTGTAATAATAAATCAAGTCCTGTACTTTTTGACGTTGAAGGGGTTGACTTCGAAAGTGTAATAAAATCTTGTTCGGTTGATTTGTTCTGAATCCTGGTCCACCGAATCCGGAATTTTGTCGGCTTACACAAATGGTCCTTTCAAGTACGGACATTAAATAAATAAACAAATAAAATATCAGGATCTTGAAGTCCACCTTCATTTGAATAAATAAAGTAAAATTTATGAATATTAAAAGTTTCTTTCAACTGTTTTTGCGCAACGAGGCAGGCAAACGAACATAATTGTTGGCCAAAAAACAAAAAAAATCCCTCATATCAAATTTAATTTAAAATGTATATGTTCCAGACACCACTGAACTAGAATCTAATCCCGGGAAAGAAAGAAAATCTTGAATACATATGCATCTGAATATGCAAGTTCATCTGCAAATAATATAATCTTGAATACATATGCATCTGAAATTTTGTAAAAATGATCTTTTCATGATCAACATATAAATGTATAACCTACCAAAAAAACATTTAAATGTATAAGAGATCTGTAATATTCCACAGTTCAGCTTTTTTACTCTAAATTTCATATTCACTAAATATGTCCAAGATGTATGTTTCAATTTTTTTAATTGCTTGCATGCTTATCTTATATGCATTCTGGTGTTACATTACAATTCACCTAATGATTATATTTTTGTAAGATAAATCTTGTAATATAATTTTTTACCTAATTCATATTGTTCCAGATCGGGTGGCCGGACATGGTAGCTAGTGGAGCGATTGGACCACCAAAAATGATATAGGAGACAAAAGAGCATTTAAATGTCATTTTTGGTCAAATTCTTTAACTAAATCCGTTGGATAAGTAAATTTATAGTTATGCTAATAATATACAAGGATTATTTTCTTGCCGTAAATATCAAAATTGAATGTCATCAATTTTGACTATTTTTTATAATATCGTAATAAGTGACTATTATATTTATTTAATATTTTCTAGTTTCTAATTAGATTTAATTGAGTCCATTCTATAAGGAAAACATGTCATTGCAGATTATCTGTTTTATCAATAAAATTGAAGTTTCCTCTGATCTTCCTCTCTCTTAAAAGGTTTAGCAAGATCTTAACACATATCAGATCTTTTTATCATTCTTCTATTCTGTTAGATACATACATATTATATAGGATTAAATTTTCATACAAACTAATGAAATATTCCTATAATATTCTATCCTATGAAATTGTGTAGCCATGTTAATTCTTACAAACAATAATAAAGGCATATCAGTCCATTTAAAAGATAAAATTACCCTTATAAAGTTTTTATATTTCTTCCATCTTCTTCACTCGTCATACCTCCTCTCAACCCCGACCACTCACCTCCACCACCTCCTCAGCTTCACCTCCCATGACTGCCACCTCCTTCCTCCTCACCCATTAATGTGCAGCAAACAAAAATCCACTTCAAAAGAATGCCCAAATCAATTCAGCCTGCAAATGAAAACCACTTCAAAACAATGCCTATTCAGTTAAAACAAATGCTTAATACCCTCCATAGCCAAATGAACCCTCATAGGTGTTAATTACGTGGATGTATTTGAGTTTTTTTTGTGTTTTCAGGGACTAGTGTGTCGGCTCTAATTTTGATAGGGACTTATATAAGATTTTCAATGTTTATAGGGACGTACATGTCTTTAATTCTATTATATAATTCACCTTATTATATATTCATTTATGAAGGTAATGCTTTATTTGATTAATTGTATGTTTTGTTTAAAATAATCAAAGTATGTAGGAAGTGTTTTTCCATGAGATTGTCCCTAATATTAAAGCATTGTTACATGCAGTTCTTTTTATAGCCCAAAATATAATCGCATATATCTTTAAGTGTACACCTCTTTAAGTGAGATATATACTTCGATAATTTTTTTATATTTGTTAAAAATGAAAACATTAAATTTAAAATGAGTGATATAAATTTTTCATCAAAATATATGTTTCATTAGACGATGTCTACTTATTTTAAAAAATTAAAACTTTCATGGGTTGACTGTGAAACTATCGTGATTCCTAAGAGGGTTGTTTGGGTAGAACAGGGGAGGAATATATGTTAATAGAGGGAAAAAAAAGATGTTTGGGCAAAAGAATAAGGGAGCATACCCATATAGAATTAGGTAAGAATAAGCTGGTATTTATATTTCAAGATTCCCACGGAATTGTATTATATATTTCTACACTCGTATAAGTGGACAAACCTGTGAAATCACATGTTATCATATCAAATCACATGTCATCACCTCTTATACATCAATCAGACTCACATGTCAAATCAACTTTTTACATCAATCGAGCTCACATGTCAAATCAATTTTTTCGCATTATTTATATTTTTTTCTTATCAATCAAACAACTCAACCTTTATTATTTTGTTTTTCAATTACAATAATAAAAATCACAATCAAATCAAATAGAAAAACACTTATTTCATTGATAAAGTTATTTATTCGTGTAATAGATGTAAATCCCATAGTAGTCCCTTAACATTATCAGTGGGCCCTAACATTTTCGGGATAATATCCTACAACCCACGCTACGCCCAGTTGTCCAGAACAATTCTCCAAAGTAAGCTACTGACTGAATTGAAGTCTCTAGTCTCTAGAGTACTCTAATTACCGTTGGCTTGACAAATTGCAACCTCAATTAACAAGGTCAAATGTTAAATTTTTGCTGCCATTTATTATACTAGCGATTAAGAGCACGCCTAAATCACTACCCTTTATATTATAATTTCTTAGACTTCAACTTCATCCACATGAATCAAGAACAATATCCCTAATTTTTTTTCTCCTTTATGTAAGGCTGACAATATATCTTATATTTAGTTCAAATTATAACCTAGCTAAACCATGAACCTGCAGTTTTTGGTAGTTTTGTTCTCCATACACAGCAACTGCTTCTTGACCCTAAATTATCATCTTCCGAATTAATTAATTTTAATATGTAACAATCCTGACTAATTAATATGGCATTCAACAGAGGAATTTGATTTGACAATATTGGTGAGTTCAATATATGAGACACTTCTAAATACTGTGTATCAAGTAAACATTATGAAGAAATGATGACTTTATATATAGCAATTAGCACATATTGTTTCCTTAGCAGAATGTTTATCAAGAAAAAAAAAGAACTTAGATGCATGGCGTGTACTTCATGAGATATGTTACGAGGAAGTTTATGTTTATTCACTTACACTAGTTGATTGTCACAAAGCAAATAACTGGCAATGCATCGTAATCTTCTTGACTTAGAATTTTTGGGAGCCTTCTTGTCCTACTTGATCTATGATTAGGCTTTAAACAGTGCTGAACAACTGCTATAAATACCACCCCACATTGTATTGCAAGTTCTCATCACAAACAATTATCTTCTTTATATCATTTTCAAAATGGCAACTTCAAAAGTAGTGAGTGTTGCATTTCTCGTCCTGCTACTTGTAGGGCTCTCCTCCGCCACTAGGACCTTAACGGCCTATGTGAGCGGAAGCGGTGAAGGTGGTGGTGGAGGTGGCGGAGGCGGTAGCGATGGGTATGGTTCCGGTTCCGGTTCCGGCTCTGGTTCCGGTTCAGGTTCCGGCTCTAGCTACAGGGGTGGAGTGGAGGCGAGTGGGAGTGGAAATGGAGGTGGCGGTGGAGGCGGATCATACGATGGATCCGGCTACGGGTCAGGTGGAGGGAGCGGATCTGGCTCTGGATCAGCCTCTGCAAATGGTCGCGGTACAGGTGCATCCGCTTATGGAAGTGGTGGACGTGGTGGTGGATCTGGATCATACTATGGGCCTGGAAGTGGCTATGGGTCAGGGTCTGGTTCTGGGTCCGGATCAGCATATGCTGGCCGAGGTGGTGCATACGCCAGTGGAAGTGGAAATGGTGGTGGAGGAGGTGGTGGGTCTGGTGGCTATGGTATCTCGGGCTCTGGGTCTGGGTCTGGCAGTGGAAGTGGCTCTGGATACGCCTACGATGGACGCCCTTGAAATGAAATAAGAAGTTTCGTTTATGTATTTGCAACAAATAAGCGTGTTCTACGCGTGTTCTACCCGGTGGTGGGAGCGGGTCTGGCTCAGGAGAGGCCTCTGTAAGTGGTCCCGGTGGTGCATCCGCTTCTGCAAGCGGAGGCGGCGGCGGAGGGGGTGGTGGATCCGGATCAGACTATGGGCTTGGAAGTGGCTATGGCTCAGGGTCTGGGTCCGGGTCCGGATCCGGATCAGCGTATGCAGGCGGAGGTGGTGCATACCCAGTGGGAGTGGAAATGGTGGTGGAGGAGGTGGTGGGTCTGGTGGCTATGGTAGCTCGGGCTCCGGGTCTGGCAGTGGAAGTGGATCTGGATACGCCTACGGTGGACGCCCTTAAGTTGACATGAAACAGTAATAAATTGTTAGGTAATAAAAGAAGCCTCAGTGCTTTGAAATAGTGGATGACTTTGTAATTTAGTTGTGATGGAATAAAAAATGGTGGTGTTAATTTGGGCTTTGCAATGGTAGATGCATAATTTTTATGGGTTATATAACATGTTTTGATTTTAAAAAAATATATACTTATTTATTATGAAATATATAATTTTAAAAAAATAAAATACATATTTTAATAAATTAAATGCAAACATATATACACACACTCACTTAATCATATTTATACACAATTAAAGATCTTATATGCTCATCAGATACAACAAAAATGAATCCCTATCAAATTATACAGCTCAAATGCAACAATAGTGGAAATTAACAGCCAGGCTGCCCATCGAGCATGATCCAATGACGTGTATGGAATGCCTGAAAGAAACCATCCGCACTATACAACTAATCCTGATTAATCCTTGTAATTTTACCTATCTAGACAAATTGTTAATAATATTTAATTTTTTCAAATTTTCTTTCCTTATTTATTCAAATCCTAAAAAATAAAAACATTTTTGTTTATATAAATAGATAAATAGTAAATTATATGATAGGTTGAGACTCATTTGTAGTCCGATCGACCCACAGATGTTTTGATTTTTTCCAAGTTTATCTTTAACTAATGAGACATATTGTATTTTTTTTATAAAAATAGGTCCACGTAATTTTTTTTTTTGCTTGGTACTCTGAATGGATAAATTTCTTCTTACTTCTTCACAATAGAGTATATTATGTGTTAAACAATTATATATACTACATTAGGGATTATCCCCTTGAAATATGACCCGAGAGTTTCCTTGTACGGTTGTACCCACATATAGCCTTTTGAAATTTTTTTTTTAATTGATACCAAACGCCTTTTCTTAGCATTTTATGTAATCTTAGCTTTTGAATAAGGTAAAAACTAATTTTTAATTAATTATAAAAATAATTTAAAATATTTATTAAAAATATGTTTTCTGAATAAAAACCGGTTCCCAAACACTATCTCATATCATATAACACATCTCATTGTTACTCTAAAACATATTGCTTTTAGATGGTTATCATCCTTTTTTTAAGCGTTAATAAACTCAGTCCGTTTTGCAGCCCAAACTGTAACCTGATACTCTATAATAAGGAAATATATAATACGTTATCATAGTGTGTGGGATTTTATCATAGAGTATGACATAATTTTTTAATATTTTTATGATTTAAAAAGATAAATTATTGTGTTTCAGTATATACTTTATTTCATAAAACAACGTATACTTCACTAGGACAGTATGATTTAAAAACAAAAAATAAAAATTGTGTGGACTGCGGTTGAGGCTGTACAAATGCTGGACATATCATTTATCTATTTTATCTTATTTATAAAAAGACTCAGAGGGGTGGGGTACAATAAAACAGGGCTCAAAACCCATAACTAAAGGGGCGTTTTATACTCAGTTTTTTTACTATCCAAAATACAATCCTATATATCTCGTTAGAAATCTAGTGGAACATTTACCACGTTAAATGATGTATATATCTCATTAAATTTTTTCTTATACTTATTCAAATGAGTCTATTCAATTCAAAATGGAGTGTTATACAATTTTTATTAAGTCATATACCTTGTTAAATAATGTTTATTATTTTTAAAAAATAAATATATTTGTGGTCTCAATTTTAATGGATAAACATGGTGTGAGTTTAACATTTTCCACAACTAAATTAAGTCCCCTAGAACCATTACTTCTCAAACGGACATTTCATGGGGACTGAATCGGAACATCCGGGTGGTGGTAGGTAACACACATTATTTGTGTTTATCAAGTGAAATGTGTTTTACCGAAACAAACGCCGTTAAACGGAAAAAAAAGTAAACTACGACTGCATTAATTGAATAGTAATTGTATACTGGATAAATGTCACCAATTGCAAACACGAATACCAAGGTCAAATGTTATGTTGATGCAAATTGTTGTTAAACCTTAATACGATTAGCCTGTCAACTATACATATATATATATATATATATGTGAATGTTTTTTTTTACTGCAAATAATTGTACGTAGAACATGACACATTAATTGTTGAAACTTTAAAGCTTAAAACCGAGACTCAGATGTACAACAAATTATAGCCCTACCCAATCCACAATCGATAAGAAATTTCGTAGTAGTTTCGTTCAGAGTCTCACTACTATTATCACGGCAAGTAGGCAGTTTTATAAATAAAACCGTACATATGTACGAAAAGTAATTATTTATCAAAGTCGTGATGATAAGATCGATCAAAGTGTACAATCACATAGAGTGCTTCATATATCGTCCTAAACCAAATTACAACTGGCAGAACTCGTTTACCTTCTTGACTTTGAATTAATTAGCGAGATTGCATGTGCCGCTCGATGCCAACGTGAACAATTCTTTTGTAAATTGTGTGGAAGACATGTTAAGACTACTAGTTAGTAATGCTGAGCAACTGCTATAAATACCCCCCACATTGTATTGCCAATGATCATCACAAACAATCTTCTCTATTCATTGCAATATGGCAAGTTCGAAAGTAGTGAGTGTTGCTTTTCTCGTTCTGCTCCTTGTGGGTTTCTCCTCTGCTACTAGGACCTTAACGGCCTATATAAGCGGAAGCGGTGAAGGTGGTGGTGGCGGTGGCGGTGGTGGTAGCGATGGATACGGTTCTGGTTCCGGTTCTGGCTCCGGTTCCGGTACCGCTTCTAGCTACTCGGGTCGCCATGGCGGCGTGTATGCCAGTGGGAGTGGAAGCGGTGGTGGTGGCGGTGGTGGATCCGGATCATACTATGAGCCTGGAAGTGGCTACGGGTCAGGGTCTGGCTCTGGGTCCGGATCCGCATATGCTGGCCGAGGTGGTGCATATGCCAGTGGAAGTGGAAATGGTGGAGGAGGTGGTGGTGGGTCTGGCTATGGTGGCTCAGGCTCTGGGTCTGGGTCTGGCAGTGGGAGTGGATCTGGTTACGCCTACGGTGGACGTCCTTGAAATGAACAAGGATCTCTTCTGATTTGTAATGTAACAAATAAGTGCCTATGTGCTTTGGGGTTGATTTTGTAACGTGAATAAAGATGGATGGAATAAAACATATGTTGTTTTTCTGATTAATATCGTTGTTATCCACACAAAATCTCGACTTTGCTCATTCATTCGGTTTTGGACTTTTGGTCAACTCCATCTGAGAATTTAAAAGAAATATAGTACGTGCGTTTTAAATTTTACTACAATAAATTAATTACCAATTTAAAAGAAATGCATAATTGCGCTGCCAGAAAATTAGACATGGATTATGAACGTAGATTTCTACGGATAGGGTTTTTCACAAATCAAGCAAGATATTCTAAGCTTGTTGGTAGAAGGATATCTTGGTTGAGTGTTTTAAGTGAAATATATCTATGATTAGCATATTTGAGAGTGTTTTAAGTGTTTTAAGAACAAATCACATGTCACCACCTCTTATACATCAATGGGGTCCACATGTCAAATCAATTTTTTACACCTTATTCACATTTTATTCCTCATCAACCAAACACTCTAACATTTATTATTATGTTTCTCAATGAGAATAACTAAAACATAACCAAACAGAAAATCACTTATTCCATTAATAAAGTTAACAATTCCTGTAATATGTATAAACTCCAGAATAGTTTATGCCTCTATCCAAACGGACCCTATATGCATCGATAGATTTTTATCGACGCATATGCTCATGTTAATAACTCATATGTTTTAAATTTTTTTTTTAATATTTTCTATAAATGCATCCATGTAATTCATTGAAGTATATGCTTTATTTTTATTAAAACTTATACATTATTAGATGATGTATACTATTTTTCAAAAATTCGAAACACATATAGACTGGAATTGAGACTGGAAATGGGGCTAGATGTAACATTATACTTAAACAAATTCGCTCATCATGCTAGCTAGATGGTGTTTCTCAATTACGTGTTTTTTTTTGTTTTGTTAAAGGAACGATGTTCTTTAGGATTTGATCCCTTGATCTCCTTTACGGTTAGGGGAGGTGTATACAGACTTAACCAAACCTTGGTTCGTTGTGCCTTTCAATTACTTGTTAATAAAATCAAATTTACATCTCATTTGTTGAAAAAAAATGTAACAATAAAAAGTGTTAGAATAAACGGGTCGAGCACCACCCATGATAGGCCGACCCACCCGGTCCATTTTGAAAGTGAAATTGATGAGATGTGACAATTATTAGTGAGCAGTCACACTTATTGATATCTCTCGATCCTTTCATTTTTCTTGATCACAATCGATGATAAAAAGACAACCAACAGACGAAGCATACACAGAAGGAAAACAAAAGAAGGGTCATTGAGTTATGAAAATAAGGAAGAAGTCTAAACATATTTTGTGATTCCTCATCACTTGTGAATCATTGATTCATCTATAAAAAGAGATCTCATTTTTTCTGCGAAAATCAAGAGGCCAAGGTAAACCGAATCTTGATTTATATGATTATTCAAACAGAGAAAAAAAAAGAAAAAAGAGGAAGGCAAGGCAGATTAATCAAACTCTCAAAAGTAAACTACGACCACAATTGAATGGCAATTGTATACTGAACAAATGTCACAATTTGCAAGCACGAATACCAAGGTCAAAGTTACTGTTGTTGCAAATTGTTATACCTTAATACGATTAACCGAATCGCATGCATAATTTACTGAATCGCATTCTGATTTCATCTGTCCTATCTTTAATTTACTGCAAATTGTATCCATACATAATTGTATGCAGAACATGACCCATGTTTATAGCATAAAACAAAGCCCTAGATGAAGAGCAAATTAATTATAGCCCTAATCCACAATCAATAGGAAATTTCGTAGGAGTTTCCATTCAGAGTCGTCTCACACTACGATTAGCTCGGCAAGTAGGCAGTTTTATAAAAGTATAAAACCGTATACCAGATGATAAGATCAAACTTTACAATCACATAGAGTGCTTCACCATCCTAAATCAAATTACAACTGGCAGAACTCCATAATTTTTTTGACTTTGAATTATTTAATTATCGAGATTGCATGTGCAGCTGGATGATTGCCAACGTGAACAATTCTTTTGTAGATTGTGTGGAAGACATGTTAAGACTACTAGCTAGCAATGCTGAGCAACTGCTATAAATACCCCCCACATTGTATTGCCAATGATCATCACAAACAATCCTCTCTATTCATTGCAATATGGCAAGTTCGAAAGTAGTGAGTGTTGCTTTTCTCGTTCTGCTCCTTGTGGGGCTCTCCTCTGCTACTAGGACCTTAACGGCCTACGTAAGCGGAAGCGGTGAAGGTGGTGGTGGGGGTGGCGGTGGTGGTAGCGATGGATACGGTTCTGGTTCCGGTTCTGGCTCCGGTTCCGGTTCCGCTTCTAGCTACTCGGGTCGTTATGGCGGCGTGTATGCGAGTGGGAGTGGAAGTGGTGGTGGCGGTGGCGGTGGAGGCGGATCATACGATGGATCCGGCTACGGGTCAGGTGGAGGGAGCGGATCTGGCTCTGGATCAGCCTCTGCAAATGGTCGCGGTACCGGTGCATCCGCTTATGGAAGTGGTGGAGGTGGTGGAGGGGGTGGTGGATCCGGATCATACTATGGGCCTGGAAGTGGCTATGGGTCAGGGTCTGGTTCTGGGTCCGGATCAGCATATGCTGGCCGAGGTGGTGCATACGCCAGTGGGAGTGGAAATGGTGGTGGAGGAGGTGGTGGGTCTGGTGGCTATGGTAGCTCGGGCTCTGGGTCTGGGTCTGGCAGTGGGAGTGGCTCTGGATACGCCTACGGTGGACGCCCTTGAAATGAAATAGGAAGTTTCGTTTATGTATTTGTAACAAATAAGCGTGTTCCACGCAGTTGAATAATGATGGAATAAAATATGTTGTGTTGTTTTCTTACAAATAATTGTCTACATAAGCTTGAGCTTGACTAATTACACTGTGTTTTGACTTTTGTCAGCTCTTTCGGAAAACACTTTACGTGTGAGTAAAAAGTAATGACTGCATAATTATGTATACATGGGTGTTGTTTGATACACTCCATTCCGACAATTCGTTATGCATGTTTTCTGTTTTCTTTTGTTTTTCCTGCTTTGAACCGTCCATTTTGGTCAGTTCTTTAAATTTTTCGTATTTGAAGGACAACCATTTTTCTTAAAAATAAATATCTTACATGCATTTAAGTGTAGACTACATTACCGTTGTGTTTAAGATTTTTATTTTTAATTTCCTATAAATTATATGATTTAGGGATTGATTCCTCACCTTTTCATGTTTCGGTTTAAATCCCTAAATTTAAAACATATATTCTTTTTTAGTCCCTTAAATGGACTAAAAAGAAAACTTAATTTAGGAATAGTTCCTCTCAGGGACTAATGAGAAACATACTCTTTAAATCTAGGTGCTTAAACTGAAATATGAAGAAGTGATGGATCGATCACTAAATCATATGGTTTATAGAGACCTAAAAATAAAAAAAAAACCCTTGTATTTATTGCACTTTACAATATATAAATAATTAAAAAATTATTTTTAAATAAAATAGTGTTTTATAGTGTGTATTTCATTTTTTATATAATAATATTTGTACTACAATAAACAAATGTCCATTTTTATTAAAAAAAGTAAAAACTATATATGCATAGGACGGGGTTACATATACACAGGGCGGGCTTACCATTTTCCTTGAGTATACGTGGAACATCACGTGTATTACACACTTGTGAACTTATACTGTAAAAAAATAAATTATCTGCTACCCTAGCCTAGAACAATCACAAACTCCATGAAGTAAATAATTAATCAGTAGGGATGATAGACATTCACAGACTTACATTATCATCGATCCTATATTGACTGTCATAAATAATATCAATAAAATTGTAAGAGTTTTTCGAAGTTCTCATGTCCTAGCTGACGTCATAAATATTAATACTTATAAATCTTTATATACTATATATGTAATACCATTGTTTGATTATATATTATTAATTAAATTCAATATTTTAACCAATAATAATTTATTAAAATGTTTCTCAGAAAATATATGTTTTAACAAGCTTAATAATTTCTACAATCACTTTTAAAAGGGTGAATATGCATTGGGTAAACCTGAAACAAAAACCTACGATTTTATCTGTCATTCTTGCTCACGACACCAATTTCTACAATCATTCCTCCCCCCCCCCCCCCCTTAAGTTTTGGATTTTTCATGAAATATATTTATTTAATTAAATATATATTTAATGAGCATATACTTGAATAAATTAAATAAATACATTTTTCTTTTTCTCCAATCAAATATATATACTCACCTAACCGATTAGAGAGATCACAGTCCCTTTTGACATTGTGTGTAATGACTGCATTGAGTCTAAATATATGATATTTGGCTTTTTTTTTGTAAATGATCGTTTAATATTTTTTAATCAAATCACCTCTTAGCTTGTCAAGTTTGAGGTGCCTTGGATTTAAGTATGACCTTTCACACAGAGGCAATATAAAATTTAGCCTAAAAAAATATAAAAAAGAAAAATTTAAAGTTCATTTGTCATTTTGGTGGTGGTGGTGTGGAGTGGGGGTTGTAAATTGAATTCTACTATTCACTATGATTGAGTTGTCCAAAACAACTCTTTAAGTAAACTGAGATGTTTCTAACCCATTGTTCTTGACAAATGTAGGTTTGGTATCAATGCCAAATGCTTTTGTCTTACTGCAAATTATTATATTGAGAACTAGGTAAACCATTGGTAACCTCTTCAATTCTTTATCTCCATCCATATGAGTCAAGGTCAATCCCTATTATTACTCTTCATTTTAGGCTAAAAACAGGCCTTACATTTAGTGCAAATTGTGGCTTTAAACCATGGATATCCAACCGTGGCAGGATATTAACCACTATTTATTTGCCTTAGCTAACTGATTATCTTCCCTTTTCTAAACAATCCAGACTAGCATGGCATGGAACACAGGAATTGTGTTTGACAGTATTGTTAATAATTAAGTTTATTAAAGGAGACACCCAACTTGTAATACCAGGCATCCAACAGACAAGAAGGAAAAGACTAGCATATATGGGTTTCTTACCCACCACATGCAAGTACCTGTGGTTTCTTAGCCAAACAAATTTCCTGTGGATATTAGCTCCAAATTTATTAAACTGCCCCAATAAAAAAATTTGTTTTTCACTGACAATTTTATGTAATTTGGCAGACAGAAAACAAGCTCATATTGACAAGAGTAATTAGCTAGTACTTGTTTTACAAAAGATTAGAGCATTATATATGGTTGATATATTGTAAAATCAACAAATTAATTAAACACATCACACACGTACAAAGATTGCATGCATGGCGTGTACTTGATAAGTATTATATATATTATAATGACTTAATCGTAAACTTCCCAGTGATAACCACTTACACTACTTTGATTATCTCAAATTAAATTAAAGCAAACAACTGGCAAATTATCTTGATCATCTTGACTTTGAATCAGCTGGAGCAATCTTAATTTCTAATATTTTACGGTTATTAAGCCATCTCCAGCCCTTATTCAAACCTATACCCAAATTTCACTTAAAATTTAAATAAAAGCTTGATTTGATATGATGTGTCTCTAATCATCACTTTGCGTTTTACTCAAATCATTTTAAAAAATCACTTTTTCTTCTAATTATTTCCTATAAACATTTTCAAAGTCCTTTCCCCAAACATTTTTACTATTTAATTTTTCTTCCATTCAAGATATTTAAAATTAAAAATTATTATTATCCAATTTTTTGAAAAAAAAAGTAAAAATATATTTTTTTTGTTTCAAGAGATGGTGAAAATTTTGGAGGGGGGGGGGGTGGGAAAGCATCTAATATAATTCAACTAAAGATAAAGTTGAAGAAAAACAAAATGTCACATTTGAAAAAAAATGTGGAGATAAAAGAAAAAAAAGAGAGGTTAAAAATTTAGGTAAAGATTTGAGTCTCCCTTGATTTTGGTAAAGGTTTGGGTAAAAGCTTGATTTGGTATGAGTATAGGTAAATGATTGAATGAAGTTTTGAGTGATTTTTACACAAATTTAAATTTCAGTAAAGTTTTAGGTATAAGATTAGAGATGTTGTTAGACATCTAACAGTGTTGAACAACTCCTATAAATACCCCCACATTCAAGCCAGTTCTCATCACATACAATTAATCTTCTCCATAAATCATTTCGTTATGGCAAGTTCCAAAGCGGTGAGTGTTGCTTTTCTCGTCCTGCTCCTCGTGGGGCTCTCCTCCGCGACTAGGACCTTAACGGCCTATGTAAGCGGAAGCGGTGAAGGAGGTGGTGGTGGCGGCGGTGGTGGTAGCGATGGATACGGTTCCGGTTCTGGTTCTGGCTCCGGTTCTGGTTCCGCTTCTAGCTACTCGGGTCGTTATGGCGGCGTGTATGCGAGTGGGAGTGGAAGTGGTGGTGGCGGTGGAGGCGGATCATACGATGGATCCGGTTACGGGTCAGGTGGAGGGAGCGGATCTGGCTCTGGATCAGCCTCTGCAAATGGCCGTGGTGGTGCATCCGCTTCTGGAAGTGGTGGAGGTGGTGGAGGGGGTGGTGGATCCGGATCATACTATGGGCCTGGAAGTGGCTATGGCTCAGGATCTGGGTTTGGCTCAGGAGAGGCCTCTGTAAGTGGTCGCGGTGGTGCATCCGCTTCAGGAAGTGGAGGAGGCGGTGGAGGGGGTGGTGGATCCGGATCATACTATGGGCCTGGAAGTGGCTATGGCTCAGGGTCTGGGTTTGGCTCAGGAGAGGCCTCTGTAAGTGGTCGCGGTGGTGCATCCGCTTCTGGAAGTGGAGGAGGTGGTGGAGGGGGGTGGTGGATCCGGATCATACTATGGGCCTGGAAGTGGCTATGGCTCAGGGTCTGGGTTTGGCTCAGGAGAGGCCTCTGTAAGTGGTCGCGGTGGTGCATCCGCTTCTGGAAGTGGAGGAGGCGGTGGAGGGGGTGGTGGATCCGGATCATACTATGGGCCTGGAAGTGGCTATGGCTCAGGGTCTGGGTTTGGCTCAGGAGAGGCCTCTGTAAGTGGTCGCGGTGGTGCATCCGCTTCTGGAAGTGGAGGAGGCGGTGGAGGGGGTGGTGGATCCGGATCATACTATGGGCCTGGAAGTGGCTATGGCTCAGGGTCTGGGTTTGGCTCAGGAGAGGCCTCTGTAAGTGGTCGCGGTGGTGCATCCGCTTCTGGAAGTGGAGGAGGTGGTGGAGGGGGTGGTGGATCCGGATCATACTATGGGCCTGGAAGTGGCTATGGCTCAGGGTCTGGGTTTGGCTCAGGAGAGGCCTCTGTAAGTGGTCGCGGTGGTGCATCCGCTTCTGGAAGTGGGGGAGGCGGTGGAGGGGGTGGTGGATCCGGATCATACTTTGGGCCTGGAAGTGGCTACGTGTCAGGGTCTGGCTCTGGCTCCGGATCAGCATATGCTGGCCGAGGTGGTGCATACGCTAGTGGAAGTGGAAATGGTGGTGGAGGAGGTGGTGGGTCTGGTGGCTATGGTAGCTCGGGCTCTGGGTCTGGGTCTGGCAGTGGAAGCGGATCTGGATACGCCTACGGTGGACGCCCATAAATTACAAAGAAACCATAATAACTCTTTATTAAAAGAAGCCTTGTGCGGCTTTCGAACTTTGAAGTCGATGATTGTGTAAGTTGAATAAAAAGTTGATGGAATAAAACACGTTGTGCATTGTGTTTTGTAATAATAGATATAAAATTAAAATTAGCGCTATAAAATACAACCCAAACGCAGTAAACAGACTACTCAAAAGGCCATGCAGCGGCCAAATATAAAGTATAAACCTATCATATGTGTGCAAGAGACCACTCAATTAGCTCATAATTGAATTATTTTTAATAGACTCTATGTGAAATTTTAAAGCGGAGCTACATATTTTTTAAAAAATCTAAATTGTTCTAATCTAGCCTATTATCAATATTGCTGAGAAGATGCTAAATATTATATAATAATTTAAATTAAAACATTAGACAATTGAATTAAATTAAATTTTAAAAATTGAAATGTTTATTGGATGGTTAGAGAGTTCTAGGAAAAAAAAAGAAATTTTAAGAGAACATCAAACAGATTGAGAAAATTTGTTAAGAGGGATTAATTAAAGTAATATATATCACTGTACATTTTATTAAAGACCATTAAATAGATGGTTCTTGGACCCTAGTCAATTGTCTTGTTAGCCTTGCTCCTAGGCCGGCTCTAGATCACCCACACCCAAACCTATCTTAATTAATTATTGTATTTGTGAATCTCCAGCCAAATTGTAAATAATAGTTATTATTATTATTATTATTATTATTATTATTATTATTATTATTATTATTATTATTATTTTATTTTATTTATTTATTTTATTTTTTGGGATCAACCTTACCGTTATAAAAATGTTTAGAGTTTGGGAAAGCTTATATCCGTCGCCAGTGAGTATTAGCAATGTCGTCATATGGCCTTATTTATTAGCGACATATTATATCCGTCGCAGTTTCTTTTTTAGCGACGAACTAGATCCAACTCTATTATTTGGTATAATCTAATGACAATTCTTGTTTTTCTGTTTTTTTTTATCAACCTATACATCCATTGAGATAATCATTATCATTCAAATCATACTCATACGATCATAATCAAGAATACTTTCATATAAAGCAAATTTACACAATGTAATATTAACAATAAGTTAAGCAAGATCTAACACCAAATTAAAAGATATTATTAACCACCAAGGTAAGAGGATAGAATAAAATTTAGGCTGTTTTTGAAAGTTGAATTAAAATGCTGAGATTCTTAGGCACCGTTTGATAATGCGATGGGCGTCTCGAGATTACTCAACTGCAGTGTTTGGGAAATGCCAGGCTACTAGGTTGTGGTAGAAACGTTGTGTTTCGTGGGCTGCATCTCAGAAGCATAGTTTCCAAACATTTTAAATCTCGGTTCTTTTACACTGTAAATGTTGTATCCTATTTGGAATTGGGCTTAATAATTTGATAGCCTTATGGAAACAAACGCGAGGTAAACGCATGCATTACCAAATGGTGCTTTAGAATCTTGAGTCTTAACCCAGCTATTGAAAAACATTGTTTTATAAGCTTTGCAATCACAAATTTGTTTGGTTTAAAATGGGAAGAAGATGGTTTGAAAAGCTAAACACTGAAAAAGTGTTTGGATCTGTGTTTTAAATTTTTAGTTTTTTAAAACTTAGAATCTATCAGAACAGAAATTTAAACATAACCTTAGTAAAAGTAAAATAAATTGATTGGGTTTTATCGGTCTTTTATACCATCGTGTTAGAGAATAGAACCAAAATTTAAATAAAATTTAATGGGTTCAACCGGCTGGGTCCGGTTGGATTGGTTTTAGAACACTGATATCCAATTGAATCTCATGCACATTTCCAATCTCACTGCTAGAATATCATTAAGCATAAAACACACCACATCACACATTGCTTTCTTTGTCTTCAATTGAACATGTTTTTAGATGTTTATTAGCTTTTTTGTAACAATGACCGGACAACCCGCTGTTTGAGTTTTTCCATCAACAAAGACAAATTAACTCTGGGAGGTAACTAATTAAGCTACGACTACTATTGAATGGAAGTTTCCAACCCTGAATAGTGGACAAAACTGTAGGCACGGATAACAAGGTCAAATGTTATGTATGTTGCAAATTGTTGTACCTTAATACGTTAGTCAGTCAACTATTTACGAACGCGCAAGCTTGTCAACCAAATCACATGTGGATTTCATATTCTTTCCTTAATTTATTGCACACTGTAGCTATAATAATTGTACGTAGAACATGCATGACCCATTGTTTAAAGGATAAATCAGGTCTTACATGCACTACAGAAAATTAATCATAGCCCAAATCCACAATCAATAGGCAAGTTCGCAGTAGTTTCGTTCAGTCTCACTACTATTGGCAGGGCCACTTGACAGTACTATAAACCCATACGTACAAAAAGCGATTACTAATTAAGGTCCCAAATAAGATCGATCAGAGTTAGTAATCGCAGGGTGCTTCATAGTTCTAAGGGTGTGTTTGTGCACAAAGTTGAAGGGAAAATGAAAGAAAGTGAAGGAATTTGGGTTAAAAGGAAAGTGGTAGAAATTAAAAAAATTTCCCTTTAACCAACTTTCAATGTATTTGTGCATGTAATAGAAATATTTTCCAACACTTTTTCTCAATTTCTCACCTATGAAAAAATGAAAAGTTTTTTCCACCTTTTCTAATAATACAAAATAGGAGAGAGAAAATGATGAAAATTTTTTTTCTTTTCCTTGTACACAAATGCTAGTTTTTTGAGTGGTCAAAGAAATTTTTTTTACTTTTCTTCACTTTCCATCATGCACAAACACACCCTAAATCATATCAATTAACAACTGGCAAAACTCGTTCATCTTCTTGACTTTGAATTATTAGGAATTAAGATGCATGTGCTGCTTGTTAATGTCAACGTGAACAAACCTTCTAGTAAATTCTGTGGGATATGTGTTTAGATATTAAATAATGCTGAACAAGTGCTATAAATACCCCCCATACATTGCATTGCCAATGATCATCACAAACATTTAACCTTTCCTCTCATTTCAATATGGCAAGTTCCAAAGTAGTAAGTGTTGCTTTTCTCGTCCTGCTCCTTGTGGGGCTCTCCTCCGCGACTAGGACCTTAACGGCCTATGTAAGCGGAAGCGGTGAAGGTGGTGGTGGCGGTGGCGGTGGTGGTAGCGATGGATACGGTTCCGGTTCCGGTTCTGGATCCGGTTCTGGTTCCGCTTCTAGTTACTCGGGTCGTTATGGCGGCGCGTATGCGAGCGGGAGTGGAAGCGGTGGTGGTGGCGGCGGAGGAGGCGGACCATTCGGTGGATCCGGCTACGGGTCAGGTGGAGGGAGCGGATCTGGCTCTGGATCAGCCTCTGCAAATGGTCGCGGTACTGGTGCATCCGCTTATGGAAGTGGTGGAGGTGGTGGAGGGGGTGGTGGCTCCGGATCATACTATGGGCCTGGAAGTGGCTATGGGTCAGGGTCTGGTTCTGGGTCCGGATCAGCATATGCTGGCCGAGGTGGTGCATATGCCAGTGGGAGTGGAAATGGTGGTGGAGGAGGTGGTGGGTCTGGTGGCTATGGTAGCTCGGGCTCTGGGTCTGGGTCTGGGTCTGGCAGTGGAAGTGGCTCTGGATACGCCTACTATGGACGCCCTTGAAATGAAATAGGAAGTTTCGTTTATGTATTTGCAACAAATAAGCGTGTTCTACGCAGTTGAATAATGATGATGGAATAAAATTTGTTGTGTTGTTTTCTTATAAATAATTATATCTACGTAAGCTTGATTTGATTAATTACTCGGCATTTTGACCTTTTGTCTATCTTTCCGAAACACTGACGTACGAGTAAAAAATAATGACTGTATTTATGTATATACGGGAATATGCTCATGGCCTACAACTCCTCCCCTTTACTCTGTTCCAACTTAGGAAATTTCAACAGCATCTCCCCATAATTTTTCAAGTACATGACGTAAGTAGATTTGTAAGTGTGTACGCAAAGTACACACACTACCAAATCAATCTAGATGTACCCAGAGAACATGAGGAGACACCACCAAAACTTCAAGAAATTAAACAAAGCATGGGCTAATTAAATGTAATACATAAATGATGCATTCTCAAACTGTCCAAAATGGACAATTTGAGAGATTTCATCATATCACGTGATGAAATCTCTCAAACGGGATTAAGGTTTTTTGGATGCATGAATGAAAGACAATAAACTTAACGGCTATAAATCATTGTTAAGTTTATTTAAATAATTCAACAATTTTTCCACAAAAAAAATATATATATATATATAGGGGGCGATTAGATGCGGCGAACGGCAGATGCGGCCGCGACGTGGGCCGTTCGATCGCGGGTCCATCGAATCCAACGGTCGACGTGAATCGCACCCGACCGTCTGATGCGATGGACCCGTGATCGACGGCCCACGATCGACGCCGCACCTGCCGTTCGCCACACCAAATCGGCTATATATATATATATAATATATATATATAATATATATATATGGTCGCGAACCTATATATATATATATATATCGCACCCGATATATATATCGACGGCCCGTGATCGCGCACCGCACCGATATATCGGCTATATATATATTATATATATATATATATATATATATATATATATATAATATATATATATATTTTGTGGAAAAATTAAATAAACTTGTCGGAAATCTATATGAGTCGTGATATTATACGGTCGTGCGGTCGCGATCACGAGCCGTCGATCACGGGTCCATCGCATCGGACGGTCGGGTGCGAATCACATCGACCGTTGGATGCGATGGACCCGCGATCGGACGGCCCGCGATCGCGACTGCACGACCACATATTATCGGAAATATATATATATATATATATATATATATATATATATATATATATATATTGTGAACCGATTAGGTGCGGTTTGCGGTCGGTGCGGTGCGCGACGTGGGCCGTCTGATCGCGGGTCCATCGCATCCAACGGTCGACGTGAATCGCACCCGACCGTCCGATGCGATGGACCCGTGATCGACGGCCCGTGATCGCGCACCGCACCGACCGTAAACCGCACGTAATCGCGACTATATATATATATATATATATATATATATATATATATATATATTTGTGGGGATCATTTTAAGTGGTACTGTATATCCCACTTCATAATTTCAAATCAAATAAAATTAACATTTATTCAAGCACTCAAACCAAGACTCTAGATCCCGGTTTTTTTTAAATGGAGACATACATCAAAGTCGTGGATTTCTCTTGTCATGGATGCACAGTCTAATTTAAAAGAAAAAATAATCCTATGATTTGTATGGTAGAAAAATGAATGAAAGATTTGTACAAGTGATTTTTATAGAAGTGATATTTGTACAAATTTGTATCATAATTCAAGAGTCATAACTAGCCACATTTTGACTGTGTTATCTATTTTTCATATTCAGGAACTCACATTCATAACATTTAATCATCAGTCTATATAAGAAACTCAAATTCATAACATATAATCATTGGCCCATAAAAAAAAACTGAAATAAGGAGCAAAGGACATAAACAAACAAATAATAAGAAATTCACCCCTCATCCAGTGCCAAAAAGCACATCTGATTTTAAAAAATAAAATCACCCAAATCAATCACTAGAGATGAAGTCCAAAGTCTACATTGATTTTAAATCTAATTAGGGAAAAATCAATTACAAAAACTACTTGGGCATCTGCAATTGTACCAATCTGAATCCCCAAATTCAAATTAACCCTCCGTTAAATAATGATGCTTATGATTTTGTAAAGCAATTGAATCAATAATTCTAACATTTCCTCTGCATAGATTAGACCATGGACTCCACCATTTCTATAAATACAAAAAAAGAATTAAAAACTCACTTGTGCCTCTGAACGAATGGAGAGTCCTTTGCGTCCTCTTCTACAAATCAAGCAAAAACAAGATCAATTGAGAGAGATTGAGAGAGAGAGGAGATCGATCGATCAAAGTGAAATCGGGGGAGTGAGAGAGAGATTGTTGACCGGTGTCCGGTGTCTTTGGAGGTTGACGGTGTCTCTGGAGGTTGACGGCGTCAATGGAGGTTGTCGACAATGGAGGATCGACGAAGGTGGTCGGCGTCAATGGAGGTTGATGGAATCTCTGGAAGTTGACTGTGATCCGACATCGATGGAGATAGACTGCATCAATAGAGGTTCAGGCGATCCTCCATTGATGGAGGTGGTCGGCATCATCAGAGTTTGACGGTGATTTTGTGATTAAGCGAAGGTTTTGGGGTTTAAAAACTGAGGGATGCTTTTAGGTTGAATCGGCAAAGTCTTTAGGGTTTAAAAAATGTGGGATGCTCTTAGGGTTTATGAGAAATAAAGTAAATAAAGGGTAATTTAGGTTTTTTCATTTTTTGGACCTTTACCGAGTAATGTTTCGTAAAACAAAAATAAAATTAATAAATTTGAAAATTTTATACGTTTTCCCATTACTTTTTCCAAGGATAAACGTGCTCAAAGACCGACGATTGTATAAAAGAATAATAAATTGTCATATTAAATATTTTTACTAAGACTATTTTCCTTGGTGAAGGTATTGAAACTAGATTATGTTTTTATAGAGGAATTATTACCTCTGTAAATGATTTACTTCCGGACGAAATATTTTGTCACTATAAAATTGAACAATTTTAGAAAACAAATGTAAACTTAATGAGCTTGAAAATTTAATACATTTACCGATGATGCTTTTCCTTAGTAAAATTGAACAATGCCGACAAATTATTGTGTTGGCAAAAAATATATAAATAACAATCTATACTATACATTTACCGAGGAATGTTTTCTAGGGTAAAGGTATTAAATCGGAAAAAAATGTTCGTCGACAAAATTTGTCCTCAATATGGATTGTAATTTTGTTTTTATTTTTCACTTTAATATTTAGTTTTACCGAGGAAGACATTCCTTGTAATAATGATTTATTCCACGGGTAGTGCTTCACCACTCACTTGTGCCCCATTTCCCAGAAAAGAAAATTTTCATCGGTAAAAATACCCAATTACCTAATAAATATGTTTCCTTTGTAAAACTTTCGTGGCTAAAAACCTTTTTTCTTGTAGTGGCCTTTGTTGATACATTGCACTATATCTTTAGCCTTTTGAAAACTTACATTATCAACGATCACATATTAAGAATAATAAATATTTTCAATAAAATTGTAAATTAAAATAAGAGTTTTTCGAAATTCTTAGTCCTCAACTCATAAATATTAATGCTTATGAATCTTCATATATAGCATCGTGATAATATATAATACCATAATTTTATTATATATTATTAAGTTCTTAAAATGCTACTCAAAATATATTTTAACAAGTAATTTCTACAATCCCTTTTTAGAGGATGAACATACAATTGGCAAACCTGGAACAAAGAACCATGGATGTTATTTGTCATTTTTGCTCATCACACCATCTAGTATGATTGTATTTAAAAAATGTTGGGAACTAACATTTCTACATTCACATTCACTTTTACTGACTCTCGTACTTTTGATTTTTTGTTATATATATATATATATATATATATATATATATATATATATATATATATATATATATATACGCGAGTGGTAATATGCGGTCGTGCGGTCGTGCGGTCGCGATCGTGGGCCGTCGGATCGCGGGTCCATCACATCCAACGGTCGACGTGATTCGCACCCGACCGTCCGATGCGATGGACCCGTGATCGACGGCCCGTGATCGCGGACGCACCGACCGCACGACCGCACGTAATCACTTCCCTATATATATATATATATATATATATATATATATATATATATATATATATATATATATAAAATGAAATACATATTTTTCATAAAATGAAATACATATCTGAATGAATTGAATGAATACATTTAGATTTTTATGTTAAATATACTCAATTAGATAAATCACATACCCTGCTGCCATTGCTGTAATGACTGGACTGAGTATAATAAATACATGATATTTGGTTATTTATAAATGATAATTAATATTTACTTATCAAATCATCTCATGTCAAGTTGGAGGATGTGTCTTAGATTTAAGTCTGATCTTTTCTTTTTCTTACTAAGATATATAAGATAAAATTTAGCCTCGGAAAGTATGTTCCAAATAAATAAAAAAATTAAAGTTCATTTGTCATTTGGGGTAACTCTCTTAAGTAAGCTAAGAAGTTTCTAACCCATTGACCTTGACAAGTGTGATTTTGGTATCAATGTCAAATGCTTTTGTCTTACTACAAATTATTATATCGATCCATTGCAGGAAAACCGTAAACCCTTGGCAACTTCTTCAATTCTTCAACTCCATCCATATGATTCAAGGTCAATCCCTATTATCACCCCGTCGTTTAAGGCTAAAAACAAGTCTTACATTTAATGCAAATTGTGGATATTAGAAGCATTTTTTTTTTTTTTGCTTGGTAATAAAGATCGTCAATGCATAATGAAGAATGTACAGACTTTACAAAACAGAGGATGAATAAAAAAGGGGATGAACAAAAAAATTGGTTGGTTTGGATTTGGGAGATGACTCTCCAACGTCACAAACCATCAAAACAAATGTGTGGCAAAATAGAAGTTTGTTTTCACCGACAATTTTATGTAATTTGGCAGTTAGAAAACAAGCTCATATCTACAAAACACGGACACTTCTCCGGAGGTGCCGTACCCATGTCGGACACGGATACGGCGCAAACACGACCTGGACACGTGACGGACATTGCTCCAACTATGTCTGCCTTCATTTCGACTAGGACACGGCTGGGACACGGCCCAGTCAGTTTCAACCTAAAAGTAAAAAAGAAAAAAAAGGAAGGCCCAATATAGCCCACAAGTATTCAAACCATTTAAAACAGCATATAATATCTCATTTAAAAAATCTATTTTTTAAGGTTAAAAAAATAGTTATTTATTAATTTAAAACAGCGATTTATAGGTTAAAACAGTGATTTATAAAAATAGTAGTTTATTGATTTAAAAAAGTGATATATATAAGCAGTGATTTATTTGTTTAAAAAAATGGTTTAAAAAAATGATCTATAAAAACAGTGGTTTATTATTTAAAACAGTGATTTATAAAACAGTAATATATTAGTTTATACAATTGGCTATAAATAGTGAATTAAATGAAATGTGTTTGTTTATATAAAATAGTGACATATATTTATTTATTATATTAATTTATTAGTTGTCGTGTTCTAGCGGTACTCATGTCCTATTTTTTTAAAAATTATCACGTCGCCGTGTCTATATCACTGTGTCATCGTGTCCCGTGTCTGTGTCCGCATCCGTGTTTCATAGGTTCTTATTAACAAGATTAATTAGCTAGTAATTCTTGTATTACAAAACTTGATAGCATGTATGGTTGATATATTATAAAATCAACAAAACATATCAGAGACGTACAAAGGTTACACGGCGTATGTGTACCTGATAAGTATTATATACATTATAATTGATTATTTATATAATGATTTAATCGTAAACTTCCTCGTGACAACCACTTACACTACTTGTTTATCTCAAATTAAAGCAAACAACTGGCAAATTATCTTGATCTTCTTGACTTGGAATCAGCTGGGGCAGATCTTATTAGTTTCTGATATTTAACGGTTGTTAGACATTAAACAGTGCTGAACAACTCCTATAAATATCCCACATTCAAGCCAGTCCTCATCACAAACAATTAATCTTCTCCATGAATCATTTCAATATGGCAAGTTCGAAAGCGGTAAGTGTTGCTTTTCTCGTCCTGCTCCTTGTGGGGCTCTCCTCCGCGACTAGGACCTTAACGGCCTATGTAAGCGGAAGCGGTGAAGGTGGTGGTGGCGGTGGTGGTGGTGGTAGCGATGGATACGGTTCCGGTTCCGGTTCTGGTTCTGGCTCCGGTTCAGGTTCCGCTTCTAGCTACTCGGGTCGTTATGGCGGCACGTATGCGAGCGGGAGTGGAAGCGGTGGTGGTGGCGGCGGTGGAGGCGGATCATTCGATGGATCCAGCTCCGGGTCAGGTGGCGGGAGCGGGTCTGGCTCAGGAGAGGCCTCTGTAAGTGGTCGCGGTAGTGCATCCGCTTCTGGAAGTGGAGGCGGTGGAGGGGGTGGTGGATCCGGATCATACTATGGGCCTGGAAGTGGCTATGGGTCAGGGTCTGGTTCAGGGTCCGGATCAGCATATGCTGGCCAAGGTGGTGCATACGCCAGTGGAAGTGGAAATGGTGGTGGAGGAGGTGGTGGGTCTGGTGGCTATGGTAGCTCGGGCTCTGGGTCTGGGTCTGGCAGTGGAAGTGGCTCTGGATACGCCTACGATGGACGCCCTTGAAATGAAATAAGAAGTTTCGTTTATGTATTTGCAACAAATAAGCGTGTTCTACGCAGTTGAATAATGATGGAATAAAATTTGTTGTGTCGTTTTCTTATAAATTTTCTTGACTTTGAATCAGCTGTAGCAGATTTTAATTTTTAATATTTTATGGGTTGTAGCCCAGTTCTGGCTCCGGATCAGCCTCCGGAAGTGGTCTCGGACCCTCGGTGGTGCAGAGGCGGACCTAAACATTGGCCAGGCTGGGCTACAACCCGCCCGGATTTTGTATATTTTGTATTTTCTTTTGTTATTGATGATATATATTAGGATAATGTTATATAAATCTCTTTTCTGTCTTAATCCCAGTCTACAAGTTGTGAATTTTTTAAAATTAGTATATCTTCTCTAATAAGGTAAATACTTTTATAAAAAATAAAACACATAGTTCAATGAATTACATAAATACATTTATATATAGAAAATGTAAAAATTTTCCATCAAATCATATATTTCATTAATGTGAGTATACGTTCTGATTATTTTTATTATTAAAAATCAAAGTACTTAATTTAATAATATTTCATTTTCTTTACTAATATGTCTTTTGCATATTACATTATTGGGTATATAAATAATTACATTAAACACAAAAAAAAAAAAATTATATTTAAATATTTAATACTAGCTCACCCTAAATTACTGTTCTAGATTCGCCCCCTAGTGTGGTGCATCCACTTCAGGAAGTGGTGGTGGGGGTGGTGGATCCGGATCATACTTGCAGCTTAATTTCCAATATCATCACATATTGACCGTAATAAATATTATCAATAAAAACTGCAAGAGGTTTTTTGAAGTTCTCATAAATATTAATGCTTGTAAATCTTTATATAGCATCATGATACTATGTAATACCATTGTATTGTTTGATTATATATTATTAATAAAATTCAATATTTTAACAAATAATAATTTATTAAAAAGTTACTTAGAAAATATATATTTTAGCAAGCTAAGTAATTTCTACAATCACTTTTAAAAGAGTGAATATGCACTTGGCAAACCTGGAACAAAAACCTGTGATTTTATCTGTCATTATTATTCACCGCACCAATTTCTACAATCACTTCTCCCCCTCCCCATACGGTTTGGATTTTTTTAAGAAATATATTTATTTAATAAATATATATTTAATGAGTATGTACCTGAATGAATTGAATAAACACATTTTTCTTTTTCTCCTATCAAATATATATACTCACCTAACCGATTAGAGAAATCACAGTCCCTGTGTGTAACGACTGCATTGAGTTTAAATATATGATATTTGGTTTTTCATAAATAATCATTTAATTTTTTTTCTATATCAAATCACCTCTTAGCTTGTCAAGTTTCGAGGTGTCATGGATTTAAGTATGATCTTTCACAAATATATATAAAAAAAAAAATTAAAGTTCATTTGTCATTTTGGTGGTGGTGGTGTGGGGGTGGGGGCTGTAAATTGCATTCTACTATTCACTATGATAGAGTTGTGCAAAACAACACTTTAAGTAAGCTGAGATGTTTCTAACCCATTGTTCTAGACAAATGTAGGTTTGGTATCAATGTCAAATGCTTTTCTCTTACTGCAAATTATTATATTGATCTAGGTAAACCATTGGTAACCTCTTCAATTCTTCATCTCCATCCATATGAGTCAAGGTCAATCCCTATTATTATTCCTTCGTTTTAGGCTAAAAACAAGCCTTACATTTATTGCAAATTGTGGCTCTAAACCATGGATATCCAACCGTGGCAGGATATTAACCACTATTTCTTTGCCCTAGCTAACTGATCATCTTCCCTTTTTTAAAACAATCCTGACTAGCATGGCATTGAACACGGGAATTGTGTTTGATAGTATTGTTAATAATTAAGTTTATTAAAGGAGACACCCAACTTGTAATACCATGCATCCAATAGACAAGAAGAAAAGACTAGCATATATGTCATTCTTACCCACCACATGTACATGGTTTCTCAGCCAAACAAATTTCCTGGGGATACTAGCTGCAAATTTATTAAAGTGCCCCAATAAAAAAATTTGTTTTTCACTGACAATTTTCTGTAATTTGGCAGATACAAAACAAGCTCATATTGACAAGATTAATTATCTAGTACTTGTATTACAAAAGATTAATCTTTTTATGTTTTTATTGTTTTTCATGAGGGATCTACTTATAATACAAAAAAATTGCTTTTCAGGCAGGAAATGTTTCCTTGGTAAAATTAATAATTTCCTCGGTAAAGATATTTCGAAGGAAAATTTTCTTTTGTAATACAAGTACTACGACTAACACAAATTATCTCTCGGACGTAATTAATTAAGCTACGACTATGATGTGAATGGAAGTTTCCAGCCCTGAATGGTGGACAAACTTGGACGCTCGGATAACAAGGTCAAATGCCATGTATGTTGCAAATTGTTATACCTTCATACGTTAGTCAGTCAACTATTTATGAACGCGCTTGTCAACCAAATCACATTTTGATTTCATATTATTTCCTATCTTATTTTTAAATTATTGCACACTGTAGCTATACATAATTGTACGTAGAACATGCATGACCTATTGTTTAAAGGATAAATCAGGTCTTACAGCAATACAGCAAATTAATCATAGCCCAAATCCACAATCAATAGGCAAGTTCGCAGTAGTTTCGTTCAGTCTCCCTACTATTGGAACGGCCACTAGACAGTACTATAAATTAAACCCATACGTACAAAAAGTGATTACTTATTAAGGTCGTGAAGATAAGATCGATCAGAGTTAGTAATCAAAGAGTGCTTCATGATCCTAAATCAAATTGATTAACAACTGGCAAAACTCGCCCATCTTCTTGACTTTGAATTATTAGGAATTAAGATTCATGTGCCGCTTGTTATTGTCAACGTGAACAAACCTTCTAGTAAATTCTGTGGGATATGTGTTCAGATATTAAATAATGCTGAACAAGTGCTATAAATACCCCCCATACATTGCATTGCCAATGATCATCACAAACATTTAACCATCCCTCTAAATTCAATATGGCAAGTTCGAAAGTAGTAAGTGTTGCTTTTCTCGTCCTGCTCCTTGTGGGGCTCTCCTCTGCGACTAGGACCTTAACGGCCTATGTAAGCGGAAGCGGTGACGGTGGTGGTGGCGGTGGAGGTAGTGGTAGCGATGGATACGGTTCCGGTTCTGGTTCTGGCTCCGGTTCTGGTTCCGCATCTAGCTACTCGGGTCGTTATGGCGGCGCGTATGCGAGCGGGAGTGGAAGCGGTGGTGGCGGCGGCGGTGGAGGCGGATCATTCGGTGGATCCGGCTCCGGGTCAGGTGGCGGGAGCGGGTCTGGCTCAGGAGAGGCCTCTGTAAGTGGTCGCGGTATTGCATCCGCTTCTGGAAGTGGAGGAGGCGGTGGAGGGGGTGCTGGATCCGGATCATACTATGGGCCTGGAAGTGGCTATGGGTCAGGGTCTGGTTCAGGGTCCGGATCAGCATATGCTAGCCAAGGTGGTGCATACGCTAGTGGAAGTGGAAATGGTGGTGGAGGAGGTGGTGGGTCTGGTGGCTATGGTAGCTCGGGCTCTGGGTCTGGGTCTGGCAGTGGAAGTGGCTCTGGATACGCCTACGATGGACGCCCTTGAAATGAAATAGGAAGTTTCGTTTATGTATTTGCAACAAATAAGCGTGTTCTACGCAGTTGAATAATGATGGAATTTTGTTGTGTTATTTTCTTATAAATAATTATATCTACGTAAGCTTGATTTGATTAATTACTCGGCATTTCGACTTTTTGTCTATCTTTCCGAAACACTGACGTACGAGTAAAAAAGAATGACTGCGCGCATTTATGTATACACAGGCGTGGACGTTTAATACACTTTAGTCTCAGTTTGAAAACTGAAAAGTAACTTTTTGTAATAAATCTGTTTTTTAAAATTATTTTAGATCTTAATTTTTTTTTGATGTTTTTTTTAATTTAAGAATTAATATTTAAAAGTGATTTAATATTTGGTAGAGAAAGTTATTTTTAATTTAAAAAATCGATTCCGACTGAAAATCACAGTTTTTGAGTTTATAAAACACATATTTCAAAAGAGAAATTAAAAGGAATCCAGTTTTTTATTCCGTCGGAATCCGCCCTATTTGGTTACATGATTTTGGGATTTTAGATTTTCAAAAAACAGAATCGTCCCAAACCGCGCAACTAAACGGAGCCTATTAATCGGTTGTGCTGTGCACTCTTATCACATATTATCAAAATTAATTTTTTTCTTTAAAAGAAAAAATATATTATTGCTCTTCAGTATCTTTTTTTTTTTATAACAGACGTGTGTAATTCAATGGACAAATGAATATTTAAAAAACAATACTGGTGATTGCTACGGATCAAATGGGTTATATACAGGATGGGATATGTCTCTCATTTTCTTGTGTATATACATAGGGTATCACGTGTTCCATACTGTGCTATGTATGCTTATAAACTTATACTATAAAAATAAATTCTATACTCACGATGATAATGGGATTACGCATTTATGCATTTGTTGATATATTGCACTGCTTCTTTAGCCTATTGAAAACTTACATTAACAATGATCACATATTAACCATAATAAACATTATCAATAAAATTGTAAATTAAAATAAGAGTTTTTGGAAGGACTGAGAAGCTCTCAGTCCTCAACTCATATATGTCAATACTTAAGAATCTATAGCGTCGTGATAATATATAATACCATAATTTTATTATATATTATTAAGTTCATAAAAATGATACTCAAAAATATATTTTAACAAGTAATTTCTACAATCACATTTCAGAGGATGAATATGCACTAGGCAAACCTGGAAGAAAAAAACCATGGATGTTATCAGTCATTTTTGCTCGTCACACCATCTAGTATGATTGTATTTTAAAAATGTTAGGAACAAACATTTCTACATTCACTTTTACACTCTCTCATACTTTTGATTTTTTTACTATATATACATTTATCTAATAAAATAAATATTTTTCATAAAATGAAATATATATCTAAATGAATTGAATGAATACATTTTGATTTTTGTCTTAAATATACTCACATAACCGAGTAATTACTCAATTAGATAAATCACATACCCTGTTGCCATTGCTGTAATGACTGCATTGAGTATAATAAATACATGATATTTGGTTATTTGTAAACGATAATTAATATTTATTTATCAAATCATCTCGTGTCAAGCTGGAGGATGTGCCTTAGATTTAAGTATGATCTTTTCTTTTTCTTACAAAGATATATAAGATAAAATTTAGCCTCGGAAAATATATTCCAAATAAAAAAAAAAATTAAAGTTCATTTGTCATTTGGGGTAACTCTCTTAAGTAAGCTGAGAAGTTTCTAACCCATTGACCCTGACAAGTGTGGTTTTGGTATCAATGTCAAATGCTTTTGTCTTACTGCAAATTATTGTATTGATCCATTGTAGGTAAATCGTAAACCCTTGGTAACCTCTTCAATTCTTCAAGTCCATCCATATGATTCAAGGTCAATCCCTATTATCCCTCCGTCGTTGAAGGCTAAAAAGAGATCCACATTTAATGCAAATTGTGGATATTGGCAGCAATTTTTTTTTTTTTTTTGCTTGGTAATAAAGATCGTCGTTGCATTATGAAGATTGTGCAGACTTTACAAAACAGAGAATGACTAAAACAGGGGATGAACAAAAAAGTTTGTTGGTTTGGATTTGAAAAAATTGGTTGGTTTGGATTTGGGAGATGACTCTCCAACCTCACAAACCATCAAAACAAATGTGTGGCCAAATAGAATTTGGTTTTCACCGACAATTTTATGTAATTTGGCAGTTAGAAAACAAGCTCATACTGACAAGATTAATTAGCGAGTACTACTTGTATTACAATACTTGAGAGCATGCATGGTTGATATATTATAAAATCAACAAAACATATCACAGACGTACAAAGGTTGCCTGGCGTACGTGTACTTGATAGTTATTATATACATTATAATTAATGATTTAATCGTAAACTTCCTCGTGACAACCACTTACACTACTTGTTTATCTCAAATTAAAGCAAACAACTGGCAAATTATCTTGATCTTCTTGACTTTGAATAAGCTGGGGCAGATCTTAGTTTCTAATATTTTACGGTTATTAGACATTAAACAGTGCTGAACAACTCCTATAAATACCCTCCACATTCAAGCCAGTCCTCATCACAAACAATTAATCTTCATAAATCATTTCATTATGGCAAGTTCCAAAGCAGTAAGTGTTGCTTTTCTCGTCCTGCTCCTCGTGGGGCTCTCCTCCGCCACTAGGACCTTAACGGCATATGTAAGCGGAAGCGGTGAAGGTGGCGGAGGCGGTGGCGGTGGTGGTAGCGATGGCTACGGTTCCGGTTCCGGTTCCAGCTCTGGTTCCGGTTCTGGTTCCGGCTCTAGCTCCACGGGTGGAGTGGAGGCGAGTGGGAGTGGAAGTGGTGGTGGCGGCGGCGGTGGAGGCGGATCAAACGGTGGATCTGGCTCCAGTTCTGGTGGAGGGAGCGGATCTGGCTCAGGTTCGGCCTCCGTAGATGGTCGCGGTGGTGCATCCGCTTATGGAAGTGGTGGAGGCGGTGGTGGGGGAGGTGGATCCGGATCATACTATGGGCCTGGAAGTGGCTATGGCTCAGGGTCTGGCTCTGGGTCGGGATCAGCATATGCCGGCGGAGGTGGTGCATACGCCAGTAAAAGTGGAAATGGTGGTGGTGTAGGTGGTGAGTCTGGTGGCTATGGTGGTTCGGGCTCTGGGTCTGGGTCTGGGTCTGGCAGTGGAAGTGGTTCTGGATACGCCTACGGTGGACGCCCATAAGTTAACAAGAAAACCATTATATATTGTTAGAAAAACATGGATTCTGGGTTAAAATAAATTTGGGTTCTATTAATTAATTTTAGTGGAAACCCATAGTATAATTACATTCTCAAAACCCATTATGGGTGAATGAGAAAATTGAATCCAAAATTCTCACAATAACATGATGAAAGTGGTTGGTGGCTGGGGTATAAAAAACTATAGTCCCACATCGGTTAAAAACAAAAAATATTGAGGATTTATAAGATGAGCTCCTTGTACTCTAGTGTATTGCTTTTGGTGGACATCTATGGTAGACCTTTCCAAGCGGAGTGGTGTGTAGCACCACCACGAGCAGCGTGCGTCCCACGCGCGCGCGTGAGGGCGTATTGGGCGTTTTAGGGCGCACTTGGCACTTCAACCAATTCACTGAACAGAGCAAGAGTCTCTTCAACCAATTCTTCCCTATACAAATACCAATCATACTCTGCATTTTTCAGGTATCTAATTCATTCACTGCAATAGGCATTCCAGTCCTAAGAGTTTGCATTCGAGTCTCAATTGCATTAAAGTTAGAGAGAGAGTTCCAAAAACACAAAAGGTTCGCTGGTTCTTTGGTTTGAAGTGCTGCTACCAGAGGATGATCTGACCGTTGTATCCTGGGAGACTATCGCCAGAACCCGTGAACACCATTGCGGGGCGAACAAAGTCTTAAGGATATAGAGTCCAACTTTAGCCTCGGTCTTCACCATTCGACATAATAGATTCATCAAATCAGTACACTTCTTGTTAATTTTAATACTGTTTTGCTAACACTTCAAATCAGTACACTTCTTGTTAATTTTAATACTGTTTTGCTAACATATATCTCTGTCATAAAAGAAGCCTTGCCCAGCTTTTGAACTTTGAAGTCGATGATTGTGTAAGTTGAATAAAAAGTTGATGGAATAAAACATGTTGTGTTCTGTGCTTTGTAATAATAATATAGAATTAGCACGATCAAATACATTAATACAACCCAAACGCAGTAAACAGACTACTAAAAAGACCATACAGCGGCGGCCAGATATAAAGTATAAACCTAGCATATGTGTGCAAAAGACCACCTGGACCCAAAGCTATCTTGATTAATTGTTGTATTTGTGAATCTCCTGCCAAATTGTCAAGAATAGTTGTTATTATTTCATTTTTTGTTTTTTTTTTTTGTTCAACCTTACCGTTATAAAAATGTTTTGAGTTTGGGAAAACTTATATCCGTCGCCATTGAGTATTAGCGACGTGGTCTGATGGCCTTATAGACAATATTATATCCATCGCTGTTGGTTTATTAGCAAAGGCCTAGATCCATCTCTATTATTTGGTATAATCTAAGGTGGTGTTTGGTAAAACAATTTTTCAGCACTTATTGTGCTTAAAGCTGAAATTCAGCGCTTAATCGTCGAGATGGGTGTTTGATTGAAGTCCTTGAAAGTGCTGAATTTATGCCTCATTCAGTTAAAAAATACCTAAATCTTTCAGCGACCATAACTCCACTTATATTTCAGCAATCACCTTCAACGTTTTGGTTATCGACATGAAAAGACCAAACTACCCCTGCACATTCTAAATATTGACCATAGGGTATTTAAACCCTTTTTTTGAGAGGTCGTCTCTCTCCTCATCTCTCTCTGCGCCGTTTGTTAGTTAAAAAGAAAACCCTAAATCGCCTGCCATCATCATCGCAGCACGCCTAATCCCGTCAACCGAAGGACTCATGAAACAAGATGCGGAGCAAACATTGTCTCCTTCGCTGTCCACTCATTCACGGTGTTGGGACATTGATCGAAAGACGCTGAGAGGAGTGACGATTGACAAAACGGGAAAGAGAGGATGAAGAATAGTGAGAAGGAGAAGAGAGAAGGTGAAGTGATGGTGAAATCCAGGGACGGGGAGGAGGATTTGGTACTTCAATTGGTAGTATTTGAAAGGGAATGAAAGGGAAGAGAGAGTTGATGGTGGGTGAAAACCGAGAGAGTGAAAGGGGAAGGGAGAGTTCATCGAGCGGGTTAAACACGTGTGTCAAGGGGTTTTTTATTTTTTGTGATAAGTGTGGGTTAAGTTGATATCCCAAATGGCTTCATATATTTTTGTTTGTCAATTATGATTGAAAATCAATTAAATTACAAATCAAACAGTGGCCTCTATGAAAAAAAATTGAGTAAATTTTAATAAAAGGAATAATTATTTTTTAATAGAAAAAATAAATATTTTTTTTAAGTATTCAACATAATATCAAAATAACATTCAATACTTATAAAATGGAAAGAAATAACCTCCTAATAAGCACATATGTGAAGTGGTCAACCAAACACACTTATCTAAATAACTACATAATATTTCCTGCTGAACCAAACACTTTTTTTCTGAATTCCTTAAAGATTATCATCATAACTCTTTCTACACTTATTAAAAAGCACTTAAAATCCGCTTTCCGCCGCTGCCAAACAACCCCTAAGTGGCAATTCTTGTTTTTCTGCTTTTTTTATCAACCCATACATCCATTGAGATAATCATTCTCATTCAACTCACACTCATACGATCACAATGAAGATTACTTTCATATAAAGCAAATTTACACAATGTAATATTAACAATAAGTTAAGCTAGCTCTAACACCAAAAGATATGTTTAATTAACAAGGTAAAAGGGTAGAATAAAATTTAGGTTGTTTTTTAATGTACAATTAAAATGCTAAGATTCTTAGGCACCATTTGGTAATGCGGTGAGGGCCAGGTTTGGTCGGACGGTCTTACATCTCGTGGGCAAATGCCGTCCCGAGCAGGTGAGACACGACCAGACTGAATCAAGTTTGATCGGACGGTCTCATATCTCGCGGACGAAAAACTGGGTATACGTTGAGTAAGACTCCGTGTACCGACAAGACCAGAACCACGAGTAGGACCTCAGAAACGGTCAGATATCTATAATGTATGTAATTGTCAAGTGGATAATTAATGCCCATTACTCACAACACGTGGGTAATTAAGGGCACGTTCAGTTACCATAGAGTTCGCCCACTAAAAAACCAGCAAGGGAGAATTGTTACAAGGGCTATAAGACCAGTAACAACGGTTAACTAGCCCAAAAACCCTATAAAAGGGAAGGTTAATAATAAACCAAGGTATGAGTTATTGGTACATCTCTTTGGAGTCCCCTTGGCTTGCACCACACCGGTGATCCCTGATTCTTTTTTTAGTGTAAGAATAACATTCGACTGGGTCCGGATTCAAAAAGGAGGTTCCGACCAATAAAGTTAACTGAAGGGGGATAATACCACCTCAATAACAATAGTTAGAAGTAATTAAGTTTTTAGACAATATTATATAGAACATGATAAGCCACTTATAAATGGATACCCAAATTTTAAAAATATCAAATGCTCAATTTGACAATTAATAGTTTGTTCAATCAATATATAGTTATATACCAAGTATATATTCAACAAAGTTTAAAAAATCGAATAGTTTATTAAATGAGTTAACAGTCACTAGTCAATTGTTCGGTCAACTGGATTTGAAGTGTGACATCATTATATCACAATAAATATATTAATTTTCATTATAAAATAACAAAAATTTATAAAAATATGAAACATTATAGAAAATCTTTATGTAATTATCAAGTCTTAGTTATACTAATTTTTTAAGTTTTTACTAAACATCATGACATAATTTTATTATATAAATCCAAATTTTTTTTTAGATTTTCTATTCTAACAAGTAATTAATTACAATTTTTATGAATAAAGAGTAGTAGGTTTAATCAACTTGTAGCTGGTTCTTAAAAACTGTCGATTCAACCAATAGGTTGATTGGGTTTTACCGGTCTTTTATACCATCAGATTTGAGAGTAAATTGAACCACAATTTAAAGCACACAAGGATTTAATCATTTCAACCGGCTGAGTCTGGTTGGGTTGGATTTAAAACACTGATATCCAATTGAACCTCGTGCACATTTCAAATCTCACTGTTAGAATAATATTTAGCATAAAACACACCTCATCACACATTGCTTTCTTTGGCTTCAATTGAACATTGTTTTAGATGTTTATTAGATTTTTTTGTAACAATGACCGGACAACCCGCTGTTTGAGTTTTTCCATCAACAAAGACAAATTACTTATGGGAGGTAATTAATTAAGCTACGACTACGATTGAATGTAAGTTTCCAACCCCGAATAGTGGACAAAACTGTAGGCACGGATAACAAGGTCAAATGTTATGTATGTTGCAAATTGTTATACCTTAATACGTTAGTCAGTCAACTATTTATGAACGCGCTATCTTGTCAACCAAATCACATTTTGATTTCATATTCTTTCCTATCTTTTAATTTATTGCACACTGTAGATATACATAATTGTACGTAGAACATGCATGACCCATTGTTTAAAGGATAAATCAGGTCTTACATGCACTACAACAACTTAATCATAGCCCAAAGCCACAATCAATAGGCAAGTTCGCAGTAGTTTCGGTCAGTCTCACTACTATTGGCACGGCCACTAGACACTACTATAAACCCATGCGTACAAAAAGTGATTACTTATTAAGGTCGTGAAGATAAGATCGATCAGAGTTATTAATCAAAGAGTGCTTCATGATCCTAAATCAAATTGATTAACAACTGGCAAAACTCGCCCATCTTCTTGACTTTGAATTATTAGGAATTAAGATGCATGTGCCGCTTGTTATTGTCAACGTGAACAAACCTTCTAGTAAATTCTGTGGGATATGTGTTTAGATATTAAATAATGCTGAACAAGTGCTATAAATACCCCCCATACATTGCATTGCCAATGATCATCACAAACATTTAACCATTCCTCTAATTTCAATATGGCAAGTTCGAAAGTAGTAAATGTTGGTTTTCTCGTCCTGCTCCTTGTGGGGCTCTCCTCTGCGACTAGGACCTTAACGGCCTATGTAAGCGGAAGCGGTGAAGGTGGTGGTGGCGGTGGAGGTAGTGGTAGCGATGGATACGGTTCCGGTTCTGGTTCTGGCTCCGGTTCTGGTTCCGCTTCTAGCTACTCGGGTCGTTATGGCGGCGCGTATGCGAGCGGGAGTGGAAGCGGTGGTGGCGGCGGCGGTGGAGGCGGATCATTCGGTGGATCCGGCTCCGGGTCAGGTGGCGGGAGCGGGTCTGGCTCAGGAGAGGCCTCTGTAAGTGGTCGCGGTAGTGCATCCGCTTCTGGAAGTGGAGGAGGCGGTGGAGGGGGTGCTGGATCCGGATCATACTATGGGCCTGGAAGTGGCTATGGGTCAGGGTCTGGTTCAGGGTCCGGATCAGCATATGCTAGCCAAGGTGGTGCATACGCTAGTGGAAGTGGAAATGGTGGTGGAGGAGGTGGTGGGTCTGGTGGCTATGGTAGCTCGGGCTCTGGGTCTGGGTCTGGCAGTGGAAGTGGCTCTGGATACGCCTACGATGGACGCCCTTGAAATGAAATAGGAAGTTTCGTTTATGTATTTGCAACAAATAAGCGTGTTCTACGCAGTTGAATAATGACGGAATAAAATTTGTTGTGTTGTTTTCTTATAAATAATTATATCTACGTAAGCTTGATTTGATTAATCTCGGCATTTTGACTTTTTATCAACTCTTTCGAAAAACATTGACGTACGGGTAAAAAGAATGACTGTGTATCTATGTATACACCGGGATCTGGATCATCTGCTTACCTTAGTATTTTGGAGGATCCGTGAGACTTTTTTACATGACCGTCATGTGTTATTTTTTTATATCAGATGGTCATAAATAAAAAGTGCTCACAATTGTTTTACTTCTGTTGTTATTACAAATTATTTATGTTATAAAAGTTAAATTATTTAAAGATATATATAAAAATAAAGAAAAAATAAACATATTTTAATGACATAGGAACATTGTTTGTGTGTCTTTTAAGACACATAAATTAATAACGCTTTAAATGGTATACTAAGATGGTATTATCAAACCGGTCAAAACAAGGTTCAAGGTTATTTTTGTAAATTATTTTGTCGTCATTTCTAGAATTAATTATTAAGTTAAGGTTAATTGCAAATATTTCTCTATAAATAATTATATCTACATAAGCTTGATTTGATTAATTACTCGACATTTTGACTTTTTGTCAACCCTTTCGAAAACACTGATGAATGAGTAAAAAAAAAATGACTGCAGATCTATGTATACACCGTGTCTAGATCCTCTACTTACCTCAATATCTACAATCCCTTTTTAAATGATGAATATGCACTTGGCAAACCTGGAACAAAGATCCATAGATTGTATCTATCAATTTTGCTCATGACACCATATAGATGATTGTATTTTAAAAATGTCATTTACATACATTTTTACATTCACTTTTACATGCACCCATACTTTTAATTTTTTATGATATATATAATTATCTAATGATATACATATTTTTTTTATAAAATATAGTATATATCTAAATGAATTGAATAAATACATTATGATTTTTCTCTTCAATATACTCACGTTGCAAACGGAGTAATAACTCAAATGAAAAAATCAGATACGCTGTTGACATTGCTGTAATGATTGCACTGAGCAGTGTTCTGATATGCGGTATGCGGTTTACGTGCGGTTAGGGTACCGCACAGAGTATATGCGGTATGCGGGAGTATATGCGGGAGTATATGCGGTTCTATAATTTTTTATTAATAAAAAATATATGATGATTTTTAAATATATGAAGATAAATATTAAAAAAATATATATAAAACATGTGTTAAAACATTCAAGATGTTCTATTCTAATCAAATTACCTTAATATAAAATATTCTAGATTACCAACATATACATTCTAACAAATAAAAATTGATTGTCCTCATATTCGTTCTAGATAACAAAAAAAATTAAAAAAAATTAACCAAATTAAAAATCAATCGGAAGACAATTGTTCCAATTTGTTACACCAAAAACAAGTGTCATCTAACCCTTCTCTCTGCCTAAAACAAATCCATAAAAAAACAAAACAGTGAGAGAGAGATAACAGAGTGAGAGAGAAAACAAAGATGAAGAGAGAGATAGAGAGAGAGAGAGAGACAAAGGGAGAGAGAGTGTGGGGAGAGGATCTGAAGCCAAGAAAATTATCTGAAGAAGATAAGTCAAATTAAGTTGATGAAGAAGAAGATAAAGCCAAGAAGATGATTTGAACAAGAAGCGTGGGCAAAAGAAAATAAATAAGGTTGAAAAAGAAGATGATCTGAAGAAGAAGCTTGAGTTGAAGCAGATGTTGGACTGCTGAATAGCTGGAGAAGAAGACCTCACGAAGAAGAAGCTTTGTGTATGAAGAAGAAGAAGAACCAACCCTAATTGAAGGTCAGGTCTATCAGTGAAGAAGATTAGGGACTCCTCGGGGAACATTGCAATCGGGGTCGATCGCAGCTAGGGTCGGCTGAAGCTGGTCTGCTGAAGGTCAAAGGAGATCCTTGTTGTTTTTTTTTTGGTTAAACGGGTTGACAGGCCGACCCGTTTAAATTTTCAAAAGCTGTGCGCCCGCTTAAGCGGGCGCACATGCGGGATCGTCCCGCATACGCGGGTCCAATCCGCATATACACGCATTTAGCTCCGGGCGGTTCGGTCGAGCGACCGAACCGCTCGTGCGGCCGCATATCCGAACAGTGGCACTGAGTATAATAAATACATGATATTTGGTTATTTGTAAATGACCATTAATATTTATTTATCAAATCACCTCTTATCAAGTTCGAGGAGGTGTTTTGGATTTAAGTATGATATTTTTCTTATTAAAACATATAAGACAAATTGAGCCGCGAAAAAGATTTTCCGAAAAAAAAGAAAAAAATTAAGTTCAATTATGATTCAGTTGTCCAATACAACTCTCTTAAGTAATCTGAGCAGTTTCTTACCCATTGTCCTTGACAAACGTGGTTTTGGTATCAATGTCAAATGCTTCTGTCTTGCTGCAAATTATTATATTGATCCATTGTAGATCGTAGGTAAACCTCTTCAATTCTTCAACTCCATCCATACGAGTCAAGGTCAATCCCTATTATTACTCCTTCGTTTAAGGCTAAAAACAAGCCTTACATTTAGTGCAAATTGGGCTCTAAACCATGGATGGGATATTAGCAGCTTTTTTTTTTTTCGCTTGGTAATAAAGATAGTCATTGCATTATGAAGAATGTACAGAATTTACAGAACAGAGGATGGATAAAACAGGGGATGAACAAAAACATTGGTTGGTAACGCAGCGAAAAAACTAGATAAAAAAATCCAACCAGCGTCGAAATCTCACAAACACATTGAATCCACAAGGAATCCTTGAATCCACAGAAGCCCCAAAACAGAGGGAATTTTGAAATATTATTGATAAAAAACTGTTAACCCTAAATTACAAATCTACTATTTATATTAATAGCATAAAATAAAAAAAATTACTAAAAATAGTAAAATCCAAAAATTAATTTTTCAGATTCTATGAGATCCTAAATGATAATAGGAATTGATAAAATTCAATTCCGATCTGTTATAATTGAGATATCACAAATTTAAAACTTACTAAAAATAATAAAATCTCTAATTTAAAGCCCTAAATAAATGAATTTTTGAAAAATAAGAATTGTTAGTTGTATAACAATTAATCCAGAAGATCTCCTCGATACATTTGACCATGTCAAATTTCATACGATTCTGAGATCGTGACCATTGATTTGAATTTATTTGATGAACCACTTTTGATGGTCCCATCTGCATAAGTTGTCCTACATCAGACCCCTCTTCTTCAAAATAACTCATCCTCGAGTTCTTCCGCTCTTCAATTGATGTTTCTTTGTATTTCACCTTCGACAAAAGAAGATACATTTTCTTGACTTCAAATTTCTTAACAATAAAACCGATCATGTAAAAAATTGAATGTACCTCGATTTACAGCCCGATCATGTAGAAAATTGAATGCACCTCGATTTGCAGCCCAAATTCTTCACCATAGTAGTAGCCACAAAGTCTTCATTGTTATTATTGTTGATGATGACATCCAAAACACTCTTGTTAATGGTGCATATCTCCTGCAATACGAGCTTCTGTAGGGGCTCTTCCATCTTGGGGGTTACCGCTAAGGACCGTGGAAACAACTCTTCTTGTTCTCCTCCAATGACATTTCAGAATCAACAGAGAAAACAACATCCTCTTCTTCTTTATTGCTCATGTCCTCATCGATCTTTGGTTTAACGATGAAGTTGATCCGCTCTCCTTCTTCATCTGCGAACTTTGCGCCATCATATATGTCATCAACCTTTTGTTCAACTAAAACTTCGCTCTCTTGTTGATTTTGATTTGAGCAAAGTTTTGGTTCTTTGGAATCTTCACACTTCTCTAATGATGGTAGATCATAAGGGTTGGCCCTCGAATCATCCCCATCTTTTGCAGGACTTGCTCTTGTCGCATCTTGCGCCTTTATTATCTCCAGTCGTGATTCCACCCTTATAATTTGACAACAATTTTGATACAATTGGGGTAAATATCGTTCATAATTTCGTGGCAAAAATTGATCCATGAGGAGTTGTTTCATCCTCCTCCACGTATGAACAAGTGCTCTTCCTCGTCGTTGTCGGGCTCTCTGAAGTTGGTCCCACCAAGCAGCGGCACCATTTTTTAATCGAAACGCCACCAATTTAACCATCTTCTCCTTTAGAACCTCCATCATCTCAAAGAATCTCTCGATCTCTGAGATCCAATCAAGAAAATTCTCGATCTGCTTATTACCATTGAAATACGGAATATCCGCCTTCCATTGGTAATCATTGTATTTCATACGCCGCCTCCCCGGTTGATATCCATAAAGTCCATTATCTTCATCATCCGAATCTTCCTCATCTTCAAATTGATAATGAGTGAAACGTCGAACGATGTTCCGAGCAATAGGTCGGCCTTGGGCAAATCCCTCACCGCGTATCCTATCACCTTTAAGATGCATGTTGTTGGCGTTGAGGTTCAGGCCAGCAATTATCTCGCAGATCTCTCGCATTTTATTGCGGTTTTCCTTGAACACTTTCCGTAGGTCCTCCAATCTACGACCAGCGTCATTAGATTGATTGTCTCTCCCTCCGTTATTTGCTATCACAACAAGGCAAATCTTCGCTCTGATACCAACAAACACAGCGAAAAAACTAGATAAAAAGATCCAACCAGCGTTGAGATCTCATAAACACCTTGAATCCACAAGGAAGAAGCCCCAAAACAGATGGAATTTTAAAATATTACTGATAAAAAATTGTTAACCCTAAATTACAAGTCTACTATTTATATTAATAGCATAAAATAAAAAAATTACTAAAAATAGTAAAATTCGAAAACTAATTTTTCAGATTCTATGAGATCCTAAATGATCATAGGAATTGATAGAAATCATTTCCGATCTGTTATGATTGAGATATCACAAATCTAAAACTTATTAAAAATAGTAAAATCTCTAATTTAAAGCCCTAAATAAATGAATTTTTGAAAAATAAGAATTGTTAGTTATATAACAACTAATCCAGAAGATCTACTCGATATATTTGATCATGTCAAATTTCATGCGATTCTGAAATTGTGATCATTGATTTGAATTTATTTGATGTACCACTTTTGATGATCTTATTTGCATAAGCTGTCCTACATCAGTTGGCTTGGATTTGGGAGATGACTCTCCATCCTCACAAACCATCAAGACATGTGTGGCCAAATAGAATTTTGTTTTCACTGACAATTTTATGAAATTACAAAAATAACTAGCTAGTACTTCTTGTATTACAAAATTTGAGAGCATGAATGGTTGATATATTGTAAAATCAACAAAACACATCACAGAGGTACAAAGGTTGCATGGCGTACGTGTACCTGATAAGTATTATATATATTATGATTAATGATTTAATCGTAAACTTCCTCGTGAGTCGTGACAACCACTTACACTACTTGATTATCTCAAATTAAAGAAAACAACTGGCAAATTTTCTTGCTCTTCTTGACTTTGAATCAGATCTTAATTTCTAATATTTTACTGTTATTAGACATCTAACAATGTTGAACAACTCCTATAAATACCCCCACATTCAAGCCAGTTCTCATCACAAACAATTAATCTTCTCCATAAATCATTTCATTATGGCAAGTTCCAAAGCAGTGAGTGTTGCTTTTCTCGTCCTGCTCCTCGTGGGGCTCTCCTCCGCGACTAGGACCTTAACGGCCTACGTAAGCGGAAGCGGTGAAGGTGGTGGTGGCGGCGGCGGCGGCGGTAGCGATGGATACGGTTCCGGTTCTGGATCTGGATCCGGTTCTGGTTCCGCTTCTAGCTACTCGGGTCGTTATGGCGGCGTGTATGCGAGTGGGAGTGGAAGTGGTGGCGGCGGTGGCGGTGGAGGCGGATTATACGATGGATCCGGCTACGGGTCAGGTGGAGGGAGCGGATCTGGCTCTGGATCAGCCTCTGCAATTGGCCGTGGTGGTGCATCCGCTTCTGGAAGTGGTGGAGGTGGTGGAGGGGGTGGTGGATCCGGATCATACTATGGACCTGCAAGTGGCTATGGCTCAGGGTCTGGGTTTGGCTCAGGAGAGGCCTCTGTTAGTGGTCGTGGTGGTGCATCCGCTTCTGGAAGTGGAGGAGGCGGTGGAGGGGGTGGTGGATCCGGATCATACTATGGGCCAGGAAGTGGCTATGGCTCAGGGTCTGGCTCTGGCTCAGGAGAGGCCTCTGTAAGTGGTCAAGGTGGTGCTTCCGCTTCTGGAAATGGAGGAGGCGGTGGAGGGGGTGGTGGATCCGGATCATACTATGGGCCTGGAAGTGGCTACGGGTCAGGGTCTGGTTCTGGGTCCGGATCAGCATATGCTGGCCGAGGTGGTGCATACGCTAGTGGAAGTGGAAATGGTGGTGGAGGAGGTGGTGGGTCTGGTGGCTATGGTGGTTCGGGCTCTGGGTCTGGGTCAGGCAGTGGAAGTGGTTCTGGATACGCCTACGATGGACGCCCTTAAATTACCAAGAAACCATAATAACTCTGTAATAAAACAAGCCTTATGCGGCTTTTGAATAAGTTGAATAAAGTGGATGGAATAAAACATGTTGTGCTTTGTAATAATAGATAAAAATAGCACTGCATGTTAGTGTCAACTACAGCCCAAACGCAACAAAACAGCCTACTCAAAAGGCCATGCAGCGGCCAAATATAAACCTATCTTATGCGTGCAACAGACCAACACGTCCAAACCAATCATGATTACATTTTTGTAATTTGTATCTCTAGCCAAACCGTCAACAATAATTATAATTATTTCATTCTTTTTTTTGTTCAAACTTATCGTTATAAAAACGTTTCAGCTTTTAATTTATTAAGTGTTTGGATATTGGGAGAAACGTGTTCCTCACCGATGTTATTTTCATCTAACACAACTTATCTTGTAGTGAAAAGGACTTCAATGAAAGTAAAAGCAACAGTGTGTGTGTGTATATAGAATGTAATGTTTCATCGGAATAGATTCTGGACGACTGGACGTGTCTATAAATAAATCATAATTTATATGTACACCTGATGCAGCGTGTAACCACGCTCTTTTACGGATTCGTTCAAATAGAACGAGATCGGTAGGCTCCAACGTCGCTGTTGATTCTTCAAAAGAATGCCAGGGGGTTGGGCTTCAATAATCTACTACTTCGGATAAAATAATAGAGAATTGGGAGGTCTTTGCAATTGTTAGTACTCCTAACAAAATACAAGAGATAAAATAACTAAACTTCAAATATTCATAAACTAAATAATCAAATGGGTTCACAAGCTTATTTATAGAAGAGAATCCCAACAAACTAGGATCTCAACTAATTATCTAAATCTAACAAACAAATCTAATATCTTTATCTAATCCTAACTAAAATTCAAATTTGAATTCAAATAATAATTTGAAATTCAAATCTAAATATAGTAAATCCTAACAAAGAAATAAAATCCTAACAACCTCAAAACAACCCAAAAATAGTAAAAATAACTTTGAACCGTCGATTTGACCCCCAAGACGATCTCAGAACGCTCCGAAAAATGGCGTAATAGCATTGCTACTATTCTTGTAGGGCTCGTCGATACGAACATGTGGACATATTATAATAGCGATTCTAATCTACAGTTCAAAAGTTATGGCTGTTTGAAGTCACGGTGCTCCCGATTCATCACGATGTCTTTTCTTCTTATGTTCCATTTGATCTCGGTCATCCATATATTGTACGGCTATGATGTCTGCATCATCCTCCCCAGGTTGGAGAGAATTCGCCCTCGAATTCAGATCCTCATCGGACCTTTCACCATGAACTTCAGATATGGATTTCTTTCGAACAATGAATCTTTTACGGTGTCGCATTACATCCATCCAATCAGACCAATACTCACGAATCCAACTTTCAAGCAATAACTTTATGAGAAGGGATGGTGGATCAGATGAAATGAAGGAGGGAAAGAATGGATCCACAAAATAAAGGTAGGGTGGATGAAATACTTTATGTGATAGCTTTTTTTATGGTGAAGCGGTATGGATGAATTGAAAGGGATCTATTGGGAACAATTTGGATGAAGCTCCAGTCACATAAAATACGCGGGTGTTGATGATTTTGGTGGTGAAAAGACTATGATGAGAGGCAGTAGATAAAGAAAGGATGTGATCATTATTACCAAATATTTGAGGGGGACTCTTAGACTCAATTTCCTCCATCTCTTCATCAAAGATAGGTGGAAAGTCTTTTTCCTCGATCTTTGCATAAAAGATATGGGGAAGTCTCGCATCTTCAATCTCCTCATCAAAAATAGGTGGGATGTTCTCATCTTCAACCCCTTCGTCTTCATCGAAGATAGGCTTTACCTCTTCAATCTCTTTATTTTCATCTTCATCTTCATCGAAGATAAGTTTTGCCTCGTCAGTTTCATCGTCTTCATCTTCATCGAAGATAGGTGGACAGATCGTCTCTTCGAACGAGTTATCAAAATCTCCTCCAATGGAATCATCCGCCTCAGATCGCGTGGTTGGAGATTGTGGAACCGGTGATCGTTGTCGTCGAGTTGGAGACCCTTTTCGGCGTTGCATCAACGCCATCATCTCCTCCATTTGGCGCTTCATTGCCTCAAACCATTCATCTATGCGCCTATTAGTTGCTGCTGTAGCTGCTGCGATGGTTTGTTGTATCTCCTCTCGGTCGTAGGCGTCGCTAAGAGGACGTCTTCTCGGCGGCATTTTTTTTTTTTTTTTTAGAACGATGCGCCGAAGATCGACGCAGGCTCTGATACCACCTGATGCAGCGTGCAACCACGCTCTTCTACGGATCCGTTCAAAGAACGAAATCGGTAGGCTCCAACGTCGCGCTGTTGATTCTTCAAAAGAATGCCAGGGGGTTGGGCTTCAATAATCTACTACTTCGGATAAAATAATAGAGAATTGGGAGGTCTTTGCAAGTGTTAGTACTCCTAACAAAATACAAGAGATAAAATAACTAAACTTCAAATATTCATAAACTAAATAATCAAATGGGTTCACAAGCTTATTTATAGAAGAGAATCCCAACAAACTAGGATCTCAACTAATTATCTAAATCTAACAAACAAATCTAATATCTTTATCTAATCCTAACTAAAATTCAAATTTGAATTCAAATAATAATTTGAAATTCAAATCTAAATATAGTAAATCCTAACAAAGAAATAAAATCCTAACAACCTCAAAACAACCCAAAAATAGTAAAAATAACTTTGAACCGTCGATTTGACCCCCAAGACGATCTCAGAACGCTCCGAAAAATGGCGTAATAGCATTGCTACTATTCTTGTAGGGCTCGTCGATACGAACACGTGGACATATATAGCGATTCTAATCTACAGTTCAAAAGTTATGGCTGTTTGAAGTCACGGTGCTCCCGATTCATCACGATGTCTTTTCTTTTATGTTCCATTTGATCTCGGTCATCCATATATTGTACGACTATGATGTCTGCATCAACACCTCTCCCTGTCCTGAGAAGTAATACGTAAATCAGAAATGAACGTTACACTACTAGTCTTAATTGCCTAGTTTGGATATGTGAAATATGGCAAATTCAAAATTTGAGATTGCGCAGAACTATATTAATTTTCTTCTTTGCTTCCTCGAAGTGAAATATTCGAGGAAGAGGCCTCGACAAAATTTCATCACAATCCTTTTTTAATTGCAAATTTGCAATAAAATCACCAAACAACATCAATTCATGTTTCTTATGTGATTCTTGATTTATTTATTCTTTTCTTTTTCAATCCTTAAATTTAAAAACTAGATATGAAATTAGAATGATTCTCATGCTGCAGTTTGTTGTTCATCAGATTGGCAAATCTCATCGCTTCTTTTTTTAATTTAGGACACTGATACATGTCATCCTCATTTGCAATTATGTATAATTAATTTGTAGTTTTTAGATTACCAACATATGTGCTTCATTTAACAAAATATATACATAATTTTTATTTTCTTAATTAAAGATACATTTTGTAATGTATTTCTGTAAAAAAATGTCAAATGAGGAAATAATATTTGAGGCTTCACATGGGATTATCCTAAAAATATGTTATTCTTGATTTTAACACTTTGATCGACTAAGTGAGAAATATTTTTTTAAGCATAAAAAATAATGTTAATTTGTTGAAAATGCTAAACAAACAGGAATTTTTGCATATTTTTAAACTATGAAGTTGTGGTTCCACCACAATGATATCCAAAAAATGATCTATTCTTCAGCAATTTTTGTTATATGGATAGGATTACATGGACTACAATGTTGGTTTGGTATTTCTCAACAAATTTCTCAACAAATTAGTGAAATGAAATGATGCATGTTAATTTTTCGAGTCACTATTTGAAAACTTGGATACCTTCGCTGACACATTCATTGATTTTTTATATTTTATTTTCCATCCAAAACAGACTCGAGAAAGTAAACATGATCTACTGCATGCATGGAAGTTTTCATCCGTGGAAGCGCAGATGCCAAGGTCAAATGCAACCTCTATTGCAAATTGTTGTACCTTAATGCGTTAGTTAGTTAACTTTGAACCCCATTGTCAACCAGATTAATTAATGATACTTTGATTTTATCTTTCCTATATATCTTCTATTTTTTAGTGTTTCAAAACCAGATCTAACCCAATCTATGGAATTACTGAAATTATTACCTTATCTGGATTCTGATATGTTTACATTTTATCATCAAAATGTGATTTTAGAAAGAACTGGTGAAAATTAACCAATCAAACTCACTTGTTGAACTGAGGATGTTTGATAAATGACCATAGGTGGGTTTATTAAACCAGTCAGTTCTTTAATAACATAATTGTGACTAATTACTTGTTCAAATATTATAAAAATAATAAAATCCTACTATATTAAAACTTATTAATATTCAAAAGAATGATTATTATGTAAAGACGATGGACAAAAATGTTTTATATTTTTTTATAAAGTTTATTTAATAATAATAAAAAGTAAAATATTATATCATGATAATATTATGGTTTGAATCCGATTAATATAATTGAATCAAAGATACTTGGTGCATAGAAGGGGTTGATTTTTAAAAAATATTAGCACATAACCCAAGGTCGAGCTATCCTATAGTGCATGTAACGCAAATGGTAAGACCTTTGCCATCATGCATAGAAAATTGTGGTCTCCTTCACAGTTTCGGTGCTACGTACTAACACGTTCTCTTAGGCTCCGTTTGGTAACGAGGTTTGGGCGGATTCTGCTTTTTGAAAAGCTAAAATCTCAAAATCGTGCAGCCAAACAGGTCGGATTCTGGTGGAATCAAAAGTTGGATTCCTTTTAATTTCTCCCTCGAAATCCGTGTTTTTAAAAGCTAAAAAAGAACGCTTTTTGGTTGGAATCAATTTTTTGAATTGAAAAGCAACTTTTTCTACCAAACATTAAACTTTTTCCAAATATTGATTCCTGAATTAAAAAAAAAGCATCCCCAAAAAGTCAAGGTCTAAAATCATCTTAAAAATCAGCTTTATTTCAAAATCTACTTTTCAATCTGTGTTTCCAAACGGAGCTTTAGTATTATAAAACATTACGCATGAACAGAAGATACTTATTCTTTTAAGGGTCTGATGATAAGATTAAAGTTAATAACCACATTGAGTGTTTCATTATTCTAAATCAAATTAATACCTGGCAGTGGCACAACTTGATCTTCTTGACATTGATAACCAGATGCATGTGCCATTGGATGACAACGTGATCAAATTCTTCTATTAAATTCTGTGGGAGATATATGTTAAGACTACTAGCTAGTAGCTGGCAATGCTGAACAACTGCTATAAATACCCCCCACATTGTATTGCCAATGACCATCACAAACAATCTTCTCTATTCATTTCAATATGGCGAGTTCGAAAGTAGCGAGTGTTGCTTTTCTCGTTCTGCTCCTTGTGGGGCTCTCCTCCGCGTCTAGGACCTTAACAGCCTACGTAAGCGGAAGCGGTGAAGGTGGTGGTGGCGGTGGTGGTGGTGGTAGCAATGGATACGGTTCCGGTTCCGGTTCCGGTTCTGGATCCGGTTCTGGTTCCGCTTCAAGCTACTCGGGTCGTTATGGCGGCGCGTATGCGAGCGGGAGTGGAAGCGGTGGTGGCGGCGGCGGTGGAGGCGGATCATACGGTGGGTCCGGCTCCGGGTCAGGCGGTGGGAGCGGGTCTGGCTCAGGTTCGGCCTCCGTAGGTGGTCGCGGTGGTGCGTCCGCTTATGGAAGTGGGGGAGGTGGCGGAGGGGGTGGTGGATCCGGATCATACTATGGGCCTGGAAGTGGTTATGGGTCAGGGTCTGGCTCTGGGTCCGGATCTGCTTATGCTGGCCGAGGTGGTGCATACGCCAGTGGAAGTGGAAATGGTGGTGGAGGAGGTGGTGGGTCTGGAGGCTATGGTGGTTCGGGCTCTGGGTCTGGATCAGGCAGTGGGAGTGGATCTGGTTATGCTTACGGTGGACGCCCTTAAGATGAATGTGAAGCTTCAGCTATGTTGTTTGACAAATAAATGCTCTTGTGTTGTGTTTTGAAGGGGTTGACTTGTAAGTTGAATAAAAATGGAATAAAACATGTGTTGTTTTTCTTATTATTATATGCCCACTATATTGAATCTTGACTTCACTCATTCCTCTGATTTTGGTGTTAAATTAACTTACAGTCAACGCTATCCGGCCAGAAAGGAATGATGTTTTATATTTTTTTTAAAAATTGATCCAGAAAATATACTTTTCTGCCCTCTAAAACGTTTAGAAAATCGAGAAAATTGTTTCCAAAATTTTGAATCATGTGATTAATATATATTTGAATGAGCAGTAAGGTAATGTTTGGAATTGATATCTGGGAGTCAAAATATATGGTAAATACTAATCCAATTTTTTTTTAATGCAATTTGGTCTACATGAAATCAAGATCAGATTAGAAAACCTCAAAATATTAGAACCACCGTTTAGAATTTTTTTTTTCAGTCAAAATATGAGGTTTCAAATGTCAGTTCCAAATACCACCTAGCCGCAAAAATCAATTAATGGACTAAACGATTAACAAAACATTATGCATACGAATCTCTGTTAGACCTGGAAATAATAATTTTCTCTATAGAATTTTTTTCAATAGGCACGTAAATTTGAAAGTTCACAAGCCATTTTAATGTGCCCTTTACTTTCAATTCTATCTTTATAACATATGCTATATATTATGATCCAATTATATTACAAGTTTGCAATGAAAATATGTGTAGTTGTTTAAAAGATACCATGAATAACTCTCTCACATATCAGGCCCCATTTAGGGTGTGACATAAGGTTATTCGCCCTTGATAGCTATACTGGGATAGATAACAATCGATGCTGAATAGGTAAATTTTTATTTGGTTGTCTTTTCTGTTATTCTCATTGGGAAACGTAAAATTGATCTTTTTGTTGTTTGGTTCATCTTGAATAAAGTAAGGATAAGTGGTTGATAAGAAATGGATAAAAGTTTTTGACTTTTTAAATGACAATTATACCCCTATATAACTTATTTGTGTTTGGGAATAAGTATGAGAGATGTGTGTATGATATGATAGATGTGATAGTTTTTGGAATGTGTGTAGAAACTGTTAGGTAAGATAAATTTTTTAAAATGAAGATAAGAGTATTTTTATCAATTGGTATAGATAAGCCCTGATAAACAATTCTATCATTTTCTGAGAATAGTTATCAGGTTTTATTCTAACTTATTCAGACATAACTATCAAGGTTTATTCTTGTCAAATAAACAACTGTTTGGGGGCTATTGTACTGTATTCTCCTCTATCCATGGTAGAAATTTGTATTAATATAAACTTTTATTACGGGAATACAGACAGGGCTCGGTTATCAAGGTCCTTAGTTAACAAATTGTCGGCCTTTTTTTAAAAAAAAAAAAAAAACAAAAACAAATTGTTGGCCTGGTTATCAAGATCAATTGTGTTGTGCCTTACTGAAATTATAGGCTTAAACCATGGATAGGCAACTTGTTTTTTTTATTCTCCGAATAATTGCATTTTTTCGTGGCCCTGACTGATTGACTTCTTTTTTTTTTTAACAATACCGACTAGCTAGCAAGTTGCATTGAACACAGGTACTTCGGTTTGACAAAATTACCATGTACCAACAAACAAAATGAAGAAAAGATCACTTGTAACATATCTGGTTGAACCCAAACAACCTTCGTGGCTAAATTTTCATTGAGTTTCTTAAATAACGAAAAAGATACATATGTTTCTCCCACCCATGATTTTATGTATTTTTCAATACACAAACAAGCTTTATTGACAAGAACCCATAATGCGTTATTATAGTTGTTGATACAGAACGGGTAACTGACAATCTGACATACTCATTAAGCCATTAGACCACCAAAATAGACATAGGAAGTAAATTATAAAAATACAAGTTGATTAAAATAAATAGTGAATTTCACAAAATTACTCAAAACATGGATCAGTACTCAGTCACTACTAACCCTGAAGAATTTGGGCAAATCCTTTTGATTTTAATCTCACAAATAAGCAAATGTGCTATTTCTAGTCATTTTAGATTAATTTTTATTATTTTCAGTACTTTTTTATATTTAACTTAATTAAAATCCTAATTAGCATAATTGATTTAATTATAAGGAAAGACTAGCTAGCTTGTAGCCTAAGAGCATACCATATTTTATCATTGATATTTCAAATATATGTTTTCGTTCAAAGTCGCATTTGGGGATCTTGATGTTGATCAGATATTTTTATTGTTTCATGCATGCTGCATATATAAAATGTGTAATTTGATAAGTCTTGGGTTCGAGTCTTAGCGTTGATTTATCAACCTGTTTGTTGGCGATTATTTGAATGAATTTTTTGTGGGACCGGAGCAAACAGACGAAGATAACCTTCCCAGCTTAACCATAAAATCAGTCACGAGGTCTGTCCGATATATAAAAAAAAAAAAAATTGCATGCAGACATGGTTATTGGGTAGTACCTCTTGGCATTTAAACAATACAAACATGAACTGCATGGCGTGTATTTGAAATGATTGTCATGTTTATCACGAGGAAGTTTATTAGTGATTATTATATATACCACGGGAAAAATAATTAATGATAACCCCTCAAAGCATTGATTATAGCAAACAACTGGCAATGAATCTCAATCTTCTTGACTTTGAATCAGTTCCGTGGGAAGGATTAGAATTAAACAATGCTAAACATACATCTTATACCAACTATTATCAGATGTGCATTATCTTTCATTGTCTTCTGCTCAAACTTGATGCTATTGCTGTAGCACATAAGCCAAAGTCAAGCTCTCTGTTTTCCTATAATATTACTCAATGGCTAAAATCCACCATTGATCCTTACATGTAACGCAAATGATACACCTAATCCATCATGTCCATGCAATTTAGTCATAGCTTCATTTGAAGTTTCAGTGTACTATTAGCACGGTCACCTAGCTATCTCATAAAACAACATAAAATATTATTAATATTTTTAAAGTGTTGTTACACGTAGTCCGCACAAACAGTCTTGCAAATAATCTTTTTATCTCCATAAATTCAAGGAAATATGTATATTCGTAGATGAGATATATATATACACCTTGTTAATTATTTTTAAAATTTGTTAGAAATATGTTCATCCATGAAATGAAGTATTTTTCAAAAATTAAAATCCATGTGAAAGGGCTGTCCCTAACATTAATCATATTTTTAAGGGCATGTTGATGATAAGATCTAAGTTAAATAGTCACATCGAATGCTTCATTGTTTGAAATCAAACAACTGGCAGAACTCGTTAATCATCTTGACTTTGAATTATTTGTCGGTGCATGTGCCGCTGGATGTCAGCGTGAACAAATCTTCCTGTAAATTCCGTGCGAGACGTGTTTAGACTATAACGAACCACTACTCAACAAGTGCTATAAATACCCCCAACATTGCATTGCGACAAATCATCAAAAACAAAATCTTTTCCTTTCATTTCAGCATGGCAAGTTCAAAAGTAGTGAGTGTTGCTTTTCTGGTCCTGCTCCTTGTGGGGCTCTCCTCCGCGACTAGGACCTTAACAGCCTATGTAAGTGGAAGCGGTGAGGGTGGTGGTGGCGGTGGCGGTGGTGGTAGCGATGGATACGGTTCCGGTTCTGGCTCTGGTTCTGGCTCTGGTTCCGCTTCTAGCTACTCGGGTCGTTATGGCGACGCGTATGCGAGCGGGAGTGGAAGCGGTGGTGGTGGCGGCGGTGGAGGCGGATCATTCGGTGGATCTGGCTCCGGGTCAGGTGGTGGGAGCGGGTCTGGCTCAGGAGAGGCCTCTGTAAGTGGTCGCGGTGGTGCACCCGCTTCTGGAAGTGGAGGCGGCGGTGGAGGGGGTGGTGGATCCGGATCATACTATGGGCCTGGAAATGGCTACGGGTCAGGGTCTGGTTATGGGTCCGGATCAGCATATGCTGGCGGAGGTGGTGCATTCGCCAGTGGGAGTGGAAATGGTGGTGGAGGAGGTGGTGGGTCTGGTGGCTATGGTGGTTCGGGCTCTGGCTCTGGGTCTGGGTCTGGCAGTGGAAGTGGCTCTGGATACGCCTACGGTGGACGTCCTTGAAATGAAATAGAAAGTTTCGTTTATGTACTGTATTCTGCAACAAAATAAGCGTGTTATACGCAATTGAATATTGATGGAATAAAATATGTTTTGTTTTATATTATAAATAATTATCTACGTGACTACGTACGTAAGCTTGATAAAACACGGACGTACGGAGCAAAAAGGAATGACTGCATATTTGGGCATACGTATAAATATGAGATGCACTTCATTAGTTGCGTAGTGTAGATTAATTATGTGCGCGTTGTCCTGGTATATAAAAATTAATTTTTTTAAATTTATTTGTATATTTTAATTTATATTTTATTTTATACAACAATACATATGATTTAGTGAAGAAATGTATATTTTTAAAAAAATGCTTGTGAATCAAGCAGCTCATATAAGATTATACACAAAATCAGACATATCATTTTTCTTGTGTATATACATAGTGCATTACGCGTGTCAAGCTACTGCTTATATTACAAAAATAAATTATCTACTCCCTTAGCTAGATGTTCTACAAAACTGTCACAAATTTTATGAAATAAATAATTGATTGGTAGGGAAGATAATGGGATTTTGCATTAATATTTATGCATTTGTTCATATATAGCACTGCTTCTTTAGGCTAAATGGAATTGAAAATTTACATTATAATCGAGATCACATATTGACCATAATAAACATTATCAATAAAATTTAAAATTAAAATAAGAGTTTTTCGAAGTTCTAAGTCCCCAATTCATAAATATTAATGCCTATAAATCTTTATATATCATCGTGATAATATATAATACCATAGTTTTATTATATATTATTAATTCAATGTTTTAACCAATAATAATTTAATAAAGTGTTACTCCAAAATATATTTTAACAAGTAATTTCTACGATCATTAAAAGGATATATGAATATGCATTTGACAAACTTGGAACAAAGACCCATTGATTTTATCTGTCATTTTTGGTAATCACACTAACTAGTAAGACTGCATTTTAAAAATATTAAGGACATACATTTCTACAATCACTTTTACATGCCCAGTATGTTTTGAATTTCTTATGGTATATATATTTATCTATTAAAATACATACTTTCATAAAATAAAATATATACCGGAATGAATTGAATGAACATTTTAATTTTTCTCTTATATATACTCACCTAACTTACTCAATTAGAGAAATCACATACTCCGTTAACATTGTTGTATTGACTGCAATGAATATAAATACAAGGTATTTGTTGGTTATTTTATAAATGATCATTTAATAGTTATTTACCAAATCACCTCTGGATAAGTTTGGGAATAGGGGTGGTAAATGATCCGAGCCGCTCGGACTCAGTTCGGTTGAAGCTCATTTGGATTCGTTCGATTAGATAAACGAGTCGAGCTTGAACAATTTTTTAAACTCGGTTATAAAACGAGCCGAGCCTGAGCCTATGTGAGCTCGTTTCGAATATAATTTGTTTAGTGATGATTTTTTTTAATATGATTGTCTATTTTTGGCATGCTATTTGTTTTATGCATGTTTTAATTATTAAATGAGGTTTTTTTTAGCTAAACGTGCCCAACCTCGAGCCTTGGTTCGAGCCTTCACTCAATTTTGTTTCACAAACGACCCGAGATGAGTTTTAACCAAGCTTTTCATATATCAAACGAGTCGAGTATGAACACAAAATTAAGCTCGGTCCCGAGTCAAGCCCAAGTATAAACGAGTTGAGCTTGAACATGTCAAAACTCAACTCATTCGGGTCATTTATCACCCCTGGTCAGGGAGGTGTCTTGGATTTAAGTTTAATTTTTTTCTTACTTAGATAAGATAAAATTTAGCCCCGAAAAATATGTTCAAAAAATAATAAGAATTAAAGTTCATTTGTCATTTGGGGGGGGGGGGGGGGGGGGGGGGGGTTTAAAAGTAAATTGCATTCTACTATTCACCATTATTGAGTTGTCCAAAACAACTGCCTTAAGTAAGCTAAGAAGTTTCTAATCCATTGTCCTTGACAAATGTAGGTTTGATATAAATGTCAAATGCTTTCTTACTGCAAATTATTATATTGATCCATTGTAGGTAACCCTTGGTAACCTCGTCGATCAATTCTTCAACTCCACCCATATGAGTCAAGGTCAATCCCTATTATTACTCCTTCGTTTAAGGCTAAAAACAAGCCTTATATTTAGTGCAAATTGTGGCTCTAAAGTCTAAACCATGGATATCCAACTTTGGCAGGATATTAACTATTAACCACTATATATTTCTTTGCCCTAAATGTTTATCTTCCCATTTTTAAAACAATCGTGACTAGCATGCATGGCATTGTACACAGGAATTGTGTACAATTCTTCACAGGAATTGTGTTTGACAGTATTGTTGATAATTGAGTTTATTAAAGGAGACACCCAACGTGTAATACCATGCATCCAACAGACGAGAAAAAAGACTAGCATATATGGCTTTCTTACCCACCACGTATATATATGGTTTCTTAGCCAAACAAATTTCCTGGGGATATCAGCAGCAAATTATATTTATTGAAGTGCCCCAATAAAATTTTGTTTTTCACTGCAAATTTTTGTAATCTGGCAGTTAATTAGAAAACAAGCTCATATTGACAGGATTAATTAGCAAGTACTGGTATATTACAAATGGTGAGAGCATATATGGTTGATATAAATTAAACACATCACAGACGTACAAAGATTGCATGGGGTGTACTTGATAAGTTTTATACGTTATAATGACTTAATCGTAAACTTCCTCGTGACAACCACTTACACTACTTGATTATCTCACATTAAGGCAAACAACTGGCAAATTATGTTGATCTTCTTGACTTTGAATCAGCTGGAACAGATTTTAATTTCTAGTATTGTACTGTTATTAGACATTAAACAGTGTTGAACAACCCCTATAAATACTCCCCATAAACAAGCCAGTTCTCATCACAAACAATTAATCTTCTCCATAAATCATTTCATTATGGCAAGTTCAAAAATAGTGAGTGTTGTTTTTCTCGTTCTGCTCCTCGTGGGGATCTCCTCCGCCACTAGGACACTAACGGCCTATGTAAGCGGAAGCGGTGAAGGTGGTGGTGGTGGTGGCGGTGGTGGTAGCGTTGGATACGGCTCTGGTTCGGGTTCTGGCTCCGGTTCTGGTTCCGCTTCTAGCAACTCGGGTCGATATGGCGGCGCGTATGCGAGCGGGAGTGGAAGCGGTGGTGGCGGCGGCGGTGGAGGCGGATCATTCGGTGGATCGGGCTCCGGGTCCGGTGGTGGGAGCGGGTCTGGCTCAGGAGAGGCCTCTGTAAGTGGTCCCGGTGGTGCATCCGCTTCTGCAAGCGGAGGCGGCGGCGGAGGGGGTGGTGGATCCGGATCAGACTATGAGCTTGGAAGTGGCTATGGCTCAGGGTCTGGGTCCGGGTCCGGATCCGGATCAGCGTATGCAGGCGGAGGTGGTGCATACGCCAGTGGGAGTGGAAATGGTGGTGGAGGAGGTGGTGGGTCTGGTGGCTATGGTGGTTCGGGCTCTGGGTCTGGGTCTGGCAGTGGAAGTGGTTCCGGATACGCCTACGTTGGACGCCCTTAAATTACAAGGAAACCATAATAACTCTGTAATAAAAGAAGCCTTGTGCGGCTTTGGAATAAGTTGAATAAAGTTGATGGAATAAAAACATGTTGTGCTTTGTGCTTTGTAATAATAGATAAAAAAAAAAAAAAAACACTGCATGTCAGTGTCAACTACAGCCCAAACGCAGCAAACAACCTACTCAAAAGGCCATGCAGCGGCCAAATATAAACCTATCTTATGCGTGCAAGAGACCAACACATCCAAACCAATCATGATTATATTTTTGTAATATGTATCTCTAGCCAAATTGTCAAAAATAATTATAATTATTTTATTTTTTTTATTCAAACTTACCGTTATAAAAATGTTTCAATTTTTAATTTAAGATTTTGTTAACGAGTGCCTCAAGATACGTGTTAACCCATATTAATTACAAAATTTTTAGGCAACCCAAGAAATTAATTATGATTTGGTTAACAAAAATAAAATATTTTTTTTTAAATATCAACAACATCTTAATAAATTCATCACTTTTTTTTCTTCTTCCCTCCCACACCCAATTTTTCTCTTCCATATATAATGTCTAAATAAAAAGTGTCACAATCATAAATAAAATATTTTCAAGAAAAATGTTCTATTTATGTATATGCTATTTATGTGTATGCGTATATAGAATGTAACGTTTCCTCGGAATAGATTTTGAATGTGTGTATAAATAAATAATAATTTATTTGTGGAAAATACTCCACATATGTACACCTCTCCCTGTCCTGCCAAACAATAAATCACAAATGAACGTTATATGTACACCTCTCCCTGTCCTGCCAAACAATAAATCACAAACGAACGTACACTACTAGTCTTAATTGCCTAATTTGGATGTGAAATATGGCTAATTCAAAATTTTAGATTGCGAAGAGCAATATTAATTTTCTTCTTTGTTTCCTCGAAGTGAAATGTACGAGGAAGAGGCCTCGATAAAATTTCATCACAATCCCATTTGTGACTCCATTAAATTCACCAAACCACATCAATTCATGTTTCTTATGTGATTCTTGATTTATTTATTCTTTTTTTTCAATCCTTTAATTTTAAAACTGGATATGAAATTTGAACGATTCTCATGCAGTAGTTTGTTGTTCATCAGATTGGCAAATCTCATCCCTTCTTTTTGAATTTAGAACACTGATACATGTCATCCTCATTTGCAATTATGTATAATTAATTTGTTATTTTTAGATTACCAACGAGACATATATATGCTTCATTTAACAAAATATACAAAATGACATCCAAAAAATGATTTATTTATTTTACATATTTTTAAACTATGACATTGTGGTTCCACCACAATGATATCCAAAAAATGATCTATTCTTCAGCAATTTTTATTATATGGATAGGATTGCATGGACTACAATGTTGGTTTGGTATTTCTCAACAAATTAGTGAGAAATGAAATGATGCGTGTTAATTTTTCGAGAGTCACTATTTGAAAACTACGATAGCTTCGCCTGCACATTCATTGATGATTTTTTATTTTTTATTTCCCATCCAAAACAGACTCGAGAAAGTAAACTTGTGTCAATTGACTGTCGGTTCAGCGTTTTCTTAATCTATATCTAGGGCTGCAACTTGGGTCGGGTTGAACCCGAACCCGACGGGTTGAACCCGATTTTTACATGGGTTGGGTTGATCAAATCGGGTTCGGGTTCGGGTTCGGGTTGGCCAAATCGGGTTGGGTCACAAATCGGGTTGGGTTCGGGTTGGCCTCCGACCCAACCCGACCCAACCCGAACCCGAAAATTAATATTTAAAAAAAATCATGGCCGTTTATTTTGTAACTTCTAATATGGGTAGTCCAAATTTTAGGTAAACCTAGCTGATCTTATGGGTTGGGTGGGGTTGATTTATTTAATTTACACATTATGTTAGAAATTCGGGTTGGGTCGGGTTGGTTCAATTCGGGTTGAAAATCGGGTTGGGGTCGGGTTGGTCCAATTCGGGTTAAGTCGGGTTGGGTCGGGTTGGTTTATTTAATTTCGGGTTGGGTTCAGGTTGGTCCAATTCGGGTTGAAAATCGGGTTGGATTGGGTTAGGGTTGGTCGTTTGGAATTCGGGTTGGGTTCGGGTTGGGGTCAACCTGAACCCAACCCGCCCGAGTTGCAGCCCTATCTATATCTCACGAGTAAAATTACGACATCTACTGCATGCATGGAAGTTTCCATCTGTGGAAGCGCTGATGCCAAGGTCAATTGCAACATCTATTGCAAATTGTTGTAACTTAATACGTTAGTTAGTCAACTTTGAACCCCATTGTCAACCAGATTAATTAATGATAGTTTGATTTCATCTTTCCTATATATCTTTCCTATATAACCACATTGAGTGTTTCAAAACCATATCTAACCCAATCTATTGAATTATTGAAATTATTACCTTATCTGGATTCTGATATGTTTACATTTTATAATCAAAATGTGATTTTATAAATAACTGATGAAAATTAACCACTCAAACGCACTTGTTGAACCGACAATCTTTGATAAATGACCATGGGTGGATTTATTAAACCAGTCAGTTCTTTAATAACATAATTGTGACTAATCAGTTGTTGAAATATTATAAATATAATAAAAACCTAACATATTAATTAAAAACTTAAAGTATTAATATTCAAAAGAATGATTATTATGTAAAGACGATGTACTAAAATATTTCATATTTTTTTATAAAGTTTATTTAATAATAATAAGTAAAATATTATATCATGATAATATTATGGTTTAAATCCGATTAATATAAATGAATCAATGATACTTGGTGCATAGAAGGGGTTGATTTTTAAACTATATTAGCATATAACCCAAGGTCATGCTATTCTATAGTGCATGTAAGGAAAATGGTAAGCCATTTGCCATCATGCATAGAAAATTGTGGTCTCCTTCACAGTTTTGGTGCTACATACAAACACGTTCCCTTAGTATTATAAAACATTACGCATGAACAGAAGATACTTATTCTTTTAAGGGTCTGATGATAAGATCAAAATTAATAACCACATTGAGTGTTTCATTATTCTAAATCAAATTAATACCTGGCAGTGGCACAACTTGATCTTCTTGACTTTGATAGCCAGATGCATGTGCCATTGGATGTCAACGTGATCAAATTCTTCTATTAAATTCTGTGGGAGATATATGTTAAGACTACTAGCTAGTAGCTGGCAATGCTGAACAACTGCTATAAATACCCCCCACATTGTATTGCCAATGACCATCACAAACAATCTTCTCTATTCATTTCAATATGGCGAGTTCGAAAGTAGCGAGTGTTGCTTTTCTCGTTCTGCTCCTTGTGGGGCTCTCCGCCGCGTCTAGGACCTTAACGGCCTACGTAAGCGGAAGCGGTGAAGGTGGTGGTGGCGGTGGTGGTGGTGGTAGCAATGGATACGGTTCCGGTTCCGGTTCTGGATCCGGTTCTGGTTCCGCTTCAAGCTACTCGGGTCGTTATGGCGGCGCGTATGCGAGCGGGAGTGGAAGCGGTGGTGGCGGCGGCGGTGGAGGCGGATCATACGGTGGGTCCGGCTCCGGGTCAGGCGGTGGGAGCGGGTCTGGCTCAGGTTCGGCCTCCGTAGGTGGTCGCGGTGGTGCGTCCGCTTATGGAAGTGGGGTTGGTGGCGGAGGGGGTGGTGGATCCGGATCATACTATGGGCCTGGAAGTGGTTATGGGTCAGGGTCTGGCTCTGGGTCCGGATCTGCTTATGCAGGTCGAGGTGGTGCATACGCCAGTGGAAGTGGAAATGGCGGTGGAGGAGGTGGTGGGTCTGGAGGCTATGGTGGTTCGGGCTCTGGTTCTGGGTCAGGAAGTGGGAGTGGATCTGGTTATGCTTACGGAGGACGCCCTTAAGATGAATGTGAAGCTTCAGCTATGTCGTTTAACAAATAAATGCTCTTGTGTTGTGTTTTGAAGGGGTTGACTTGTAACTTGAATAAAAATGGAATAAAACATGTGTTGTTTTTCTTATTATTGTATGCCTACTGTACTGAATCTTGACTTCACTCATTCCTCCGATTTTGGACTTAACAGTCAACGCTATCCGGCCAATAAGGAATGATGTTTATTTTTTTTTATTGATTCATAAAATATACGTTTGTGCCCTCGCAAAAGTTTAGATAAATCGAGAAAATGGTTTTCAAAATTTTGAACCATGTGATTAATATATTTTGAATGTGCAGTAAGGTAATGTTTTAAATTGGTATTTGTTAATATTTGGGAAGCAAAGTATCTTGTAAATACTAATTCATTTTTTCATAAAAAATGCAATTTGGTCTACATTAAATCAAGATCAGATTAGAAAACCTCAAAATATATAGAACCACCGTTTGGAAAGAAAAAAAATTCTTTCAAAATATTTGATTTCAAAAGTCAAATCGACTAAACAATTATGCCCCGTTTGGGAAGCGGAATAGGCGGGTATAAGAATAGATAAGGAAAATAGTTGTTTGTTTGCAGAGTATAACTTTGTATTACTAAGTCAGTTTAAACAAGTATAAGAGAGTATAACAATTCTAAGTAACCCCTAGGATAAGCTATACTCATTTTATCTATTCTCATGGGCTAAAATGTCAAATCAATTTTTTACATCTTATCACATCAAATCACCTATCAACACCTCTTATACATCAAAAGGCCCATATGTCAAATCAACTTTTTTACACTTTATTTATATTTTATTCTTTATCAACCATACAACTCAACCTTTATTCTTACGTTTTCCAATGAGAATAAAAAAAAACACAACCAAACAGAAAATCTCTTATTCATGTAGATTTGTTATCTATACTTGCATAGTTATCTATCCAGAATAACTCAATTCCGCTATCCAAATGGGGACTCAACATCTTGCGAATCTCTATTAGATCTGTATATAATAATATTCTCTATAGAATTTTTTTCAATAGGCACATAAATTAGGAAGTTCACACCATTTTAATGTGCTCTTTTAATTTCAATTCTCTTTATAACATGTGCTATTATGCTCCAATTATATTACAAGCAATGTATATATGTATGTGTTTGAAAGACACCATGACTAACTGTTTCACATGTTAGAAGTTTGTATTAGTATAAACTTTTATTATGGGAACACAGACAGGGCTCAGTTATCAAGGTCAAGTGTTATCAAGGTCCTTAATTAACAAATCGTTGGCCTGGTTATCAAGGTCAATTGTGTTGTGCCTTATTGAAATTGTAGACTTAAACCATGGATAGACAACTTGTTTTTTTATTCTCCGAATAATTGCATTTATTTTATTAACAATACCGACTAGCTAGCTAGCTAGCTGGCATTATACAGAGCTACTTTGGTTTTCAATATTACCATGTACCAACAAACAAAATGAAGAAAAGACTTGTAACATATGTGGTTTAACTCAAACTACCTTCATGGCTAAATTTTCATCGGGTTTCTTAAGTAACCAAAAAGATATATATGTTTCTCCCACCCATGATTTTATGTGTTTTCCAACAAGAACCCATAATGCGTAATTATGGTAACTGACAATCTGACAATACTCATTAAGCCATTAGCTAGACCACCAAAATAGATATAGGAAGTAAATTATAAAAATACAAGTTGATTCAAATAAATGGTGAATTTCACAAAATGGCTCAAAACATGGATAAGTACTCTGTCACTACTAACCCTGAAGAATTTGGGCAAATCCCTTTTTTTTAATCTCACAAATAAGCAAATGTGCTATTTCTAGTCATTTTTAAAATTGCAATTTTTCGTTCCTAGAATTTCAAGGGCCACATAATATTTGGCATTAATTTTATGTTAATTATTATTATTTTCAGTAATTTTTTGTAGTTAACTTAATTAAAATCCTAATTAGCCTAATTGATTTAATTATAAGGAAAGACTAGCTAGCTTGTAGCCTAAGAGCATATCATGTCGTATCATTGATATTTCAAATATATAGGGTGATAAACGAGTCGAACGAGTCGAGCATTGACATGTTCAAGCTCCGCTTGTTTATAAACGAGTTGAGCCGAGCCGAGTCGAGCCGAGCTCACGAGTCTCAATGAGTCTAGCATTCTTCTTCATTTTAAGGTTTTTAGGGTTTAAAAATAAAATTTAAGCTTAAATGAGCCAAGTTCATAAGCTTAAACGAGCATAACTTTGTATTAATTTAATGTTCTGATTTTATAAAGAAGTTTAGTTAAACTTCAACTAAGTTTTTTATAACACAAACGAGTCGAATTAGAACACAAAATGAAGTTCGATCCAAGTCCCGAGCCTAACCGAGCTTTAAAAATTGTTCAAATTCGCTCATTTATCTAAATATTTGAGCCTAAATGAGCTCAAATCGAGCCAAGCCCAGCGCCTTGGTTCATTTATCAGCCCTACAAATATATCTTTTCGTTCAATGTCGCATTTGGGGATCTTGATTTGTTTATATTGGTAATCAAATATTGTATTGCTGTAAAAGAAGGAATTTGTACAAATTCACAGTTCTTTACAAAGAGTAGAACAAAAAGAGGGGATATGGTGTAATATTTGCATGCATATATGGTTATTGGGTAGTACCTCAGGCATTTAAACAGTAGAAACATGGAAATGCATGGCGTGTATTTGAAATAATCGTCCTGTTTATCACAAGGAAGTTTATTAGTGATTATTATATATACCACGGGCAAAAAAATTAATGATAACCTCTCAAAGCATTGATTATAGCAAACAACTGGCAATGAATCTCAATCTTCTTGACTTTGAATCAGTTCCGTGGGAAGGATTAGACTTAAACAATGCTAAACATACATCTTATATCAACTATTATCAGATGTGCATTATCTTTCAAATCTTCTGCTCAAACTTATAACTATTGTTGTAGCACATAACCCAAAGTCAAGCTCTATGTTTTGCTATATTATTACTCAATGGCTAAAATCCACCATTGATCCTTACATGTAACGCAAATGATACACCTAATCCACCGCATACATGCAATTTCGTTGTAGCTTCATTATACTATTAGCACGGTCACCTGGCTATCTCATAAAGTCACAGTGGCAGCGGCTCAGGACGACAGCAACGGCGATGGCAGTGCTCGGAGGCAGCGGCTCTCGACAGCAATGGCGGCTCGTGATGGTGGTCGAACCTTGCTCTGATACCAACTAATGCAGCGTGAGGGGTCACGCTCTTCTGCTGACTCAATCGACCTTCAGGGATGTGAGATCTGCAGGCTCCAACAAGGTGTTGATTCTTCAATAGAAGGATACCAGAGATGTTGAGCTTCAAATATCTATTGATTTCCCATGAAATGCCATAAATTTGGTATTTCTATGTAAATGTTGGTACTCCTAACAAAATACAATAGATAAAATAAATAAACTTCAAATAGTCACTAATCTGAATAATCAAATAGGTTACATGCCTATTTATAGAAGAGAATCTTTAACAAACTAATATATCAACTGATTATTCTAATCTAAACTAAACATGATCTTAACAGATTATGCAAATCTGTAAAGATAACTAATACATCTTCATTTAATCCTAACTAATATTCAAATTTGAATTTAAATTCAAAAATTCAAATTCAAATTCTAACTAAAAATATAAAAAAAATCATATCTGAATAATATCTGAATATTAACTAATCCTAATTATCCAGAAAAGATATGATAAATCTAACAAATAAAACTAAAATACTAATAAGTATAAATCATCCATGATCCTCCATATGATGCTCCTTAATGGTCCATGATCGTGCTGCATCATTCTCTCCCTCTTCAGAAAAATTTGTCCTCGAGTTTAGTTGAATAATTTGGTGATGAAGCCCGAGCAATTGATGACGTGATCCACTGAATTTTGATGGTGTAACTTCAAGGACACTCAATCGATCGAAGCTGATGACGTTTGTGTTCTTTCGATCTCCGGTAGCCATAGATATTATTTTGTTTAATTTATGGTGGACTAAAATGAAAGGAATATGAGGGTTTTTTTTTCTTTTCTTTTGTCTCGGTTGGGTTGTCTGGAATTTGAAGGATAATGGACTAATGGTTTTTTTTTTTTTTTTGTGAATGAGATGTATCTGGACGGGTAAAGAATAAATGAAGATAAATGGGATATGGGTACAACAGTGGCAGCGGCTCAGGACGACAGCAAAGGCGACGGCAGTGCTCGGAGGCAGCGGCTCTCGACGGCAACGGCGGCTCGTGGTGGTGGTCGAACTTTGCTCTGATACCAACTGATGCAGCGTGAGGGGTCACGCTCTTCTGCTGACTAGATCGACCTTCAGGGATGTGAGATCTGCAGGCTCCAACAAGGCTGTTGATTCTTCAATAGAATGATACAAGGGATGTTGGGCTTCAAATATCTGTTGATTTTCTAAAAAATGCCAGAAATTTGGTATTTCTATGTAAATGTTAGTACTCCTAACAAAATACAATAGATAAAATAAATAAACTTCAAATAATCACTAATCTGAATAATCAATTAGGTTACATGCCTATTTATAGAAGAGAATCTTTAACAAATTAAGATCTCAACTGATTTTTTTAATCTAAACTAAACATGATCTTAACAGATTATGCAAATCTGTAAAGATAACTAATACATGATGATTTCTTTACTTTTTTCTTTTTTAGATATGGAATCATCAATTTTTCTTTACTTTAGATATTTCACAACAACTGAATAAAAAAACAAATATAGATATATATTGTTCAAAAAGATGATTACAAAATGTCATTCAGTAGTTTCAAAGAGATATTTGTACAACAGTACTCCTCAACGAATTTTTATATTATGGAAACATTGTTGATGGTAGGAGGTAATTGATCAGAATTTCTTTTGAAAATTTTTTCCATTGCTGTTTGAAGCATGAAAAAAAAAATAGAAGTAGAACACTATGACTCTATGAGTGGATCCACATAATGATGTTATTCTTAAAAGTTGAACAATTCCCAAAGGCTAAAGATTATCAATGTTTTTTTTTTAACAAATGAGGATCTATCTCAATAAAAGATCATTAGAACCTTAAGTAACCCATATAAATTAAAAAAAATGACTGTTGCATCATCTTAAAAAAAAAAATTTTAAAGAAAGAGCCTTTCAAGAAAATTAGCACAAATATACTTACCAGTTATCAGGCAATCCTCATACAATAACAACAAAAGGAGCAAAAATAATAAATACCCAAATAATATATCAAGCCCAAAAAAAAAAACATTAATAGGATCACAACTTTCAACATCGAAGAACCCAAAAAAAAAAAAATCTTTGTCAACACCCAATCACGCATGCCTCATTGAGAAACAAATAGCAGTGTCATGCAAAGGATCAAGAAAAAAAAAGGCAAAAAAGAATAAAAACATTAAATGGGGTCTCCTCAAAATGGATTGAGTTTTGGCTCTATGGAGACCTCTGTTTTTGCTCACTCTTGTGAATAGGGCGCCGTTACACCCAGATCCATTTCCAGCACCAATTCCAGCTCTATATACGTCGATAGATTTCTATCAACGCATATGCTCACATTAACAAGGTATATGTTTCGAAAGAATTTTTTAACACTTTTTATAAATGCATATATGCAATTCATTGGAGTATATGTTTCATTTTTTATAAGAATATGTACCTCATTAGATGAAGAGGTATACTATTTTAAAAAAATTTAAAACACATATAAATTGGAATTGAGGCTGAAAATAGGGCTGGATATAACATTATCCTTGTTAATTTGAACAGCGGAGGATTTAGGGCATGGGACCCCCCTTTTCTTTGTATAACATATTCGTATATTGCCCCCATCAAAATATGTATAGTATTGTTTGTCCCATATTTTTTTCATTTGCCCAAACACATATTATTATTATTACATTCACCAAAAAAAAAAAAAAACATATTATTACACAGTACCTTATGTATTTATTTTTCAAAATTGAAGCCGGGGGGGGGGGGGGGGGGGGGGGGGGGGGGGGGCATGGGTTGGCTAGGCTGGGCTGTAGCCCTACCCAGAATTTGTTAAAAAAACCCAAAGACAGCAACCCAAACCAGTTTTATAAGAAAACCCCTAATCCAGCCAAGCACATAATTTGTTTAAAGAACCCCAAAATACCAGTCCAGCCCACAGTTTTTAGAAAAACCTCAAAATATACTTGTTATATAAAATCCTCAATTTACCTTAATTTAACATCTCTTTTTTTCTTTACATTTGTAGCCGTGAGTGATGAACAATCCCCTTCACACCAACCAACAATATGTATGCTATATAAACCTCAATTTAATTTATGTATTTTTTTATCTTCCAATTTATTATGTGTTTTTTTTTTTTTGGCTTATATAGGGTGATTGAATTAGATTAATCAATGAATGAGAGTGGGTAGAATGAATGAACGTGGATGGATTGTTTTATGAAGGATGAGATTTTTATTATATTGTTTAAATATTTTATTTTTGATTCATCATTCATAATTTCATATATGATATCGGTATATGTAATATAGAAAATTCATATACTACTTGTTAACGAAGTTATTGATTCAAGCTTGAAAATAGACGAATTCTATTCTCTAAAACACCGTAAGACTTAACTTCAATAATGTTTTATTATATAGTTTTTAATTTCTCTCTGTTATTCTTGACTGGACTTTGATTATAAATTTCTCTACTTAATACCTTTTTTAATTACAATTTTTTTAATATAGTTTTATTATTTGATTATCAGTTTTTGTTTAATGAATTTGTTTTATTTTACCTAATATTTTGATTAACTTATTTCATTTCTAATGCATCATTTGACTACAGAAATATATATATATATATTTAATAGATTTATGAAAAATATTAATTCAGCCACTTTGAAAAAGTGTCAAACCCAACCCCCCCCCCCCCCCCCCCCCCCCCCCCCCCATGCCTCCGCCCGGCCTAGTCAGCCAGCCTGCTAAATCGCCGGCAAGGCCGAGACGCGAGCCATACCATGCCGATGGGCCATGCCAGGCCAGGGATAAGCACGGCCCAACACATATATTTACGAACCCATGGCACAGCTGGCGCAACAATTTGCACAGCGGGGCCCGGTTTTACACTTCCAGCAAATGCCCAAGAGAAAGTCTTCACATCCGGCAGGGATAATCTTGCAAACAGTCCCCCCCCCCCTTCAGGGTATAACTTAGTATTACTAAGCTAGTTTAAACGAGTATAAGCTATATTTAGTTTATCTATTCTCATGAACCCACATGTCAAATCAATTTTTTACACCTTATCACATCAAATCACTTATCAATACCTCTTATACACCAAAGGTCCCACATGTTAAATCAATTTTTTTTTACATTTTATTTATATTTTATTCTTTATCAACAAAACAACTCAACATTTATTCTTACGTTTGTTATCTATACTGGCATAGTTATCTATCCAGAATAATTCAATTCCGTTATCCAAACGTGGACTCCATGTATTTGTCAAGGTGTATATCTCCCAACACAAGATATATATATTTCTCGTCAGCAATTTTTCATACTATCAATCAATAGATCCATGCATGTGATATATAACGAAATTACATGTATCTTTTGTAAAAACATATATCTCACCAGAGATCATTCATTTTTTTTTAAAATGTAATACATATGCGGACTGTCCCACGAATTATTCCATAAATTGTTTTGGACATTATACTTATTTCATATGTCATCGACAAAGCTTGAAGGCTGCATCCATCGAGAGAAGGTTTTTTTATTTATTTATGGATTTTCACTCTTATCAATTAACTAGCTTCATTTTAACATCCAAATACTAATTCAAAATATTGTAATAACATTGTTTTAAAATAAAAAAAATATTATCACATAAACAAACAACTAGCAACAAAGGAAACAAACTAGACAAATTATGTAATAGACAATTGTGAGAAAGTGGCCGCATTCTTATTCTCAATTGTACTATTTACTAGGGAAAGCAAAAAGATTTGGAGTTTTCAAAAGTTAGTTTCATGTTTTGAAGGTGGAGATTGATAGTTGGGTGTTTAGGATGTGGAGATTTGAAGTTAAATGGTGATAGACATCTAGCATGCATGTTCAACACTCATGACTTTTAATTAATTTTTCTAGTTTAATCTATAAATCAATGAATAACAATTTTTTGGATAAAGGACCACTCTTTTAGTTTTAAAGCATTATATTGTAAAGAGTTGTGTACATATAAAGAAACATTTTCTTTTAGGTCTGGTTTGAAATTGAGATAATGAGTTGGAATAAGAAAATAATTGAATTAAATCACATGCTATCCCATATGGCATAATAAAAAAAGGAATAAAGTATGAACAATTGTTGATATTTTGAGTGAAAAGTGAAGATATTTTGTTTTAGGTAAAAGGTGGAATGAACTCTATCCCCATTTCGTAAAACATAGACAACATTTATGACTGTCATTTTCAAAAAAACAAAAACCAAAAACTTCATAAAACTAAACCCAACAATGTTAATGCCCCTCTAATAGAAAAGTTAGACTTGATTTTTTTTTTTTGAAATTATCCCATATCATGTGATATAGATACAAAGTTAAGAATAAGAACACGAAAAATGAGTATAACAAAATGCATTACCAAATGTAAATATGGATAAAAAAAATAATGGATTTTTATCCTTATAAGTTAAGCTAACTTATCTTAATTTTCTCCAAACGTTGGTGGATTAGAATTAATGGTCAAACGGGATTTGGTCAAAGAAATACAAGAAGGAATTGATTGCGTATGAGAAATCAGTAATTGAAATCGATGGTTATGGACCCATAGTTTCATAGTAGACCACACTATAAATATTTATTAATGCCCATCCAACCTATGATCAACACAAGTTATGGATATGAAGAACTCAAAGACTGTTATGAGAGTTGCTTGTCTGCTTTGGCTCCTTATGGGTCTCACCTCAGCTGCCAGGACCCTTACAACCTACAACAACAACCGCGGCGGAATTAGTGGTAAGAGGCTCTGTGGCAGCGGAGGTAGCGGAGGTGGTGCAAGTTATGGTGGCGGCGGAGGATCAGGCGGTAGAGGTGGTGGAGGAAGTCAAAATCCTGGCAGTGGTTATGGTCGTGTTGCCAGCCCAGGTGGTGACCCGGGATATGGTCCTGGTGGTGGTGGTGGCGGTGGTTATGGACCTGGCGGTAGAGGTGGTGGTTCTGGTGGTTATGGCGGCGGTTATGGGTCTGGCGGCGGTAGCGGTTATGGGTCAGGCGGCGGCGGCGGTGGTGAATACGGTAGTCATCCCTACTATGGCAGCTGTGGCTAGGAGGCTGTCCCCAAAAGTAAAGATTTGGTGGGGATTATCTGTTTTTTCTGCCGTGAATGTGATTGCATATGTAATATATTCAAAATTTGAATGCAGATTGTCAATAATAAATTCAATCCTAAATCCTACTCTTGAATCAAATTTGATCATTTTAGCGATCAAATTGACTTTAAATCAGTCATAAAGAGATGTAATCATATTGATCTTCGAGATGATTATTTTCTTTTTTTAAATTCAATTCGTCCATGTTAGCTTGGATCACTAATATTATTATAATGGAGAATATGAATTTTTATATTTTATATTTTTTTTATACATCCAATACAACAAAGCACTATTCGTATTGTTATAACCCAAAAAGCCATTTTCAATTAATGATGCGAATACTATTTGCATCATTTAAACCCAAAAAAATTATTTTCACCACGATATGGAGAAAAAGATGAATATTTTTAAACCAATATGAATCCCCCAGTGATGTTTTTTCTGAATGAACATGATCAAAATGAAAGATAAAAAGTTTATATATATATATATATATATATATATATAGGGCCGATTACGTGCGGCGAACGGCGGGTGCGACAGCGATCACGGGTCCATCGCATCGGACAGTCGGGTGCGATTCACGTCGACCGTTGGATGCGATGGACCCGCGATCGGACGGCCCACGTCGCGGCCGCACCCGCCGCACGTAATCACCCCGTGTGTATATATATATACACACACATATATATATATATATATTAATGAGATTATCGGCTTAATCATATGGCCAAGATTCTCACATGAGTGAATTAAAAGCAATCTCAGATGGATCTGTGCGAGATGAAAAGGGTGGGCTTGGGCCATTTGATGTAGTCAGGGCAGCACGTTGGTTAAATAGCGAGACGAAGATGACAGACACTTCAGAAATAATTTTCTTGCGAGTCCATACTGGGCTCCTTGAATTCACAAGGATGAATAGAATAGATGAAATGTCACCTCACATAGATAAAATAACTACGAATCCTCATATTCTCTTTGAATCCACAAGGGTGTTCCTTAAATCAACAAAAATGAACATAAATAAATTACCTACAAGTCTATGTAGGGTTCCTCGAGTCCACAAGGAATAGAGAATAAACTCTCAATAAATATTTTTATTAATAAAAAAGGTTGTTACTGGAGTTGGAGATACTCATCCTTAAATAGACTACAAAAGGAATCTAAACTTCATAAATCATAAATATCCTAACACGCAATTATTCAAATAAAAACATAAAATGAAATCTGAATTATATTTTAATATTAATCAATCATAATTATCCATAAAGGATATGATAAACCTAACAAATAAAACTAAAATATTAAATATTGCATATCATCGATATTCGTTCGGTTGGTGGTCTTCAATACATCACCATGTTGAGAGACTCTAGAGAAGAGTTCTTATGTGGTGCTATTTAGAGGTCTACTATTTTTTCGAAAAAGAAAGAGCGTTGATATATTCAATCCACTTTACAGTTTCGTACACTATAATAGCATAGTAAGTCTAGTTTGCAGACCCATACACTATGATATATATTGTACTGTCATAACATATAGAGTTCTATCAAAATGTATAACGTAAAATATATATATATATATATATATACCCGAGTGATAACGTGCGGCGTGTGGTCGGGTGCGGATTCGATGTGAGTCGTCCGATCGTGGGTCCATCGCATCCGACGGTCGATGTGAATCGCACCTGACCGTTCGATGCGATGGACCCGTGATCGACGGCCCGTGGTCGACGCCGCACCCGACCGCACACCACACCTAATCACTCATCTATATATATATATATATATATATATAATTTTTTCAAAGTGAATAAAATTTCATTGTATATTAGTATATACTTTATTTCATATAACATCATGTATTTCAATGTAGAAATATGATATTTTTAAAAAAATAAAAAATAAAAACAAAATGAACTGCAATTAGGGCTGCACATGGGTTGGGCATATCATTTTTCTAAAGGAAAACATAACCAAATAAAAGTAAAATGATTACAAATTAAAAGATGAAACCTAAAAAAGGGATAACTAAATTTTAAAAACAAAAAAATTAGAAATACAAAATAAGAAAAAGTAAAAAACATATAAAATTTATGTACATAATGACTGTGGGGGGTGGATTCCGATCTCCTTACACTGAGCCAGATCCTAGAAGTAATCTAGGCTTCGGTTGGGGGATCCGAGAAGAAGTGTGTGCAGCTTCCCTTCACGGTTGTCGAGGTTCCGTCAGCGACTCTCCTAGCTCTACTCTCTCTCCTGCTCCAGTCACTTGCAACTCACACCACACACCACTGTGGTGTCGACTAACGCCTTCAACGCTCAAGTTAATGATCACAATTTTCGTCAAAGTCTACTCGAGTCTAGAGAGTTCGTGCAGGAGAAGTGTGAATGTGTGTTCTTGCATACATTTCAGGGACGATGGCATCTCCCCTTTAAACCCAAAGAGGGTGTGCCGACCTCGCTCCTAGGAAGTGAGATTAACGTGGTACAGACGGAATCGTCGAGGTTGCGTCGGGATCGGCCGCCACGTATGATCTTGGGGTGTAACCAACTCCCGGTAATTGCCTGCCACTGCTGTGTTAGAGAATATTCTTTGCATGTTCCATTATCTTCGTGAAGTGGATGTGTAGGCGTATCTCCTCTTTCAAGCCGGGCTCCGTGGTCAGGTTTTGTCTGAGATGACCAAAATAACTGTGTCTGGTCGCCCCACTCAAATCGGACGAAAGTTAAGTCTTTCTAGGCCTAGTCGAGCAACCGCTTTACTTGATGCCCAACCAATCTTTCATGGGTTGTTTATGACGGATGGCTTTATCCCTTCTTTGGACTTGTTGAGCCGAGTAGCCACTACCCTATCGTGGGACTGCTAATCGGATAGCAATATGAGTCAATGAGATTATGCGAATAGGCCCATCCCATATCTTATTCCTATTTGATTCTGGTTTCGCATATAACTTTATTCCCAATTCAATTGTGTGTAAATTTGGTCTTCCATGGTGACTATACCAAGAATAATGTTAGGGAGCCCCAAATGCATAGCCACAAATAGTACTCACATGTTTTAATTTTTTTAAATATAAATATTATTTAATGAGGTGTATATATTGATAAAATTGTACATCGCACTGTTTCGAATTGAATGAACTCATTTAAAAAAAAAAAAAAAAAAGAGATGCCTCACTAGATGGTTAACAAACATGTGTGATTGCATTTGTGGCTCACTACGTTTGCATTCCTTAAAAAATTGATCATCATCGCTTGTGGGTTGTCACTGCTTTTTATATGGAGGGGGAATCTGAAGTACTTGCAATTCCATCCACATGATCAAGAACATAGCCAACATTGTTCAAATTAATTATTGATATAATTATAGCTAAGATCATGGCGGGCTCTACCTATAGGTCAGGCGACCGTCTAGGGTCCCTTCTTTAAAGAGGGCCTCCAAATACATGAATTTTTTTTTGTTAAACTTTTGACATTAAAATTAATGATAATTTTACATTCAATCCATTTTTTAACTTTACATTCAATCTACAAGTGTTTTGAATTTTTTAAAGAATAGTATATATCATCTAATGAGGTACATGTTTTTACAAAAAATAAGCATATAATCTATTGAATTACATATATGCATTTATAAAAAATGTGAAAAATTTATCAAAGCATATACTTTGCTAAGTTGAGTATATGCTCCGATAATTTTTTATCGATGTATATGGGACTGGAATTGAGACTGAAATATAAACTGCGTGTAACAATACTCTACAATTAATTTTTTTTTATAAAAATAACTTGAATATGTCTTCCTATTTATTTTAAATTTTAAATTAGAAGTTTTCTTTGAAAATGTAATATTTTGTTGACATCATTATGCAAATATTTTTTTTATTATTTTTAAAAAATCTCATCTGTATCTTTATATATTTAATATATTTTTTATTATTCCTATTTTATAGGGATTTATTTATTTTCTATACAAGAAATGATCTTATTTTTGTGATTTTTTTCTTTTTAAAAGAAGAACTCGATGATTTTTTTTGTTATATTTTATTTTAAATTATTATTATAATTTTTTTGGCTTAGTCTTGACTTTTTTATTACTAATATAGTTAAAACATTCGCTCAAAATTTCAATATACATCTATCTACGCGCCTCATTTTATGAGTTGGCCAGGGCCTACCTACATTCTCTCATCTCATGCCAGCCTGGCCAAAGTTTATCACTTTCATTATCAATACCAGCTAAGCTCATCACTAACTCACCAACCACTTGAAAAATACAGCCAAAGATAGGTGGATGAAAATGTCCAACGAGATAAACGCGTCATTCTTTAACAATTGAAAAAAAAAACCAAATTAAGAAGAAGATAGCCATGTTGTGTTTCAATTTCTTCATGAATTTCAACACAATTTGAAATGACAGGTCTGTAGAATTCAAATAATACTGCCCCAGACGCGGAGAAAATCCATACAAAACGACTGATTTCATTTGTTCTTTACTTTAGATTTACAGATATAAGTCACTCTCACAGTGGGACCTCATTTTTAAAGTTGCATGGATAACAAGTACTCGTCGAGGATGTGTCGGACAATAAGTCATAAGTCACTGTATGTTTTGATATCAAGAATCAGAACCATTGATGAACCAGATGGGATAACAAGTAAAGATCGATAGGTTTGTCGGTGGAAGAGATAATTCTACAACAACAATTTGACGTTTGGGTCAAGAAATTTTTTCTCCAGACAGGAAAATAATGGACAAATGTTTATAGTAGATGGTGTAATACCTATATCACTTTCAAATTTCAATCCACTGTTCTTCGAATGTCTAATTCTATCGCTCTCAGTTCATCCTGCTTTTCACCGAATGACCCTCAAAGTCAAGAGTAAATGTGATGAGGTGTTATGTTCTATGATTATGATTGTGATTATGGGATCGGTCTTTGAAATTATGCATATTTACTATTCTACTAAACTTTGAAAATTATGAAATTATGCATATTTACTATTCTACTAAACTTTTATCAAAATTATGCATATTTACTATTCTACTAAACTTTTATCAAAATTATGCATATTTACTATTCTACTAACTTTTATCAAAATTCTTATTATGAAAACCGTTGGGGTCTTTGAAATTGACTAAAATACACTTATTTTTTATTTTGCATGTTTTTCCTTACCAAATGCAATATTTATTATTATAAAATGAAAAATAAAAAGATGTTAAATTAATATAAATGATAAATTTTATCAAAATCCAAAATAAACAAATAAAAAATAATTATTGGTAAAGACATAATAATTATCAGGGGCGGATCCAGGACAATATTTTTTGGTGGGCTATATTAAATATTAATATAAAAATATTTTTTATTCTTATATTTTATGTAATTATTTTATATACCAAATAATATGTTATTCAAAAGACATTCAATCATTTAAAAAAAAAGAAAAACCGTGTAGATTGCAATGGGGCTACGAAAGGGGTATGACATCATTTTTTTTCAACCCCTATTTCAGTCTTATATGTATTGATAAAAAATTACCTGAGCATATATTCACAATAATGAAGTATATATTTTGATAAATTTTACATTTTTTCTATAAATATATCCATGTAATTTATTATAGTATATGCTTCATTTTTTTAATAAATGCATGTATCTCATTGAATAAAGTATATATTATTTAAAAAAATTCAAAACACGTGTAAAGTGAAATTATGATTGAAAAAAGTCTGTACATAATATTATCTCAATATATATAACAAAAAAAACAAAATCCGGACCGTGCCAAGCCCACCTTTAAGTCCACCCCTGATAATTATTAATATTAAATTAATAGAAATAAAATAAAATTAGTTTTAGATCAACTAATCATATAATATACTCCAGGATGACAAATTATAAATAAAAGCTAGATCATAATTGAAAAATATAAGGTTTAGGTTGAGAAGGATAGAGACAGGGAGAATGACTTATCGTTGATTTGGAATGAACAAGAGATTTAATAAGTTATTATGTTTCATTATTTACACCATGGATATTATTATGTGTGGTTATTTTGTTATTTTCATTTATTGGTTAAGAACTAACTATAGTTTAGTTTGATTTTGGTTATAAAAAAAAGGTAAAAATTCTAATGGTATAAAAATAAATATATTACTCTTAGTGATATATAAATAAATAACAAGTTTTTGATATTATATGTGCAAAAATTCATATTTATTTAAATTATCACAAATAACACACTTAGATATTTTTATATATACATGCAATTCGAATCTTTCTTAATGGAAACATTTGCCATTATGCTATTTTTCCAAAATCAAACATAACTATAGTTATATAGTTCTTAACACAATAAGTAAAAAAAATAAAAATAACCTCACGTATTATTTGTCATTTCTCAAAAAAAAAATTGTCATACTATAAATAATTAAACATAATAACTAAATTAATCTCTTATTCTTTCCAAATCAAAGGTGTGCCCTTCTCTTTCGCGCCCCCTCTCAACTTACATAATGTTCTTCCCTTCTTCAAAATCAATATCTACATAATTTATAATTTTTAGTTGTTTTACAACTTATGTTATTTTATTTATACTAATATAAATATTTAATAATTACTATATCCTTACTAATAAATAATTTTTTATATTTAATTAATATTTTCATTAGATTTTAGATGAAATTTATCATTTTCATGCTAACATTAATATATTTTATAATTTTATTTTTGGGATTTTTAATTTTAAATACTCATAAACCATATGATTTAGTGATCGATCCCTCACTTCTTCGTATTTTGGTTTTAGTTTCCAGATTTAAAGGATATCTTCCTTTTTAGTCCCTCCCAGTGACTCAAAAGAAAATAAAATAAATTAGGGATAGGTCCTTCTCAGGGACTAAAAAGGAACATATCCTTTAAATCTGGGGACTAATACCAAAATACGAAAAAGTGAGGAATCGATCACTAAATCATATGGTTTGTGGGGACTTAAAAATAAAAAAACCCTTTATTTTTTCAGGGTATAATAATAAATGTTGTTTATCATTAGAAAAAATATGCAAAATAAAAATAAGGATACTTTAGTCATTTCTCTAAGACTTTATTAAAGGTTTTAATAGAAATTTAATTGAAGTTAACTAAGATGGTATATATGCGTAATTTCTAAATATTATGATGATATAAATAAATGTTGTAAAAAGCGTTAACGATAGTCAGGCGGTTTGAGCATTGATTAAAGATTAATCTGCTAGACAGAAATTAATCGGGGATTAATCATTCATTTTTTAGAATAATAAATATAGTATATATACATATAAATATTATATATATAATAATTTTATACTACAAAATAATAACAAAGAAATATTAAAAAAAAACTTAATAATATAAGCATAATCAAAATAGAATAACAAAAATTTAATTGATAGGTATAAAATATATATGATAACTTAATTAATAGCTTATTCAATCAACTAGAAATTAATAAGAAAAGCTGTTAGGCACTAAGCATTGCTTGTTGGGACCGCCTAGACCTAGGAGGAGGATTAATCAGTGTCTAGAAGAGATTTTTATAACATTAAAAATAAATAGGTTATTTGTATTGGTACATAAATAAATAATATATATGTTTTTAAATGATACACGTGTGAAAAAAGCCTAATTAATATTGGGGTTTTTTTGCATATATACCTTTAAAAAAATTTATTTTATCCAAATAATCTTGAAGAATTACTATAGTAATTAGTAAGAAATACCCCTCAAAAGGGCACAAATGGTGCACTAATGCACTTTTTATTTTATCAAAATACACTTGAGACATTTATGTAAAAATTTAGTGTATAAATACTCTTTAAAAAGGCATTCATGCATAACTTATACATTTTTTAGGGTATTAGTGGTATTAGAGATTCTGGAAAGGGTATTCTGACAATATAAGATTTATTGAGCGGTGTATATATATATATATATATATATATATATATATATATATATATATATATATATATATATATATACACACACACACACACACATATACAAAACATCCGATAATATTTGAAGTCAATTTTCTAGTATCTTAAGGTGTGTTTGTACACAAACACAAAGGGAAATTGAAGAAAAATGAAGGAATTTGAGTCAAATGGAAACTAATGGAAAAGAAATCATTTTTCCTTTAATCAATTTATATGTTATTTGTGCATGTAATGGAAAGTGATGGAAAATAAAAAGAATTGTTTGTGCCTGTGATGGAAAATGACGGAAAATAAAAAAAAATGTTATTTGTATCTACGATGAAAAATGTTAAAAAAATAAAAAAACATTACTTGTGTTATCACACAAAGTGATAGAAAATGATAAAAAATCATATATATTATTTAACAGTCAATTTAAATATAATATAAAAATAACGTAAAATTATTGACTAATATTTTGAAATAAATAATATTTTAGTCCATGACCAGATCGACCTTCGTTCTACTGATATGGCCCTTCAAATATAAAAAAAATCCCTTAGTTAATAACCAAAGTATAACATCCTCATCAATCTTTTAATGTTTTATCGTTATCACCGAGCGTCCTAGTAACAAAAAAAAAAAAAATTCAAACCAAAATGTAAACATAAAATTTAAATTTAGATCCATTGAGAAAAAAATAAATAAAAAATCTAGGTGTATTCAACAAATAAAAAAACAAATCACAAAAATGGATTTAAGATCTTAATCTACATAGGTTAAGCAAAAGTAAAATCCTAAAAAAAAAATTATAGATCTATTCATAAATAAAAAATGTAGATTGATGTTCACTGGATTAATCGTTTGTGTGGAGAGATTGTGATTTTGTCACTTTTCTTCACTTTCCCTCCTCTATGGTAAGGAAAAAATTTTCTTTCAATCCTAATAAAAAAAAAGTGAAAGAAAAGTGAAAGAAATTTTTTTCTCTATGCTTGTTTAACACAAACACGAGTTTTTTAGGTGGTCAAAGGAAAAGTTTTTACTCTTCATCATTTTTCCTCACTTTCCATACAAACTCACCCTTATAAACAAAATTTGTTTGTTCCAATTTTATTAGGAGATTAATTTGAAAGATTCGGTTTGATTTAATTAGCTTCTAAAAATATCCTAATAAAATAGACTTTTTATCAGCTATATGGCGCCATCCCATGAATGGGCAATAGCCAATACACTGGCACGCCGGTATAAGATCTTGTAAGTCGTCTCTTACCAATCGTAGTCTCACCGGCCACCGACCCGTCCTTGGTAAACAGAGATTTCTCCAATTTAGAATTAATGAGCCACATAAAATTTATGTGTCTTATGAGTGTTGTTATTTATATGTTCTGCGACTACAAATATCATACACATATTTTCTATTAATAATTTTTTTAATTAATAAAATAATTTTTTACTCTTTAATTGACAAGTGTTGTCTATTCAACATGTATTGATGATAATTTCATTAGTACATAGTGATATGAAATTTTTTTTAATTTAAAATGTAGTGATAATATATAATGACTGATTAATAAAAAGTCAGAGCCGGATTAAATTGATGAAGAACAATCCGAATTAACATGCCCACTAGATTGCCAATATATATACTACATAATTTTATTTATTTATTTTTTTGAAAAATGAACCACCACATAATATTACTTGGTACTTTCACTTCCAAATGCAGAGAATATCAAGCAAGACAAATGTGTCTTTTTTTTCTTTTTTTCTTTTTTCTAAATGGGTGTCTCCTTGGGTTTGATCAGCAAAGTTCGTTTCGCGGCGACAGGATATGTTTGCTATGGGTTGATTTAATAGACATGTAGTGTACTGTAGTAGAGAGTGACCTCACTCGTAAGCAAATCCATACATGCCAAGTTTATGTAAATAATGGACAAAATTAGGAAGCCACAGAGTCCCTAATTAGATCTTAAGAATAAAAAACACTAAAAAATATCAATAACAGACGGATCTGTCTATTCTTCTTTGAATTCCTGACCATGCAATCGTTGTTTTATTTTCATTATTATTATTTTATCCAGATGAGTCTCGCTAGAGGAACACCTGATTTGGTCTTGGAAGATATTTTCATTGCTTGCGTGCATTATATATACACAACCATTTCATTGTTGCTTCTCACCACAAAATCATTCTCTCTCATCTTCTCTGACAACAGTATGAGAATTCCGAAAGTAGTAGTGATTGTTGGGTTTCTCGTTTTGCTCCGAGTGGGGCTCTCCTCCGCTGCATGTCGATGTGAACAAATCTTCTTTTAAATTCCGCGCGAGAGGGCGTTTATACTAGAACCACTGCTGAACAGATGATATAATTAAGTACCCCCAACGTTGCATTGCTAGAGATCATCAATAACAAATCATCTCTCCAATTTCAGTATGGCTAGTTCAAAAGCAGTGAGTGTTGCTATTCTGGTCCCGTGCTCCTTGTGGGGGTACTCCGCCGCCACTTGGACCTTGGTGGTGTTGGTAGTTGGCTAACTCCTCCCCTCTTCGTGAAGAAGATCAGGGCATCAAACCAAGGGGAACACTCATTGAAAAAAAAAAATTGGTTAAACCAAATCAATATATTGGTTTAACCGACAGTTTTTTTGAACCGGCACGAGTTGATTAACTGATCGATTCTTTATTCATAGAAACTATGATTAGTTACTTAATAAAAATATGAAATTTAATAAAAAAAATTTAGATCTTATATATTAAAATCATGTTATGATGTTAAATAAAAAATTATGTAAAGTTTTTCTAAAATATTTCATATTTCTAAAATATTTCATTTTTTTATTAGTATTGATAATTAATATATTTATTATATTGTAATTATGTCAAATAGTTGACCCGACTGTAAAATTAGTGGACTTGACCCAGTTTCTGAATCATTGAATAATTCTATTTTAAAAACACTGGATAAAATTTAAAAGAAGTTGAATAATATCATGGAATTATTAAAAGAAGTGTTGTGACTTGTGCTGTTCTAAGAAACCTTTAATTTGTACAGCACAATAATAGGAAAATGGGTGGCACTATTTGCCCTCCCCCCCCCCCCCCCCCCCCCCCAAAAAAAAAAAAAAATAGTTGCACCCCCATTTAATTGGATGTATGAAAAGAAGATCCATTTATATATGGAGAAGTTGCACCCCCCCCCCCCCCCACTCTAATTTGTAAACAAGATCCATGTATAAATGGGAAGCCATGGAGAACGACGTGGAACGGCCATCAATGACGATGCTCCGGCAAAATCTAGGTGGTGCGGTGAACTTGCTGAACGGTTATGAGTCGGCCTTGTTGAAAAATTAATTCTACAATCATGAAAGCTATAGACATGAAATGATTTTAATTGATGGGTACCCCTTTTGAGTCAAATCATTTGTAAAAGAAAAATTTGCAAGACAGAACCCACAAACATGCAAAGATGGCGTTTGTTTGAAGATGACAAATTTTATGAAAGTGTACTGGATGGTTGTTCGACATAACAACTGTCGACCATTAGTGCATATGATGACGCCACTCCAACTGTCGATGAGGTTGAAAACCGTCAACACTGTAATTGTCGAATCATAAAGATAATAGAAGCCTAACAAACCTAGGGGACAGTATGATCCATTCGACACTTGTTATGTCGACCAAACTAACTCACATCAACAGTCATTATGTCAACCTGATCAGGTTAAAACTTTGTCCACTGAATTCATGTCGATTGACACTAAGGATGTCAATGACAGTGGTTTTGTTGACACATGCAGTGTCGAGGGGAAGCCCTACCCATTTTTGTTCATCTTTGTGTAGTGGTATTGTCTACCAATGTATAGAAGATGATGAAATCCAATAAGAATGATTGATGGAGAGAGAATTAAAAAAGAAAAAAAATGTTCTCTCTCCTTTGACAAAAGGGGGAAAGATCGGAGCCAAGGACCATCCGCGGCCAACCACGAGGGGGACGATGACAAAAAGAATGCGTTCAAGGGGGAGTCCTTTGGGGATGGGGAGATTCTTTGGGGAGGAGAATTTTTTTTTATCCAAACCTCTTTGGAGAAGGAGAAGAGAGTTGGTGAAAAAGCCCTAGTTTTTAGAAGGGGGAACAAATAATAATAATAATAAACTCTTATATATGAGGGGGATGCAAATGAAATAGCTAAAATTGGTAAGGGGTGCATTGAGAAGGGGGTGCAACTATTTTAGAGGGGGACAAATAGAGCCTCCCTAGGCAAATTATGAGCACCGTTTAAAATCTCCAGATCTGACAGCGGAAGTTATTAAAGGCTCGTTCGGGGTGGCCCATGGACCGGGCCCAGGCTTAGAGTGAGGCCCGGGCCAGCCCGGACCTTCAACAGGGTCGGACATGTCGTGTTTGTAGGCTGCAGACCAAACATTCATCAATACTCCACATTCCTTTTTTTTTTTTAACTATAAAATCAATCCTTACATGTACCCCAAATTAAAGACCTAATTCATCATAAATAAGCAATTCTGGAGTTTCGTTCATGGTTTCAGTACTATTAGTATGATCACTTGGCGCTCTTAAAAAAGATTGGTACACATGCATTATATAAGTATAAATGTATCCTATTACTGATTAAGTTTATACAGTTTATAAAATTTCAAGTAGTGTTTGTACTGCATTTACTGTAAAAATGACAATATTGAGATGTTTCAAATCTCTCTTAAAACCATCTTTTATGTGCAAAGCGGGATATCAAACGGACCCTTAGATAACATTTTCTTCTATTTTAACTAGAAAATGAATGTTTAGTCCTATTTGCAACCACGTTCACAACTTTTGTCCGTGTTCTTTTTTTAAAAAAAATATATATTCGTCTATTGAAATACATACTATTATAAAAAAATAAAACACACATTGAAATAAACTAGTACATTTTTTTAGACCACTTTTGAAGTGCAGATGGCACTGCAATACAGACGGACTGAGTTTATCTTTGAAAACTAAAAAATAAAAAATTAGTTTCTGGCTTCATGTGGAAAAACTAGAGATTTGGGGGGACGGGGTTCAATAATTATGTCTTGAAAGGTATAGGACAGATAGTGGAGTGTCTAACAGGTGGGATTTTGGAAATTGAAGTGGTGAGGGTTATAGTGTTTGAGTGATAGTAGACTTCCACCATATTCACAAGGGACCTTTAACCCGTTTCTCTTGTTTAATCTATATATCAATGAACAAAGGACAAAAAATATCAAGATATTTTGATAAATTGCTACCATTGTTGATCCGTCCTTAATTGTTTTGTCATGGCTTGATTCAAATGTAATAAATTAAGAATCAATTAACTTCAAACGTCGGTGGATCAGTTCGATAGTCAAACGGTGCACAATCAGGAACTGGTTGTACATGAGAAATCAGGGATTGAGATTGATGGTTATGGACCCAGGGTTTCATAGTTGACCTAACTCTACAAATATTTATGCCCACGTACCCAACCTATGATCAACCCGGGATATGGTCCTGGTGGTGGTGGTGGCAGTTCTGGAGGTGGCGGTGGTGGTGGTTGTGGCGGCTATGGATATGGTGGTCACCCCTACTATGGCAGCTGTGGCTAGGAGGCTGTCTCCAAAGTATCTTGATTTGGTGGGGTTTATCTCTGTTGCTTCTGCAATGAATATAATTGTATATGTTCAAGCTGTGGATGCACATCTGGAATAATAAACTCAATCCTAATATATTGAACCAAAATTTGATCAATTTTAGTGATCAAATTGACATGGACCAGTCATAAAGTGATGTCAACATATTGATATTTAGGATGATTGAAATTGACACACAAGTAAATTGGTTATAAATGTGGTTATGATTTTTAACTATTTTTATTTTATTTTTATAAGTCGAATACAACAAATCACTATTTGCATCATTATAACCCAAATTAAAAACCATTTTCGGTTAATTAATGATGCCAATTTATCAAAGTACTATTCGCGTCATAAATGCTCAAAAAGAAAATTGTCATGTACAATTGTTTTTTCACTCCCAGTTTGAATTCTCATATGTTTAAAAATTTATAACAATAATGTATTTCATCTAATGATATTTATATTTTATAAAAAATAAAATATGTAATTCAATAAATTGAATGGACAGTTATATAAAATGTGAAAAATTTATAATCAGATATATATATTTCATTAATGTGAAATGTTTGACGCTATCGAGATACTGGACTAGAAAAAAACTAGAGCATAAATTTAATATTTTTAGATGGAACAAAATAAGAGTTGAATGTTTTTGAACCAATATGAGTCCCGGATGCTAGGAATGAGCATGATGAAATTGAAATATAAAAATTTATATGTTTCTAAGGGTGTGTTTGGCATCCTAATTTGGAATGATTTTAGCTTTTTTAAAATCTAATTAATGTCCAATTTGGGTTACTAAAACATCTCAGCTTATATTAAAAGTAATATGTAAATTTTATCAAAGGACTGTGCTTTCATCATTACATCTTTAAAAAATTGTGTAAAAGATCTAAAAGCTAAAAACAACTTTTCAAACTGTGTTTTCAAACGCACTCTTAAAAAGATTAAGAGCTTAATCATATGACCAATATCCACACACCAACTCCACTGGACTCCCCTTCCTCGGAGGTTGATTTAAACAAGGAAAATGTCATGCTCAGTCCATTTCACAGTTTAAAACGCAGAGCACACAAGGTTTTTTTTTTTAAAAAAATCATATGCATCATCTAATGCGGTATGCACTTTAAAAAAAAATATATATATACTCCAATTAATTGAATGACATCATTTATAAAAAATGTAAATTTTTTTAACAAGTTATATACATTGATACAGTGAGTAAGAAAAACTAACAAGATATATATATATATATATATATATATATATATATATATATATACACGCGGGTCGCGATTACGTGCGGTGTGCGGTCGGTGCGGTTTACGACGTGGGCCGTTCGATCGCGGGTCCATCGCATCCAACGGTCGACGTGAATCGCACCCGACCGTCCGATGCGATGGTCCCGTGATCGACGGCCCGTGATCGCGCACCGCACCGACCGTAAACCGCACCTAATCGGCTCCCTATATATATATATATATATATATATATTTGTGACTGAAAAAATTGCTGAGTATAATGGAACTCTTGAGACAAACTCAGGCAGATCTCTTCCGAGATGGCAGGGGTGGGCTTGGTGCCATGATGAGCTTCTAGAGAGCAGTTCATATGTGGCGTTTACAGGAGGTCTAAACATTAATATAGTAAAAGAAAAACTTCTTCCTAATATTAGGTGAGCCTATTAAAAATCTGATAAACAAGAGAAGGATCAAAGTACCAAACTAATAAAAGAAAAGCCAAGAATACTAAACAAAAAAAAAGAGAAAATTAGGAATATGATAATTGTTTATATGAAAATTCTATAACAAATATGTCCTCTGTCAACTCACTAGAAATAGGCCATGTTTGGTGGCGCGCTTGCATTTCTTAGCATACTAGTCAACATTGCTTGTGGGTACATCATTGCGTTTCAAATAGAGTGGGCATTCGAAAGGGATCGGATTATGTACAATGCGTGTTAAATAAATTGATTATCCAACGTGCTCTCCGATCTTATCACTTTAAAATACACAATTTAATTGAATTCTAATTTTAATTTTGAAATCTCACATAATATCTCAAACATAAATTGTGTATCTCAATGTAATTAGATTAAACGGTTACGAGCAAATTAAATCTAACACACACACATACATTGAATCTAACAAATTAATTATGATATAATTCCGATTCTCATTTGAATTGCTTACACTTTCATCCACGGTTATGTAAATTTTTATTAATAAAAAATAATTATATAGTGTGATCAAGTAATTATATTAATTCATTAAAATTTCAAAACACCGCCACACAATTTTTAAGGGGTATAGATGCAATTAATTTTTTAAGAGGGGTATATATCAAATTAATTATGATATAATTCTAGCTATCACTTTCATTGCGGCCGCACAGACCGCATCAATACCAGCTAAGGTCAACATTAACGTACTCACCAAACCACTCGAAAATAACAGCCAAAGATAGGTGGAAGAAAATCTCGAAACGATATAAACACGTCATTCTTTAACAGTAGAAAAAAAATCAAAACTAAGAAGAAGATAACAATGTTGTGTTTCAATTTCTTCATGAATTTCAACACAATTGAAAGGACAGGTTCGTAGAATACAAATATTGGCCCAGATGCGGAGAAAATCCATACAAAGCGACTGATTTCATTTGTTATTTTCTTTAGATTTACAGATGTATGTCACTCCGTAGTGGGACCTCATTCTTCAAGTTTAGCAATGTTGGATGGTTAACAAGTACTCGTCGAAGGTACTTGTCGGACGAGAAAAGATTTTGCGATAACAAGTCGCTATATGAGTTGATATCATGAATCAGAACCATTGATGAGGCAGATGGGACAACAAGTAAAGATCGATAGGTATGTCGGTGGAAGAGATTTTTCTACAACAACAATTTGACATTTGGGTCGAGATATTTTTTTTTTCTAGACAGGAAAATAATGGTCAAATGTTTACTGAAGATGTAATATATCACCTTTAATTCACTACTACTGTAATTTTTTATATTGATATATCACGCTTTAAAACCATGATAAAATACTTTTAATCCACCACTACTAAATGTTTTGATGTTGCACACTTCTTTAAATGTCTAACTCTGTCTCTCTCAGATTATCCTCATTTTCATCATATGATACTCTAAGTCAAGGATAAACCTCGGCCCCAATTTTTAGGTCTGATTACCATTAGGTGTCATTTTTTATTGATTGCTACTTTTACAAAAAAAATGAAAAAAAATAAAATACAATATTACCTTTGAATGTAACCACTTCCCCACTTTTTAGGAACAAAGTAAATCAAATAGGTCACCCTTCCCCTCCTTTATGTTCCTTTGTAGCCACTTTCTCATCTCTTTAAGAATGAATAAAATCAAATCTACCAAAAAATAAAAATAAAACTCCAAATCATTCAAAAAAAAACCTTATCAGATTTTTAGAAAAAAAAGCATAGAAAACAACTAAAAATTTGAAAATCAAATTGCTCACCCTTCCCCTCCTTTTTATTCCTATAGCTGTAACCATTTCTCCATCACTTAAGGAATTAATAAAATCAAATCATTTTCATATCTAAGGTTTACCAAAAACTAAAAACAGAACTCGAAATCATAAAAAAAAACCTACTCAGATTTTCATAAAAAAATATAAAACAACCAATCATTTGATTTCTAAAATATAACTGGATATCACAAAAACACGTTCATACAAAATCAAAAACATAATGCACAAAGAATTTATATACATTTGAAATGTATCTTAATTTTTAAAAAAATCTGGTTATACAAAATGTAACTAAATGTTAAAATTATACACTTTACTCCTAGAATGTAACAATATGTAACTCTTATGAGATTTAACGTGTTCAAAGGAAATCAAAAAACATAATGCTTATAGCAAAAACAAAAATATCAAAAGTTGTTTAAATGAAATGTATGTGGATGTTAAAATCGTACACTTAACTCCCAAAAAGTAACAGTATATAGCTCTCATGGGATTTAACTACATCTGGGACAGTGAAACTGAATTTAACTGAGTTTCCAAAATATAACTAGATTTCACAAAAACATGTTCAAATAAAATTAGAAATCATAATGCATATGGTATTCACATACATTTGAAATGTATTTGAATTTCAAAAAAAAAAAAACTATTTAAACCAAATGTATTTGAATGTTAAAATCAAACACCAGATTCAACGAATATAAAAATGTAATTCAGTTCATTAGAAAACCACTACATAAACATAAAATCAATTTGCTAAATCTGAATCAATCGACATTGATGAAATGAAAATCAAATCACTAAAAAACAAAGCAGTAGCCGAAATTCCTCCAAAAAAAAAGCGATATGTTGTTTTGTGTTTTAACAATGTATAATGATCGATTTAAAAGGAGGAATCAATGTGTATAATAGATTGAATAAAAAAAATAAAAATAAAAGTGGGATTGCACGGTTACTACAATGGAAAACATTCAATTGTAACCATTTGAATAGTATTGTATTGTACGTATGTCAGCTCATGCAAAAGAGAGAAAAAAATTACACAAGGGTATAAATAGTATTGTACGTATATCAGCTCATGGAGCTTATGATGGGGTATAAAACTTGAAGCATAAAAATCATTATCGAAAATATGATTCAGTGTTATGTATTATATCACTGACCGGGTTACTCATCATATCAGATGGCCATAATTAATGTTATCATGTTAAGGTTTTTTTATATGAATATCATAAAAAAAAATATGATATTTATTTATATATATATCATTTTTATATCCAAGCCTTAACAATTTTAGTAGAAATTTTGATAGAAGTTAACTAGTATGGTCAGAATGTGTAATTTCTAAATATTATATGTGATGATATAAAATTAAATAGGATAATTGGATTGGTATAGAAATAAATAGTATGTTTTTAAAAGATATACATGTAAAAAACGCTAATTAGGGTTTTTTTTTTGCATATATACCTTAGAAAATTTTTAATTTTATTAAACTATCCTTGGAAGAATTACTATTATCAACCGTATCCCACAAAAGGACAAATATGATGCTCTAATGCACATTGAAGAGTCATTTATGTAAAATTTTGTATATTTATGATATGCATAAATGCCCTGTAAAAGGGCATTCATAATATTTGAATCAAATTTTTAGTATCCTATAAACAATTTTTTAAGAGTGTTTGTGCATATATTTAAAAATGAAAGAAAGTGGAGGAATTTGAGTCAAAAGAAAAGTGGTGAAAAGTAAAATATATTCTTTGTTGACTAACTTTCATGGTGTGTGCATGTGGTAGAAAAAAATTTCATTAATTTCTCTCAAATTCTCACCTAGATCGAAAAAATTCACTTTTTTTTATAAAACAAAATTGGAGAAGAAAACTGATGGAAAATTTTTTATTTCCATTGTTTAGTACAAACACATATTTGGATAATCAAATTTTTTCTATTTTTATCACTTTTTCTCATTTTTTCTTGAGCACAAACACACGTAAGATATTAATTTGACAGATAGCTGACATTTAGCTTCTAAAAATATCCTAATAAAATAGATTTATTAGGTACATGGCATTCAATTCCATGAATGGCAATATATTCGCAGGGAGAAGAACTTGTGTAAGTCGTCTCTCATAAATCGTGTTCTCAATCTCACCCGTCTTTAGTGAATAGTGATTTCTCAAATTAAGAATAAGCAACGTAAAATTTGTCTCATGATGAGTGTTTTATATAATCTGCTATACAGATATCACTCATTTTCAAATCACCGACATATGATGATAAACTACGTGGATGCATGTTATACGTTCCTGACACTAGAACGAGTTAAATTATCCAAAAAGTTACATGTCCAAACGAATTAACCCAAAAATCTTCCTTCAATTATTTAAAGTGTACCGGCAATATATAATATAATGACTGATCTACTAAAAGGTGGAGGCGGATTAAATTGATGACTAATAAGAACAAGTGAATTAATATTACTTTGTACTCACTTCCAAATGCAGAGAAATATATATCAAGCAAGGCGAATGACCTTGTTTTTATAATAATAAAAAAAAGGTCTCTCACTCGGGCTTGATCCCTTGACCACCTGACCACCCTTAATGAGCAAGGCGAATGACCTTGTTTTTATAATAATTCTTGTATCGACTTAGGGTGCGTTTGGTTGCGCGATTGCGCTGCGATTGTGATTGCAGGAAGCTGCGTTTGCAATCGTGTAACCAAACAGTTTCGTGATAGCAGTTTTAAACCCAGCGATTACAGACAAATAGTGTCCAAAAGCTGCAATTTCAAAAAGCTGAGAAAGTGAGCTTCTTGCAGAATCAGGTTTGCAATCGCAAATTCCTGCATAATCAATTTTGCAATGGCGCAACCAAACGCACCCTTAACAAAGTCCGGTTCACGGCGACTGGCCATGCTTGTTAGGTTGTTTGTTGTTTGAGCTTAAGAGAGTGTACTGTACTGTAGTAGAGAATGACCGCACACATAAGCAGGTCCATATAGGCCAAGTTTGTGTAAATAATGGACAAAATTAGGAAGCCACAGAGTCCACTAATTGATCTCATGAATCAAAACCACTGAAAAAATATCAATAACAAACGGATCTCCGTCACTTTCTTTCTGTTCTACTTTGAAATCCTGACCATGCAATCCTTGTTTTATTTTCATTATTATTATTTTATCCAGATGAGTCTCACTAGAGGAAACACCGGATTTGGTACTGGAAGATATTGGGATAAAATGCGTTTAGTCCCCTGAAGTTTTATAAATACGCAGAAACACCTCTTATAATTCAAAAATATGGAATTACACCCCATGCAATTTGATTTTCTATTAAAATAAGATAAAAGTACGATTTTACCCTTTTAATTAAATCTTTATCATGTTTTCACTTTTCTAATGGGTTATTTTTATATTTTAATTAATTATTATGTTACCTAATTCTCACAAAAATGCATTCACATATATTTGAAGAATTAATTATTGTACAAGTTAATATTTATAAAGCACATATATAATTAATTGATTGATTTTTTCTATTGATATTTAAATAGTTAAGGGTACAACAGTCATTTTAAATTATTTTTGTCACATCTTAATGAAAAAATATAATGACATGGGTATAAGTGCATGTTTTTAAACTTTAAAAAGTGTTTACATAAGTTTCAAAACTTTCAAGGGGATCACATGCATTTTACCCAAGATATTTTCATTGCTTGCGAGCACTATAAATACTCGACCATTTCATTGTTGCTTCTCATCACCAAATCATTCTCTCTCTCATCTTCTCTGATAACAATGAGAATTCCGAAAGTAGTGACTGTAGGGCTTCTCCTTTTGCTCCTAGTGGGGCTCTCCTCTGCTGCTAGGACGTTGACCGCCTATGCCAGCGGAGGCGGAGGTGGTAGCGGTGGTGGTGGTGGTGGTGGTGGAGGTTCTGGAAGCGGTTCTGGATCCGGCTTTGGATCTGGAGGCGGTTCCGGTAATGGTGGTGGTTCTGGTGCGTCAGGAGGCGGTGGTGGGAGTGGCGGGGGTGGCGGAGGTGGGTCTGGTGGTGGTTCGGGCCTTGGATCCGGGAGCGGGGACGGGTATGGCTCCGGATCTGGGTCTGGTTCTGGTGGGGGACAAGGTGGTGGTGGTGGAAGCGGTGGTGGATCCGGTGGTGGATCTGGCGGCGGGAGCGGTCACGGCTTGGGCTCTGGGTCCGGCTCTGGTTCGGGTGGTGGACAAGCTGGAGGTTCTGGTGGAGGAGGAGGGGGTGGGTCTGGTGGTGGTGGTGCTAATGGAGGTGGGAGCGGGTCTGGACATGGGTCCGGTGGCGGCGCGGGATACGGTTCTGGTGGTGGTGGTAATGGAGGTGGGAGCGGATCCGGGTCTGGGTCTGGTTCCGGTGGGGGACATGGTGGTGGGGGTGGAAGTGGTGGTGGATCCGGCGGAGGGTCTGGCAGCGGGACAGGTCATGGCTCCGGCTCTGGTTCGGGTGGTGGACAAGGAGGAGGTGGTGGAAGTGGAGGAGGAAGTGGTGGTGGGTCAGGTGGAGGAGGAGGCAATGGGTCAGGAAGTGGTGGCGGTCACGGTTCGGGTGGTGGTATCGGAGTAGGCAACGGAGGCGGTGGTGGCGGTGGACATGGTGGTGGTGGTGGTAATGGAGGTGGGAGCGGATCTGGTTCTGGGTCTGGCTTAGGTGGGGGACATGGTGGTGGTGGTGGAAGTGGTGGCGGAGTAGGTGGTGGATCCGGTGGAGGGTCTGGTGGCGGGAGTGGTCCTGGGTCCGGCTCTGGTTCGGGTGGTGGACAAGGTGGAGGTTCTGGTGGAGGAGGAGGCAATGGTTCAGGAAGTGGTGGCGCTCACGGTTCGGGAGGTGGTATTGGAGTAGGCAACGGGGGTGGTGGCGGCGGTGGACATGGTGGTGGTGGTGGAAGTGGTGGTGGAGTAGGTGGTGGTAATGGAGGTGGGAGCGGATCCGGGTCTGGGTCTGGTTCCGGTGGGGGACATGGTGGTGGGGGTGGAAGTGGTGGTGGAGTAGGTGGTGGATCCGGCGGAGGGTCTGGCAGCGGGACTGGTCATGGCTCCGGCTCTGGTTCGGGTGGTGGACAAGGAGGAGGTGGTGGAAGTGGAGGAGGAAGTGGTGGTGGGTCAGGTGGAGGAGGAGGCAATGGTTCAGGAAGTGGTGGCGGTCACGGTTCGGGTGGTGGCGGAGGTGTAGGCAACGGAGGCGGTGGCGGAAGTGGTGGTGGAGTAGGTGGTGGATCCGGTGGAGGATCTGGCAGCGGGGGTGGTCACGGGTCCGGCTCTGGTTCGGGTGGTGGACTAGGAGGAAGTGGTGGAAATGGTGGAGGAAGTGGGGGTGGGTCTGGTGGAGGAGGAGGCTACGGTTCTGGTGGAGCCAGTGGTGGCGGTGGAGGAAGTGGAAGTGGGGGTGGTGGAGGGTCAGGAGGATCCGGGTCGGGTCACAGGTCCGGTGGTGGATCAGGATATGGCAGTGGTGGTGGTGGAGGGAATGGTGGGAGTGGGTCTGGACATGGGTCTGGTGGTGGCGCAGGATACGGTTCTGGTGGTGCCAGCGGTGGCGGTGGAGGAAGCGGAGGTGGTGGTGGTGGAGGGTCAGGAGGATCCGGGTCCGGTAGTGGATCCGGATATGGAAGTGGTGGTGGTGGAGGGAATGGGCACCCTTGAATCAAATGATGTGACTTTGTCACTCCACTCGGTCAGAGTTTCGTGGACTTGTTGAAAAATAGTGGACTAAGAGTTGGAAATAAAACCATGGCATTAGTGCTTATGTAATCATGAAATAAAAGACTTACAACTCTTGTTAGCCTGTGGGTTATATAAATATATATATATGGGTTTTATTTGAGTTACATGTTGTTTTTTCCCCAGAAGGTGGAATTGTGAGTTTATTTCATCAGTAGTTTGGATGGGAATCTTTTCTACGACGTGAGTATCACATGTATCCCAGATGAGATTGATACAAGAAATTATTCATGGAAACATATAGACCCCTTTCAGCTTTTGGGTTTACAGGATATTACTTTTTATGAACTCATTTTCAAACAAAAAAACTGGGGGCAAAAGTTATAGACATATTTTATGTAAAAAAAATGCTCAAAACCTGAATTTTTCAGATGCAGTGAAGGCAATTTCTGACAAAATCAATTTTAAACTCAGCTTTTATCTACAATTAGTATTGCAATCACGTAATCTAACGCTGTCATAGTTTACATTCATATATCATTAATGTCACATGTACACTCTAGCGTTCAGACACTATTTTGTTTTAAAGCACATATAAATTATATTATGATAAAGTGATATATTGCACTATTAAAATATATACTTTAAAATTTTAAAAATCTTTAATTTTTTCAAACAAAAAATGTTATTGTTCTCGGTTGATACTTATTTATAAAAGTATATGATTTTTTTAAAAGAAAAATTGATGATAGTTGGGAACGAGACTACACATGGAACTGGGTGGTCATACTATTCTTATATAGATATGTAATTTCAGCAATTCTCATTTTCTATGATCTAATATATATATTAGCTTTAACTATAGTATATACAAATTAGAGCTGCAAATCAGACGGGTTGGTTTCGGGTTGTCCCCAACCCAAACTCAATCTAAAGCGCAAGGTGTTCAATCATAACCCGACCCACCATGAATTTCAACTCAATAACTCTAACATGAACCCAATCCATGGTAACCTAAAACAACCGGCGGATTCCAATTTTCAAGCCTAATTTTTAACAAAAAAAACACATATTTCATAAATTTTAATCACCAACCAAAAAAATCAAAACTCCTCCAGAAATTTTAAAGAATACAAATTTTGCAGTCTAGCCCATGTTGCAGCCCTAGTACAAATTTTGAAAAATAGAAATTAAAGAAAATTATTTAATTTATTTAAGTACATATTTTTTTAAAAATTTATATATATACCTCATTAAATGAATATACACCTTATAAAATTTAAAATGTGATAGGAAATGTAAAATGGATCACATATAAATTACTATCTCTCAAAAAAAAACATTTTGCATGTTACGATCGTCTACGAACTATTTCCAAAGCATGTTCCAAGTAGGATGACATGACGGCTCCGTTTGGAAACACAGATTGAAAAGTAGATTTTGGAATAAAGCTGCTTTTTAAGATGATTTTAGACCTTTGACTTTTTTTGATGCTTTTTTTTTAATTCAGGAATCAATATTTGGAAGGAATTTAATGTTTGGTAGAAAAAGTTGCTTTTCAATTCAAAAAATCGATTCCGACCAAAAATCGTTCTTTTTGAGATTTTAAAAACACGGATTTCGAGAGAGAAATTAAAAGGAATCCAGCTTTTGATTCCGCAGGAATCCGACCCGTTTGGTTACGCGTTTGGGCGGAATCTGCTTTTTGAAAAAGCGGAATCCGCCCAACGCGGAACCAAACGGACCATGTCAAACGAGTGTGATTTTAGGCTTGAAAAAAGATTCCTAGAGCTCATTTATTTTATTACCGGGAAAAGTTCAAATATAATTTTGAGGCCCTACTACGCTTGCATATGGAGGGGAAGTTAATATAATCATTTTAAATTTCCTCTACATGATCAAGAAAACCGAAGTTACATCTCAAATTATGACATATATAGTTTTAAGGTTTATCACTTCATAATTATCATTATCAATAACTCACCGACCCCCTGATGTCGTGAGGAGGAACCACATTGGTCGAAACACTTACATAAGTTTTGGAATACATTATGTATTCACTCAAGTCCACATTAATTTGTGTTATATCATATAACCCAATATGCATGTGAAATTTCTATTATATTATAATCATGTTTCAATAGAAGAATTGAATTTTTTCAAGAATAAATAATTATATCCACATAATTTGTTATAACTAGTGGAATCCGTGATTTTTTATTGTTTATTTTTTTAGTTATTCTCAAATAAAAATGTAAGAATACATTTTTTGTTGTTTTGTAGATGATGAATAAAGTTTGACTAAGATAAGCATAAGATGTAATTATTTATTTGTATCTTTGTGAATGGCCGAATTACTCTTAAGTGAAATAATTGTCATTCATATTGCAACCGGAATTCTTTTTTAGTATTAATATTGCAACCGGAATTAATTGAATGCCAATAATCACATATTTTATAAGCTTTCTTAATAGAGGTTGTTTATTATTTTTACTTTTTGGCATTGTGCTCTTCGGTGAATCGGTGTGATATGAGTAAGACAACTAATTGATAGATATGTTGAAACAGTGGTTGAAATTGTGTTCAGAAAACAGTGGGTCTGGAGGAAGACTTTGAATAGGTGGTTGACAATTGAAAGTGGTTTTGAAAATGAAAATGTGATGCACGGAAAGGTGTACGGTAGGGGTATTTTGGCATGACATATGTGGGACCCATGCGTATATGCCAATGGGTGGTATAGGCTGGAATAAGTTAATTCCATGTATATTGAGAATATTTATACTATTGTATGAGTTAATTCTGACAAACTAATTTCAAGATATTATCCCTATCCAAACACTCATAAATATTCCACTTTATCATTATTTATTCCATCTTCTATTTCTAATCCAAATATGGTAGGGTATATATTTTATTATTAAAAATAAAAAAATATACATTTTATTTTTAAAAATATATATATATTGATGAAAAATATTCAAATAAATAGTAATAAAATGTATTGGTATGCCAAAAGTATAACAGTTTCTCATGTAGTGAACAACTTAACATTTGGGACGAGATTTTGTGTCGGAGAACGTGGAATTGGGAGTTTATTTCATGAATAATTTGGATGGGAAACTTTTCTACGACAGTGAGGATAACATGCATGTATGGACGAGATGAGATTGAGTCAAGAAATTATTCCCGGAAACAAATTTGACATCTATTATTAATGTCACATACACTGGAGCTGAGACACTCAAGTCAATTTTAAAATATCGTTTGCAATTTAAAAAAAGTCTTTAATGATATGTACACTGCCATAATATAATATATTGTATTATTGAAGTATAGATTGTACTATAATTTATGAAAAATAAAAATCTTTAATATTTTCAAACAAAAAAAGTACACTTGGGTTTTAAGTGTATACGTATTTATAAAATTATATGTCAATGGACTAGTGCATATTTATATAAATAAATAAAAAAAAGTTGATGAGGGTTAGGGACAAGATTGCACAAGGGACTTCGAAATATCATTTTTCTATATATACATACAATCATTTTAAAAATTCACATTTTATGTATCTAACATATCTCTTTATTTTTTTAACTTCAAAGCAATTATTAAAAAATTTATTATAATATTTATGTATATATAACATGATATATTATATCGCATATAAATGCGTTAAAAAATTGCAAGTATTGGGTAATTTAGGAAGTTTCAAACATCATGCGTGGATGAAGATTATAGGGCCCTGCTTTATTTAATTTGTATCATTTTAGGTGGAATTTGATTTCACCCTAAGATTACTAGAAAAGTGTTAAAGTTCAGTGTTTAGTTGGTAGTTATCTTGAAAGAAAATATGAGCCTCATAGGATTCAAAAAACATGTGGAAAGGAAAATAAGGTGGAATCTGAATCCCACCAATTCTAAAAATATGAGTGGATTATGTAATTAATTTTTTAATGACCATTATACCCCCCCCCCCCCCCCCCCCCAAAAAAAAAAAATTAATTACATCTTAATAAAAAATTTACCTTTCTCTTTTTTTTCTCATTGCTCATCTTTCTTTTGTTCCACATGAAAACTCTATTAAAACCAGGTATGATTACTCTTATTATGTATTTAATTATATAATTGATTGTTTTATTTATTTGCAATTTGTTAAATATTTATAAAAAGATTACTCATTTTTATAATTATAACATGGATAAAGAAATAAGATTTGCAAATACATATAAGATTATTAGTAAAAGTATTTTAGACATTTAAACTAAATACAATTATCATTTTTCATATATGAATCAAATACTGGGAAATGTTTCTTTGGAAAAATCCACTAACGAATCAAACAGTTTAATGAAATCTGGATTCCTTATAAAATGATTTTTTATATAATGATTATTCTTGATAAAGTAAATTTATTTAAAATAATGACACGAACCAAATGTGCCTAGTTGCTTTCTTAACGAAAAAAGGGCATTTGAAGTAATTGCAATTTCATCCACGTGATCAAGAACACCGCCACACTGCCACATTGCTACTAATTATGATATATATAACTCAAGGTTTATCACTTTCATTATCAATACCAGATAAGGTGACACTAACCCCTGAAAAAATACAGCCAAAGATAGGTGGAGGAAAATCTCCGAATGAGGCAAACGAGTCATTTTTAACCCAAAAAAAAATAAAAAAAATAAAAAAATAAAGATGAAGAAGATAATCATGTTGTGTTTCAATTTCATCAAGAATTTCAACACTGTTTGAAATGAGAGGTACGTACGTAGAATTCAAATATTGCCTCATATGCGGAGAAAATCATGCAAGGCGACTAATTTTATTTTATTTTTAGATAGAGTTAACAGATATATGTCATTCTCTCATAGTGGGACCTCATTTTCATGTTTAACAACCCATGCCATGTCTCTTTTTCTTAGCAACAAAATTGTGATCGAGCTTATACATTTATAAAAATAGACAATGACTTAATGGTGAGTGGGAAAAATAGAGAAACTCATAGCGCAAACGCATCCTCTGAAGCCCATACCATGATGCATGAATAAGAAATACTCATCGATGACATGTTGGATGAGAGACGATTTAGTGATAACAAGTTGCAGTATCCGTTGATATCAAGATATATAATTAGAAGTATCATTAACGAGCCATATGGGATAATAAGTAAATATCAGATTTCTACAATAACAATTTGACCTTTGGGTGAAGAAATTTCTTCTCCAGCAGGAAAATAATGGACAAATTTTTATAGTAGATGTAATATCTATTACTTTACCGACCAAAAAAAATTAAAAACAAATACCTATTGCTTTTAATCCATCATTCTTCAAATGTCAGATTTTGTTGCTAATCCTATCAGTTCATTATGCTTATCACCAAATGACCCTCTTTAAATTATTAAAGCTTTGATTAATTGGCTAGCACCTCCTCTCTCTATGAAAGAGATTAGGGTATCAAACTCAATGGATCAGTCATTTACAAAAAAAAATTTCTAAAGTTTGTCAAACAAGAAAAAAAAAAATTTATTCATCATTTTCCCTTATCTATTCTAACTTATTAAAAAGGTGAAAAAAAAATTTCTTCCCATATATGAGAATATGAAAAAAAAAGTGACAGAAAACGATAATATTATTTTCAATCCATGTGCACAAACACTATTAACATAGATCAAAACCAAAATATTTTAAATTCCATCAATTACTGTTTCGTACAAAATCCTCTCACTTTCTTTCTATTTCACTTCAAGATTGAGTATAAACACAACTTTAAAGTTCACCACAATATATTTATTATGAAAATGATATGATTAAAGGTCGATGCGGATTAAATTCGAGATTACTAAGAACAAATGAATTAACTTTCCCACAGAATGTGATGCAGACATCATGGTCACACATTACATGGACGGCCGAGATCAGATGGATCAGCGAAAGCAGAGACATCGTGATCGTTCAGGGGTGCCATAACTTTAAACGGTCATAACTTTTGAACCGTAGATCAGAATCGTTATTATAATATGTCGACGCGTTCGTATCGACGAGCCCTACAGGAGTAGTGGCATTGCTAATACGCCATTTTTCAGAGCGTTCTGAGATCGTCTTAGAGGTCAAATCGATTGTTCAAAGTTATTTTTACTATTTTTATATTGTTTTAAAGTTGTTAGGATTTTATACATTTGTTAGGATTTACTATATTTAGATTTGAATTCCAAATCATTATTTGAATTCTTCAAATGAACGAAATCGCTATGCTCCAACAGCGTTGTTGATTCTTCAAGAAGAATGCCAGGGGGTTGGGCTTCAATAATCTGTTGATTTCGGATGAAATATCACAGAATTGGGAGGTCTATGTAATTGTTAGTACTCCTAAAAAAATACAATTAGTTGTCTATTACTTTAAGACTAAAAATTATCACTTCATAATTATCAACACCTGCTAAGATTGTCAATAAGGACAATTCGACGCTCATTCTCACTTTGTTAGAACAATGAAATTATCGAGGAAAATTGTGTTTGGAATATATCTTTTATTACTTAATTCATTAATCTAAGATATTTCTTTTTTCTTTTACGGAATCTAACAAAAATAGATTTTTAAGTATTAAAAATTCTCTTTCTATGTTCGAATCACCAAATTGACGCTAACTCAAAAAATCCATGATGTTGTGAAAGAACCACATCGATCGAAAGTTGAAACACTCAATCCCGAATACATTAGTTTTAGAATGTTGTATTCACTCTAGTCCACATTAATTAGTTGGTGTTCATACACTCATGTGCATATAGGTGTCATTTCATGTAACACAATAAACAAAATTTTTAATAGAGTACATATTTTCATAACATAATAGAGTATATATTTTATTATAAAAATATAAAAATGTATGTGTTAAATTCATCTGAGTATATCTACGTAATTAATTTTTTTTAAAATTATATAATTCATTGGACGTGAATAGTCAAAAAATTAATAATAATAATAAAAGTTTTGGTAAGCAAAAGTAGTACTATATGTAAGATATTTCCACAATAATGGACCACAAATAAGATATTTCCACAATAATGGACCACAAATAAGATATTTCCACAATAATGGATCACAAAACATCATTTTAGTCTTAAAATAAAACACAATGTTTTGCTCTGCAGGAAAGAATTGAGTGTAACATTTTCACATAATAATTATGTTTTTGCTTGGTAAATGATTTGATTGAGAATAAGGTTGAGTGAAGTCTCTATCATTACACTGTCTCCAAACAAGACATGCACATTTTCTTTGTAGGTCGATGAGCATTCCAAGAATCGCATCCGGTTCAATATGTTCCAAATCACACTCCAATTTAATCCATATATGTTTTATTTTTTTGTAAAAAAGAGGTATGTGTCAATGAGATACGCAAATTTATATAACTAAATAAAAAAACATGTATATCAATCAATTGTATAGATGCATTTATAAAAAAACATTAAAAATTATAAACAAATTATATGAGATGGGAATCAAGGTTGAGAAAGAGATTATGTGTAACAACCCTCTAGAATCAATCAATAAAAAGAGTAAAAATCGAAGTGCATCTGTATCTGCAGAAGAGTGGGTGAGAATTGAAGTTGCAGGACAACAAAGCCAAACTAAGTTGGGTGAAAAAATATCTCCGAACGAGATCAACACGTTATTCTTTAATAATAATAAAAAAAATTAACAAGAAGACAATCATGTTGTACGTCGATTTCTTCATGAATTTCAACACTATTTTTAGAATGGCATGTCCATAGAAATCGATTACTTAAACAAAAGACGCGGAGCAAATCAAACAAGGCGGCCGATATGATCATTATTTTTGTTTCTTTCGGACTTGAGTATAAATACATATGAGTATATCATTCTCACACAGAGGGGGACCTCATTCTTCGTGAAAATGATGAGGCCAACCCATGCTAGATTAGTTATATATCCTATCCTGCATTCAATGGTTTTGATTCTTCATACACCAGGATTTGTTATGCAATCTAGCATGGGTTTTTTCTTTACCAAAAAAAACCCATGCTAGATTGCATAACAAATCCTGGTGTATGAAGAATCAAAATCATTGAATGCAGGATAGGATATATAACTAATTAATAGAGCTCAAATCGATTCGCTTGGCCTGTCGGCAGAAGATTTATTATGATACAGTGTTTCGTTGTCCACTGCTAAATGTTGTCCCAACCAGGGTAATCCTCATCATGGTATTTAATTCATCAATGATCACCCTTTTTAATAACAAGATGATAATCATAATTAATATCTGATATATGATTCCGAAATCTAAATTCATAACCATAATGTTAATTTATAAAAAAATATAATCTCGAGGATTATAACGTCATCACTGCATAACAGAAGAGGGTTAGAACTTAGAACTACGTGGTAATTAAAATATGTCCAGGATTTTCAAATAATTTTAAAAGCCTTAATTAGACAATGGCATTCCATAAGATTTTGAACAATGTACAGCTTGTAAGTTTGGCAATTTTGTCCTTGACTGAATTTTCTAAATAAATACTCCACTAAAGTTAAATGCTCAAAAGAAATTAATCCAAAGTTCTTCCATTAATGCCCCTATATAAACATATTTTACCACAATTTATGTATCGATTGAATACAAGACAGTTCTAGAATCTCTGATATAAAAAATTGAGGATTAAATTCAAGGTTAAACTCAACGTGACAGTATGAAATTTGAAGAGCTAGCTTAATTAACTGGAATAATCACATTAATGATTTGGCATGCACACAGAATGTCAGTACCACTACTTATTAGTATATACTTCCAAATGCAGAGAATATCACACAAGGCGACTGGCCGCCTTTGGTGCGTATTTTTATTTTTGTTTGAAAGAAAACATGTAGTACTGTAGGATTGAGAGCATACTGCCACTGCCTAGTTGAAACCCACTTTGTGTATACGGTGGACATATTTTGATGTAGATAGGATTACTAGAAGAGGTCCACTTAATAAATTATGAAAATATCAACAGTAGAAAGAAAGTGTCTCGAACTCGGAATCACATAAATTTTTTATTAGAATTAGATATCGATGAGATCTTCAAGAAAAATGGTTACGTCATTACGCATCATTATTTTTTTATTTTTGTATACTTTTAGATCCTTAAATTAGCGAATTTACTATTTTTAGTAATTTGTGATATCTTTATTATAAAAAATCAGAATTTATCTCTATCAATTTCAAAGGGAGACTTGCAACATATAGGGTTTTCAATTTTTCACTAATAAAATTTTGTGCGATTCAAAGATCGGAACCCTTGATTTTTACTGGGTATTCTCATTATTTATTTGTGGACCTGATCTTTCTGGTGATCGCATCTGCATTAAAATCTATCTTATATCAACTAGGAAGCTCTAAGTCCACTAATTTCATGTGAAGAATGAAAACCATTAAAAATAAAAAAAACCATTGGACAAATAACAGTAACAGACAACACACATCATTTTCGGTCTATTCTTCTTTGAATTTCGCGACCAGTGTAACTCGGATTTCTATCTCCTTAATTATTTTATTTTATTTTTTCTCCAAATGACTCTCAATGGACCTACATCGCATCTAGTCCTTTGCAGATATTTTAGATGTAACAGTACTAATGCGAGCACTATATATACAGAACCATTTCATTGCTGCTTCTTATCTCCAAATCATTCTCTCTCTTCTGTAATACCAATATGAGAATTCAGAAAGTAGTGAGTGTTGCTTTTCTTGTTTTGCTCCTAGTGGGGCTCTCCTCTGCTGCTAGGACCTTAACGGCCTATGCTAGCGGAGGCGGCGGTGGTAGCGGTGGTGGTTCTGGAGGTGGTTCTGGTTCTGGTGGGGGGCAAGGTGGTGGTGGTGGAAGCGGTGGCGGTGGAGGTAAAGGTGGTGGATCCGGTGGAGGGAGTGGTTATGGCTCTGGATCTGGATCCGGGTCTGGCTCGGGAGGAGGACAAGGTGGAGGTGGTGGGAGTGGTGGAGGAAGTGGTGGTGGGTCTGGTGGTGGTGCTGGTCATGGATCAGGAAGTGGAGGCGGTTACGGCTCTGGCTCTGGCTCTGGAGGCGGACAAGGAGGAGGTGGTGGGAGTGGGGGAGGACAAGGTGGGGGGTCTGGAGGTGGTTCCGGCCATGGCTCTGGAAGTGGAGGCGGTTACGGCTCTGGGTCTGGGGGAGCAGAAGGAGGAGGTGGTGGAAGTGGTGGTGGAGGAGGTGGTGGGACTGGTGGTGGTTCCGGCCATGGTTCTGGAAGTGGGTCCGGATCCGGATCCGGATCTGGAGCTGGAGCTGGTGGTGGACAAGGAGGTGGTGGTGGGAATGGAGGTGGAGGAGGTGGTGGGACCGGTGGTGGTGCCGGCCAGGGTTCAGGATCAGGCTCAGGGTCTGGTTCAGGAGTAGGACAAGGAGGAGGCGGTGGAAGTGGTGGTGGAGGAGGTGGTGAGACCGGTGGTGGTTCCGGCCAAGGGTCGGGAAGTGGAGGCGGTTACGGCTCTGGCTCTGGTGGCACACAAGGAGGTGGTGGTGGAAGTGGAGGTGGAGGAGGTGGTGGGACTGGTGGTGGTACTGGCCATGGTTCAGGATCAGGATCAGGCTCAGGGTCTGGTTCGGGAGTAGGACAAGGAGGAGGAGGTGGAAGTGGAGGTGGAGGAGGTGGTGGGACCGGTGGTGGTTCCGGCCAAGGGTCAGGAAGTGGAGGCGGTTACGGCTCTGGCTCTGGAGGCGCACAAGGTGGTGGTGGTGGAAGTGGAGGTGGAGGAGGTGGTGGGACCGGTGGTGGTGCCGGCAATGGTTCAGGAAGTGGATCCGGATCCGGAGCTGGGGGTGGACAAGGAGGAGGTGGTGGAAGTGGTGGTGGGTCCGGTGGCGGTGCTGGCCAAGGGTCTGGCTCTGGGGGTGGACAAGGAGGAGGTGGTGGGAGTGGTGGAGGCGGTGGAGCTGGGTCAAGTGGAGGTGCCGGTGGGGGATCAGGAAGTGGAGGTGCTGGTGGGGGATCAGGAACTGGGGGTGGGCACGGAGGTGGGATCGGGATTGGTATCGGTGTGGGCATTGGTGGAGGTGGAGGAGGTGGCGGCGAGGCTGGACATGGGTCTGGTGGCAGCGCGGGATGTGGTGCTTGTGGACACCCTTGAAAATCCTCACTACCCGGTCAAAGTTAAATGGACTTGTTGAAGATGGTATAGTTACAAGTAAAACTACTACAAGGCCTACCTATGTCGTGGTGGGAATAAGGCCATGCTTTTCTTTTTCTTTTTTTCTGTTTTTTTTTTATCCAAAAAATAAGTGTTTCTAACTCTTGTTTTTGTGTAATATAAATAAATAATAAATAAATGTGGTTTTAGTTTCAGTTACAGTTATTTTTCCGTTCCATGAAATGATAGAGATAATTGATTTATGTTAGGAATTTATATATAATGAAATAATTTTAAAGAACACAGAAATTAATGATTTATTCTAAGAGATATATTTTTAAGGATATAATTATTGATATATATTATATAACCAAATACACTCTGCCAAAATAGTAAAAACACAATTATTGAAATTATTGAAAATAGGAAAACACTTTAAAAAAAACCTAAATAATGTCCTCAAAAATCAAAATGACATTCATTTTTCTCTAATAAAAACTGTTTATTATGATTCTAATTAAAAAAAATTATTAAAATATTTAATATTATACCGACAAATACTAGTAAAAATTATATTTTGATGATGGATTTGGTATCAAATATGCTCCAATAAATTTTTTTTAATCTGCCATATTTAATTAAATATCACATTTTATTTGGAGTTACAATATTGAACAAGCAATTTTTTTTTTTTAAATCGTTTTTAACAAAAACATAAAATGATTGTCACACACTGTAACGATGAATTTCGCATGGCAAGGTGGAAAATGATTTCAAGTAGTTGTACATGGAATTGCAGGATGTCAATCAATAATGTTACGTTGTACGTGTCTTTAATGGCATAACACAATGATTCATAGCTTACATGTGTTAAAGGTAAATCTTGGGTTCAATTCTTGGTATTGACTTACCCACTTATTTGTTAGTGATTAATCGAAATAATTTTTCATGGGATTAGAGTAAACAGACAGAGATAGCTTTCCCAGCTTGATCTTAAATCTAATTATTGGGTCCCTCCGATGTATATAAAAACAATGTTACATTGTACGCTGGGAATGCAGTCATTTTCATACCTTTTAATTTTATTTGGTAGATCCCTTCAAAGAATGTTCATTGTGATATTCTATTATTTTCAAGTTACTGAGTCAATATTTTTGCCATTTATATGCAATACAAGTGCAAATGGTAGAAGGAAGACAATTATTGTTGTTGTATCCTAGTTTCTAGTTTTCTCTATCTTTATCCAAAATCCAATATATATGTATTTTCTCTTAAATGTAGTGCATATGATTTTTTTTCCAGAATCTAATTAATGGAGGTGGTGTATATATATTTTTTTAAGAATCTAGAATTAACTATTTTATTATAATTTAGAAAAAAAAATTCAAGTAAACTTTAGAGAATATATTGTTTTGTTAAAATTAAAAAAGAAACATTTCCCCAGGGAAATATTTCCTTGTTAATAATATTCGCTTTTGTTATTGTACTTTTACCCACGAAACAAATTCATTGATAATTCTTAACTATTATCAACGAATTACCATTTTAACCACGGAAAGTTCTTTTCGAGCAACGAAACATTTTGCCGGTAAATGTCTCTTTACCAAAGAAATACTTTCGTTGGGACTTGTTTACCTAGGAAACTGAGGTTTTGTTGGTAAAAAAAAATTAAGGATTTTTATTTTTAAGTCTCTGTAAACATACTTATTTAGTGATCGATCTCTCCATTCTTCATATTTTTTTTCAAATCCTCATATTTAACCGTCTATTTGGTTTTTAGTCTCTCCGTCAAACGTCCGTCCACACACCATTAATTTGTTAAATGTGATTCATTTTTAGTTCCTGTAAATATGTTATTTAATGATTAATTTCTCCCTTCTTCATATTTTATAGGGACTGATCACTAAATAACATAGTTTACATGGATTTAACACTAAATAACATAGTTTACAAGGACTTAAAAATAAAATCATATTTCACAAATTAACGGTGTATAGACGGACGTTTGACGGGGATACTAAAAACGAAATAGGCGGTTGAATATGGGGACTTAAAAATAAATATGAATAAGTGAGTGACCGATCCCTAAATAGGCATGTTTACAGGGACTTAAATCTAAAAATCCAAAAAAAATTAATGACGCCCTTGCTGCGACGAAATTGCCAATGAAACATTTCGTCACCAAAACCATTTACCAACAAAATATTAACTCTGCAAGGAGATATTCCCCCGGAAGAAGTCTAATTTGTTGTAGTGTCTTTAATGATATATACACTGCGATAATATGATATATTGTATTATTAAAGTGCATATTGTATTATTATAATTTATAAATATTAAAAATCTTTAATATTTTCAAACAAAAAAATACACTTGTGTTCTAAGTGTATACTTATTTACAAAAATATTTACTTCAATGGACTAATTTATATTTATACCAAAAAGAAAGTCGATGAGGGTTGGGGACAAGACTATACGCGGGACTAGACATATCATTTTTCTATATATACATACAATCATTTTAAAAGTTCACATTTTATATGATCTTACATATCTCTTTATTTTTATAACTTCATAACAATTATTGAAAATTTATTAAATTATTTATGAATATTTAATGATATATTATATCACATATAAATGTGTTCAAAAATTTGCAAGTGTTGGATAATTTAAGACAACTTTAAACATCATGTGTGGATGAAGACTATAGGGACCCGCTTGGTTTAATTTGTGTCATTTTAGGTGGATTTTGATTTAACCCTAAGATTACTAGAAAAGTGTTAAAATTTACCGTTTAGTTGATTGAAAGAAAATATGAGCCTCACATGATTCAAAATCCATGTGGAAAGTAAAATAGGGTGGAATCTAAATCCCATAATTCTAAAAATGAGTGGATTATGTAATTAATTTTTTTTAATGACCATTAGCCCCCCCCCCCCCCCAACAAATTAATTACATCTTAATAAAACATTTTACTTTTCTCTCTTTTTTTCTCACTGTTCATCTTTCTTTTGTTCCTCATGAAAACTCTATTAAAACCAAATATGATTACGCTTATTATGTATTTAATTATATAATCGATTGTTTTGTTTATTTTCATTTGTTAAATATTTATAAAAATATTACTCATTTTTATAATTGTAATGTGGTTAAATAAATAAGTTTTGCAAATATATATAAGACTATTAATAAAGGTATTTTAGACATTTAAACTAAATACAATTATTATTTTTCATGTTTGAATCAAACACTGGAAAATATTTCTTTTCAGAAATCCACTAACGAATCAAACAGTTTGATGGAATCTGAATTCTTGATAGAATAATGATTGCTGATAGAATAATTCTTAGTAAAGTAAATTCATTTAAAATAAGAACACGATCCAAATGGTGCCTAGTTGCTTTCTCTACCGAAAGGGCATTTGAATTAATTGCAATTTCATCCACGTGATCAAGAACACCGCCACATTATTATGATATTATAAATATTCTAGCTAAGGTTTATCACTTTCATTATCAATACCAGCTAAGGTGACACTAACCCCTGAAAAAATACAGCCAAAGATAGGTGGAGGAAAATCTCCGAATGAGATAAACGAGCCATTCTTTAACCAAAAAAAAAATCAAAATTAAGAAGAAGATAATCATGTTGTGTTTCCATTTCATCAAGAATTTCAACACAGTTTGAAATGAGAGGTACGTATGTATAATTCAAATATTGGCCCATATGCGGAGAAAATCATACAAGGTGACTGATTTTATTTGTTTTTTTTAGATAGAGTTAACATATATATGTCATTCTCTCAGGTGGGACCTCATTATTCAATTTTAACAACTCATACCATGTCTGTTTTTTTATAGCAAAATTGTGATAGAGCATATACATTTATAAAAATAGATAATGTCTGAATGGTGAGTAGAAAAACAGAGAAACCCATACTGCAAGCGCTTCCTCTGGAACCCATATATGTTTCATAGATAAGAAGCACTCATTGAGGATATGTTGGACGAGAGACGATTTTGTGATAACAAGTCGTTGTATGCGTTGATATCAAGAATATAATCAGAAGTATCGTTGATGAGCCATATGGGATAACAAGTAAAGATCGATAGGTTTGTCGGCAGATGAGATAATTCTACAACAACAATTTGACCTTTGGGTGAAGAAAATTTGTTCTCCAACAGGAAAATAATGGACAAATGTTTATAGTAGATGTAATACCTATGCCTTTTAATCCATCATTCTTTGAATGTCTGATTCCATTGCTAACTTGCTATCAATTTATCCTGCTTTTCACCAAAAGATACTCTTTAAATCAAAGAGTTTTGATTAGTTGGCTAGCACTTCATCTCTCTATGAAAGATATCAGAGTATCAAATTCAATAGAGCACTCATTTAAAAAAATCCTAGAGTTTATGTAAAACAAGAAAAAGAAAAAAAAATGTATTCATCACTTTCCCTTATCTATTTCATCTTATTAAAAAAGTAAAAAAAAAAATTCCTTCCCATACGTGAGAATATGAAAAAAAGTGATGGAAAACCATAATATGATTTTCAATCCATGCACAAACACTATTAACATCGATCAAAAGGAAAATATTTTAAATTTCATCAATTTCTGTTTCATACAAATCCTCTCACTTTCTTTCAATTTTCACTTCAAGATTGTGTACAAACACAACTTTAAAGTTCACCACAATATATTTATTATGAATCATATGATTAAAGGTCGAGGCGGATTAAACTCGAGATTACTAAGAACAAATGAATTAACTTGCCCACAGAATGCCAATACCACTGCCAAAGGAAGAGAATATCAAGCAAGGCGACTGGCCATCTTCGCTACGTTGTTCTTGTTTGAGTAGAAGAGAGAGACCCCACACGAACAGATCCATATATGCCAAAAGTTAGTGTAAATAATGGACTAAATTAGGAAGCCCCATGGTCCACTAATTTGATCTTAAAAATCAAAAGGTCTTAATTAAATATCATAACAAACGGATCCCGATCGCTTCCTGTCTATTCTTCTTTGACTTCTCGACCATGCAAACCTTGTTTTATATTTATTATTATTAGTATTATTATCCAGATGAGTCTCACTAGAGGAACACCGGATTTTGTATTAGAAGATATTTTCATTGCTTGCGAGCACTATAAATACTCAACCAATTCATTGTAGCTTCTAATCAATAACTCTTTCTCTCTCTCATCTTCTCTGAAAACAATATGAGAATTCCCAAAGGACTGATTGTTGGGTTTCTAGTTTTGCTCCTAGTGGGGCTCTCCTCCGCTGCTAGGACCTTAACCGCCTATGCTAGCGGAGGCGGCGGCGGTAGTGGTGGTGGTGGTGGTGGAGGTTCTGGAAACGGTGGTTCGGGCCATGGATCCGGGGGCGGGGGCGGATATGGCTCCGGATCCGGGTCTGGGGCTGGTGGGGGACAAGGTGGTGGTGGTGGAAGCGGTGGTGGATCCGGTGGTGGGTCTGGGAGCGGAGGTGGTTATGGCTCCGGCTCTGGGTCCGGCTCTGGTTCGGGTGGTGGACAAGGTGGAGGTTCTGGTGGAGGAGGAGGGGGTGGGTCTGGCGGTGGTGGTGGTAATGGAGGTGGGAGCGGGTCTGGACATGGGGCCGGTGGCGGCGCGGGATACGGTTCCGGTGGTGCCAGCGGTGGCGGTGGAGGAAGCGGAGGTGGCGGTGGTGGAGGGTCAGGGGGATCCGGATCCGGTAGTGGATCCGGATATGGCAGTGGAGGTGGTGGAGGGAATGGACACCCTTGAATCAAATGATGAATCTCTCCCTCCACTCCGTCAGAGTTTTACCTGGACTTGTTGAAAAATAGTTGATTGAGAAAGTTGGAAATAAAACTACGGTATGGCGTGTGCGCTTTTGTAGCGATGAAATAAAAGAGTTACCAACACTTTTGTTTTACGTCGTGTTTTTATTTGAGTTACATTGTTTTTTGTGTTCCATAACGTGGAATCGAGAGTTAATTTCTTCAATAGTTTGGATGGGAAACTTTTCTACGACCGTGAGTATCACATGTATCCGAAATGAGATTGATTCAAGAAATTATTCACGGAAACATAGGGGATACCCGTCACTAATATAATTTTTTCCAACAAAGATTTTGAAAATGTAGTCATGCATTCATGTATATAAATCCATTAATTTTCCTAGCCTATCATTTAAAAAATAAAAAAATTAATCCCCAGCCCAATAAAAAGTGTTCATTAGAGTTGTCAGTTTGGTTAAAAAAATAACCAAGTGGGACCCATATAAATAAATTTAAAAAAATCCAATATCCCACTTTCCACACAACCGAAAACCAAAAACATTTCAGCGTCGTCGTGACATCGTCTCTCATGACATCTCTGTCCCCATTGAAAGAATCTTTAACCCCCTTCCAGTGCTTCTTGTTGTATATGTTTTGTATTTGAGTTGTGTGTTTATGTTTGTTAGTGAATTTGATTTATTTTGGTTGATTGAATTATGAGATTTATAAATATTAAGTTAATCTTCAATTCTTCAAATTTTTGTATGAGTAATATTATTTTTTATTTATTTTTCAGCATCAATTTTAATTTTATATGCATCAATATAAAATCATTTGAGCATATAATCACATTAACGAAGTATATGTTTTGATAAAATGTTTTTGTTATGATTTATAAAACTTATTGCATAATATAACAAATAAGTGGTTGAAGTTGCTTAAGAAAATGCTATTAGAATGCTAAGTTTGTATCCATTAAAATTCAAAAAGCTATTGTCTATTTTTTCAAGTATGATGCAAAATGCTTAGTAAAGAAATTGATGATGCGAAGTACTACATTATATTGAAAGGAAACTACTTGAAAAGTTTGACAATAAAATGATTGTAGATGAATTTTATGCAGTGAAAAATTGTCGAGCGCAAGAAAAGTAGAAGATATTTAATTTCTAGTTTATTTTTGTGACTATTATAAAAAAATATATCTATAAATCTTCTTAGGTGCATTGACTTATTATTGAGTCACTTGAATTTAATATTTTTGTCTTAAATTATCATCTTCATATATTTTATTATAAAAAAAAAATTATTTCAAGTATAATGTTTGGTCCTCGGCCCCCCCTTCTTCTAAATCCTGGGTCCGCCCCAGCGACACACACCAGGCTAGATCAAACACACCAGGCTAGTTCGTTTAAAACATGTATATATTATAATAAAAGTATATTGTACTATCGAATGTACACTTTACTATTATAGTATATGAAAATTTAAAAATCTTCAAATTTTTTCAAACAAGAAATAAATTATTGTTTTCAATTGATACTTATTTATAAAAGCAAATATACTTCAATGGGCTACTGTATATTATTTAAAAAAAGAAAAATAATGAAGGTGGGGGACGAGAAAACACAGAACTAAGCATTTCATTTTTCTATATACATATGGCAATTTCAACAATTCTCATATCCTATAATCTAATGTACGGACCGGATCCGGTCAGTGCTTGACCTGGTCAGTTCGGTCAGTACCGAACTACACCACGTACAAATCGAACTGCACCACTTATAAATCGAACTGCACAATCAATTATTGGTATATTTTTTACTCTCTTATTGAATTCAATCCAACTATTGAGAAAATATGAATTCCTAAGTATCATCAGTATCCAATAAGAGAGTGAAAAATATACCCAACAATTGATTGTGCAGTTCGATTTATAAGTGATGCAGTTCAATTTGAACGTGGTGCAGTTCGTACTGATTGAACTGACCGAGCTCGGCACTGACTGGATCCGGTCTCCTAATGTACATATCAGCCTAATCTATAGTATATACAATTTGGAAAAACATAAATTAAAGAAAATTATTTAATTTACATATTTTAATTTTAGATTTGTATATACTTCATTAAATGAATATACACCTTATAAAATTTAAAATGTGTTAGGAATGGACAAACTTATACAAGGGATCACACATAAAAAATTAAGGAAATCAGTGAAGTTTGCGGAGATGTCATGTACCAAACTAAACATTATTTAGACCATCTTCAACCCTTACTCAAACCTATACCCAAATTCACTTAAAATTTGAGTAAAAGTTTAATTTGATATGATGTGTCTCCAACCATTATTTTATGTTTTACTCAAATGTTTTACAATTTTCACATTTTCTTCTAATTATTTCCTATAAACATTTTCAAAGTCATTTCCCGAAACAGTTTTTATATCAATTTTTCTTTCTTTCAAAATATTTAAATTTAAAAATTATTATCATCCAATTTTTTTAAAAAAAAATAAAAATAATATTTTTTTACTCGAGTAAAAAGAAGTCGTTTAAAAACAAAGATGAAGACTTAAGAAAGAAGACTATATTTTTTTATTTCAAGAGATGGTGAAAATTTTGGGGGTTGGAAAACATCAAATATAATTAAATTAAAGGTGGAGTTGAAGGAAAAAATGTCATATTGAAAGAAAATGTGAAGATAAAGTGAAAAAAATAGATGTTAAAAATTTGGGTAAAGATTTGAGTCTCCCTTAATTTGGGTAAAGATTTGAGTAAAAATTTAATTTGGTATAGGTATGGATAAATGGTTAGAGAGGGTTTTGGGTGATTCTTATTTAAATTTAAGTTTAAGTAAATATTTGAGTATAGGATTGGAGATGCTCTTACATATGCACAATCATTTCAACTGTTCTCATTTTCTTTGATCTAATGTATAAGCCTGAACTAGTTTATAAATATATACTAGTTTGAAAAAAATATAAAAGGAAATAATATGATTTATTTAAGTATATATTTTAATTTTTTTTAGATCTATACATATTTTATTTGAAAAATATATATTATAAAAAATGTAAAATGCATCGAGAACTACAAAATTAAATATGGATCACTGAAAAGTCTACTAACATTTTACATGTTACGTCCCAAGTAGGATGACATGCATGACGAACGGTTGGGATTGATGATTGTAAAAAGATTATTTGATCTACGGCGAAAAGTTCAGATATAATTTTGAGGGCCTACTTAATATCATTTTAAATTTCTTCCACGTGAACAAGAACAATGAAATTATTGCTCAGAATATGGCATACAAAAATTTTCACTTCATAAATATCAAACACCAGGTAAGATTATTCTGAGTCTATTAGAACATGCTAACAAATTATATGAGACATGAATTGGGGTTGAAAATTATGTGTAACAGCCCTCTAAAATCAATCACTAAAAAGAGTAAAAACTGAAGTGCATCTGCATCTGCCGAAAGAGTGGGTGAGAATAGAATTGAAGTTGTACGACAACAAAGCCAAATTAAGGTGGGTGAAAAAATATCTCCGAACGAGATTAACACGTTGTTCTTTAACGATCACAAAAAAATTAACAAGAAGACAATCATGTTGTGCGTCGATTTCTTCATGAATTTCAACACTATATTTTTGGAATCGCATGTCCATAGAAATCGATTACTTGAAAAAAAAGACGCGGAGCAAATCAAACAAAGCGGCTGATATGATCATTTGTTTCTTTCGGACTTAAGTACAAATATATTTATCATTCTCACACACAGAAGGGGACTTTATTCTTCGTGAAAATGATGAGGCCAAGTACCCCTCGATGGGCCTGTCGGTCGAGAATATTTTGCCATAACAAATCCTGGTGCATGAAGAATCAAAACCATTGAATGCAGGATAGGATATATATATAACCAATTAATAGAGCTCAAATCGATTCGCTTCGCCTGTCGGCAGAAGATTGATTATGATGCAGCGTTTCGTGTTGTCCCAACCAGGGTAATCCTCATCCTGGTATTTTATTCATCAATGATCACCCTTCTTAATTACAAGATGATAATCATAATTAATATCTGATATATGATTCCAAAATCTAAGTTCATAACCATAATGACTATAAAATATATAATCTCGATGATTATCATAACGTCATCACTGCATAACAGAAGAGGGTTAGAAGATAGAACTACTTGGTAATTAAAACTTGTCCATGATTAACAAATAATTAAAACTTTTACAAGGTTGCATCTTCTAAGGGAGGGAAAAGAGTTAGGCAGGATGCATGGTGATTTAATTTCATCTTTCCCTTTGTTTGGCTTAATCTCTCACTCTTAAAACCTAAGTAACTCTTGCATATTTTGTACATTTGTTTATTCATAGCAATATATAGTTCTCAATTACCGATAAAAATATAAAAAAAAACAAACAAATAATTTTAAAAGCCTTAATGGCATTCCAATAGATTTTGAACAATGTACAGCTTGTAAGTTTGGCAATTTTGTCCTTGACTGAATTTTCTATTTAAATACTCCACTAAAGTTAAATTCTCAAAAGAAATTAATCCAAAGTTCTTCCATCAATGCCCATATATAAACATATTTTACCACAATATATGTATCGATTGAATACAAGATGGTTCCAGAATATCTGATAAAAAAAATTGAGGATTAAATTCAAGGTTAAACTCAACGTCACTGTATGAAATTTGAAGAGCTAGCTTAATTAATTGGAATAATCACATTAATGATTTGGCATGCCCACAGAATGTCAGTACCACTGCTTAGTATATACTTCCAAATGCAGAGAATATCACACAAGGCGACTGGCCGCGTTTGGTGCGTATTTTTATTTTTGTTTGAAATAAAACTTGTAGTAGTGTAGAACAGAGAATATTGCCACTGCCTGGTTGAAACCCACTATGTGTATACAATGGACAAAATTAGTGATGTTAGATAGATTTTGATGTAGATGAGATCACCAGAACATGTCCACTAAATAAATTACGAAAATACCAGCTGTAAAAATCTAGTGTCTGGAGCTTAGAATCACATAAAATTTTTACTGGAGCCAAATATCGAAGGGATCTTCAAGCATACTAGCTACACCACTACGCATCCTTATTTTTCTATGTTTCATATTTTTAGACCCTCAAATTAAAGAATTTACTTTTTATTAATTCTTAAATTTGTGATATCTTTATCATTGAGATCTCTATCAATTCCAATTGAAGACTTGTAATTTAGGGTTTTAAATTTTTCATTAATAAAATTTCGTGCGATATCGAGATCGGGAACCTTGACTTCTATAACGGGGATTCTCTTAATTTATTTGTGAACCTCTTTCGATAAAATATGTCCAGTCTATTAATTAATATGTACTACATCAATTAAGATGCCCGAGTCTATTAATTTCATATGAAGAATCAAAACCATTAAACAACATAAAACCAACCAAAAAAAAAAAAAAA
>CM060863.1:2973787-3107575 GCA_030737845.1 Acorus calamus | reverse complement strand
GTGCGATTCAAAGATCGGAACCCTTGATTTTTACTGGGTATTCTCATTATTTATTTGTGGACCTGATCTTCTGGTGATCGCATCTGCATTAAAATCTATCTTATATCAACTAGGAAGCTCTAAGTCCACTAATTTCATGTGATGAAAACCATGAAAAATAAAAAAAACCATTGACAAATAACAGTAACAGACAACACACATCATTTTCGGTCTATTCTTCTTTGAATTTCGCGACCAGTGTAACTCGGATTTCTATCTCCTTAATTATTTTATTTTATTTTTTCTCCAAATGACTCTCAATGGACCTACATCGCATCTAGTCCTTTGCAGATATTTTAGATGTAACAGTACTAATGCGAGCACTATATATACAGAACCATTTCATTGCTGCTTCTTATCTCCAAATCATTCTCTCTCTTCTGTAATACCAATATGAGAATTCAGAAAGTAGTGAGTGTTGCTTTTCTTGTTTTGCTCCTAGTGGGGCTCTCCTCTGCTGCTAGGACCTTAACGGCCTATGCTAGCGGAGGCGGCGGTGGTAGCGGTGGTGGTTCTGGAGGTGGTTCTGGTTCTGGTGGGGGCAAGGTGGTGGTGGTGGAAGCGGTGGCGGTGGAGGTAAAGGTGGTGGATCCGGTGGAGGGAGTGGTTATGGCTCTGGATCTGGATCCGGGTCTGGCTCGGGAGGAGGACAAGGTGGAGGTGGTGGGAGTGGTGGAGGAAGTGGTGGTGGTCTGGTGGTGGTGCTGGTCATGGATCAGGAAGTGGAGGCGGTTACGGCTCTGGCTCTGGCTCTGGAGGCGGACAAGGAGGAGGTGGTGGGAGTGGGGGAGGACAAGGTGGGGGGTCTGGAGGTGGTTCCGGCCATGGCTCTGGAAGTGGAGGCGGTTACGGCTCTGGGTCTGGGGGAGCAGAAGGGAGGTGGTGGAAGTGTGGTGGAGGAGGTGGTGGGACTGGTGGTGGTTCCGGCCATGGTTCTGGAAGTGGGTCCGGATCCGGATCCGGATCTGGAGCTGGAGCTGGTGGTGGACAAGGAGGTGGTGGTGGGAATGGAGGTGGAGGAGGTGGTGGGACCGGTGGTGGTGCCGGCCAGGGTTCAGGATCAGGCTCAGGGTCTGGTTCAGGAGTAGGACAAGGAGGAGGCGGTGGAAGTGGTGGTGGAGGAGGTGGTGAGACCGGTGGTGGTTCCGGCCAAGGGTCGGGAAGTGGAGGCGGTTACGGCTCTGGCTCTGGTGGCACACAAGGAGGTGGTGGTGGAAGTGGAGGTGGAGGAGGTGGTGGGACTGGTGGTGGTACTGGCCATGGTTCAGGATCAGGATCAGGCTCAGGGTCTGGTTCGGGAGTAGGACAAGGAGGAGGAGGTGGAAGTGGAGGTGGAGGAGGTGGTGGGACCGGTGGTGGTTCCGGCCAAGGGTCAGGAAGTGGAGGCGGTTACGGCTCTGGCTCTGGAGGCGCACAAGGTGGTGGTGGTGGAAGTGGAGGTGGAGGAGGTGGTGGGACCGGTGGTGGTGCCGGCAATGGTTCAGGAAGTGGATCCGGATCCGGAGCTGGGGGTGGACAAGGAGGAGGTGGTGGAAGTGGTGGTGGGTCCGGTGGCGGTGCTGGCCAAGGGTCTGGCTCTGGGGGTGGACAAGGAGGAGGTGGTGGGAGTGGTGGAGGCGGTGGAGCTGGGTCAAGTGGAGGTGCCGGTGGGGATCAGGAAGTGGAGGTGCTGGTGGGGGATCAGGAACTGGGGGTGGGCACGGAGGTGGGATCGGGATTGGTATCGGTGTGGGCATTGGTGGAGGTGGAGGAGGTGGCGGCGAGGCTGGACATGGGTCTGGTGGCAGCGCGGGATGTGGTGCTTGTGGACACCCTTGAAAATCCTCACTACCCGGTCAAAGTTAAATGGACTTGTTGAAGATGGTATAGTTACAAGTAAAACTACTACAAGGCCTACCTATGTCGTGGTGGGAATAAGGCCATGCTTTTCTTTTTCTTTTTTTCTGTTTTTTTTTTATCCAAAAAATAAGTGTTTCTAACTCTTGTTTTGTGTAATATAAATAAATAATAAATAAATGTGGTTTTAGTTTCAGTTACAGTTATTTTTCCGTTCCATGAAATGATAGAGATAATTGATTTATGTTAGGAATTTATATATAATGAAATAATTTTAAAGAACACAGAAATTAATGATTTATTCTAAGAGATATATTTTTAAGGATATAATTATTGATATATATTATATAACCAAATACACTCTGCCAAAATAGTAAAAACACAATTATTGAAATTATTGAAAATAGGAAAACACTTTAAAAAAAACCTAAATAATGTCCTCAAAAATCAAAATGACATTCATTTTTCTCTAATAAAAACTGTTTATTATGATTCTAATTAAAAAAAATTATTAAAATATTTAATATTATACCGACAAATACTAGTAAAAATTATATTTTGATGATGGATTTGGTATCAAATATGCTCCAATAAATTTTTTTTAATCTGCCATATTTAATTAAATATCACATTTTATTTGGAGTTACAATATTGAACGAGCAATTTTTTTTTTTAAATCGTTTTTAACAAAAACATAAAATGATTGTCACACACTGTAACGATGAATTTCGCATGGCAAGGTGGAAAATGATTTCAAGTAGTTGTACATGGAATTGCAGGATGTCAATCAATAATGTTACGTTGTACGTGTCTTTAATGGCCATAACACAATGATTCATAGCTTACATGTGTTAAAGGTAAATCTTGGGTTCAATTCTTGGTATTGACTTACCCATTTATTTGTTAGTGATTAATCGAAATAATTTTTTATGGGATTAGAGTAAACAGACAGAGATAGCTTTCCCAGCTTGATCTTAAATCTAATTATTGGGTCCCTCCAATGTATATAAAAACAATGTTACATTGTACGCTGGGAATGCAATCATTTTCATACCTTTTAATTTTATTTGGTAGATCCCTTCAAAGAATGTTCATTGTGATATTCTATTATTTTCAAGTTACTGAGTCAATATTTTTGCCATTTATATGCAATACAAGTGCAAATGGTAGAAGGAAGACAATTATTGTTGTTGTATCCTAGTTTCTAGTTTTCTCTATCTTTATCCAAAATCCAATATATATGTATTTTCTCTTAAATGTAGTGCATATGATTTTTTTTCCAGAATCTAATTAATGGAGGTGGTGTATATATATTTTTTTAAGAATCTAGAATTAACTATTTTATTATAATTTAGAAAAAATAATTCAAGTAAACTTTAGAGAATATATTGTTTTGTTAAAATTAAAAAAGAAACATTTCCCCAGGGAAATATTTCCTTGTTAATAATATTCGCTTTTGTTATTGTACTTTTACCCACGAAACAAATTCATTGATAATTCTTAACTATTATCAACGAAATTACCATTTTAACCACGGAAAGTTCTTTTCGAGCAACGAAACATTTTGCCGGTAAATGTCTCTTTACCAAAGAAATACTTTCGTTGGGACTTGTTTACCTAGGAAACTGAGGTTTTGTTGGTAAAAAAAAATTAAGGATTTTTATTTTTAAGTCTCTGTAAACATACTTATTTAGGGATCGATCTCTCCATTCTTCATATTTTTTTTCAAATCCTCATATTTAACCGTCTATTTGGTTTTTAGTCTCTCCGTCAAACATCCGTCCACACACCATTCATTTGTGAAATGTGATTCATTTTTAGGTTCCTGTAAATTATGTTATTTAATGATTAGTTTCTCCCTTCTTCATATTTTATAGAGACTGTTCACTAAATAACATAGTTTACATGGATTTAACACTAAATAACATAGTTTACAAGGACTTAAAAATAAAATCATATTTCACAAATTAACGATGTATAGACGGACGTTTGACGGGGACTAAAAACGAAATAGGCGGTTGAATATGGGGACTTAAAAATAAATATGAATAAGTGAGTGACCGATCCTTAAATAGGCATGTTTACAGGGACTTAAAACTAAAAATCCAAAAAAAATTAATGACGCCCTTGCTGCGACGAAATTGCCAATGAAACATTTCGTCACCAAAACCATTTACCAACAAAATATTAACTCTGCAAGGAGATATTCCCCCGGAAGAAGTCTAATTTGTTGTAGTGAGTCTTTAATGATATATACACTGCGATAATAATATATTGTATTATTAAAGTGCATATTGTATTATTATAATTTATAAATATTAAAAATCTTTAATATTTTCAAACAAAAAAATACACTTGTGTTCTAAGTGTATACTTATTTACAAAAATATTTACTTCAATGGACTAATTTATATTTATACCAAAAAGAAAGTCGATGAGGGTTGGGGACAAGACTATACGCGGGACTAGACATATCATTTTTCTATATATACATACAATCATTTTAAAAGTTCACATTTTATATGATCTTACATATCTCTTTATTTTTATAACTTCATAACAATTATTGAAAATTTATTAAATTATTTATGAATATTTAATAATATATTATATCACATGTAAATGTGTTCAAAAATTTGCAAGTGTTGGATAATTTAAGACAACTTTAAACATCAAGTGTGGATGAAGACTATAGGGACCCGCTTGGTTTAATTTGTGTCATTTTAGGTGGATTTTGATTTAACCCTAAGATTACTAGAAAAGTGTTAAAATTTACCGTTTAGTTGATTGAAAGAAAATATGAGCCTCACATGATTCAAAATCCATGTGGAAAGTAAAATAGGGTGGAATCTAAATCCCATAAATTCTAAAAATGAGTGGATTATGTAATTAATTTTTTTTAATGACCATTAGCCCCCCCCCCCCCCCCCCAACAAATTAATTACATCTTAATAAAACATTTTACTTTTCTCTCTTTTTTTCTCACTGTTCATCTTTCTTTTGTTCCTCATGAAAACTCTATTAAAACCAAATATGATTACGCTTATTATGTATTTAATTATATAATCGATCGTTTTGTTTATTTTCATTTGTTAAATATTTATAAAAATATTACTCATTTTTATAATTGTAATGTGGTTAAATAAATAAGTTTTGCAAATATATATAAGACTATTAATAAAGGTATTTTAGACATTTAAACTAAATACAATTATTATTTTTCATGTTTGAATCAAACACTGGAAAATATTTCTTTTCAGAAATCCACTAACGAATCAAACAGTTTGATGGAATCTGAATTCTTGATAGAATAATGATTGCTGATAGAATAATTCTTAGTAAAGTAAATTCATTTAAAATAAGAACACGATCCAAATGGTGCCTAGTTGCTTTCTCTACCGAAAGGGCATTTGAATTAATTGCAATTTCATCCACGTGATCAAGAACACCGCCACATATTATGATATTATAAATATTCTAGCTAAGGTTTATCACTTTCATTATCAATACCAGCTAAGGTGACACTAACCCCTGAAAAAATACAGCCAAAGATAGGTGGAGGAAAATCTCCGAATGAGATAAACGAGCCATTCTTTAACCAAAAAAAAAATCAAAATTAAGAAGAAGATAATCATGTTGTGTTTCCATTTCATCAAGAATTTCAACACAGTTTGAAATGAGAGGTACGTATGTATAATTCAAATATTGGCCCATATGCGGAGAAAATCATACAAGGTGACTGATTTTATTTGTTTTTTTTAGATAGAGTTAACATATATATGTCATTCTCTCAGGTGGGACCTCATTATTCAATTTTAACAACTCATACCATGTCTGTTTTTTATAGCAAAATTGTGATAGAGCATATACATTTATAAAAATAGATAATGTCTGAATGGTGAGTAGAAGAAACAGAGAAACCCATACTGCAAGCGCTTCCTCTGGAACCCATACTATGTTTCATAGATAAGAAGCACTCATTGAGGATATGTTGGACGAGAGACGATTTTGTGATAACAAGTCGTTGTATGCGTTGATATCAAGAATATAATCAGAAGTATCGTTGATGAGCCATATGGGATAACAAGTAAAGATCGATAGGTTTGTCGGCAGATGAGATAATTCTACAACAACAATTTGACCTTTGGGTGAAGAAAATTTGTTCTCCAACAGGAAAATAATGGACAAATGTTTATAGTAGATGTAATACCTATGCCTTTTAATCCATCATTCTTTGAATGTCTGATTCCATTGCTAACTTGCTATCAATTTATCCTGCTTTTCACCAAAAGATACTCTTTAAATCAAAGAATTTTGATTAGTTGGTTAGCACTTCATCTCTCTATGAAAGATATCAAGTATCAAATTCAATAGAGCACTCATTTAAAAAAATCCTAGAGTTTATGTAAAACAAGAAAAAGAAAAAAAAATGTATTCATCACTTTCCCTTATCTATTTCATCTTATTAAAAAAGTAAAAAAAAATTCCTTCCCATACATGAGAATATGAAAAAAAGTGATGGAAAACCATAATATGATTTTCAATCCATGCACAAACACCATTAACATCGATCAAAAGGAAAATATTTTAAATTTCATCAATTTCTGTTTCATACAAATCCTCTCACTTTCTTTCAATTTTCACTTCAAGATTGTGTACAAACACAACTTTAAAGTTCACCACAATATATTTATTATGAATCATATGATTAAAGGTCGAGGCGGATTAAACTCGAGATTACTAAGAACAAATGAATTAACTTGCCCACAGAATGCCAATACCACTGCCAAAGGAAGAGAATATCAAGCAAGGCGACTGGCCATCTTCGCTACGTTGTTCTTGTTTGAGTAGAAGAGAGAGACCCCACACGAACAGATCCATATATGCCAAAAGTTAGTGTAAATAATGGACTAAATTAGGAAGCCCCATGGTCCACTAATTTGATCTTAAAAATCAAAAGGTCTTAATTAAATATCATAACAAACGATCCCGATCGCTTCCTGTCTATTCTTCTTTGACTTCTCGACCATGCAAACCTTGTTTTATATTTATTATTATTAGTATTATTATCCAGATGAGTCTCACTAGAGGAACACCGGATTTTGTATTAGAAGATATTTTCATTGCTTGCGAGCACTATAAATACTCAACCAATTCATTGTAGCTTCTAATCAATAACTCTTTCTCTCTCTCATCTTCTCTGAAAACAATATGAGAATTCCCAAAGGACTGATTGTTGGGTTTCTAGTTTTGCTCCTAGTGGGGCTCTCCTCCGCTGCTAGGACCTTAACCGCCTATGCTAGCGGAGGCGGCGGCGGTAGTGGTGGTGGTGGTGGTGGAGGTTCTGGAAACGGTGGTTCGGGCCATGGATCCGGGGGCGGGGGCGGATATGGCTCCGGATCCGGGTCTGGGGCTGGTGGGGGACAAGGTGGTGGTGGTGGAAGCGGTGGTGGATCCGGTGGTGGGTCTGGGAGCGGAGGTGGTTATGGCTCCGGCTCTGGGTCCGGCTCTGGTTCGGGTGGTGGACAAGGTGGAGGTTCTGGTGGAGGAGGAGGGGGTGGGTCTGGCGGTGGTGGTGGTAATGGAGGTGGGAGCGGGTCTGGACATGGGGCCGGTGGCGGCGCGGGATACGGTTCCGGTGGTGCCAGCGGTGGCGGTGGAGGAAGCGGAGGTGGCGGTGGTGGAGGGTCAGGGGGATCCGGATCCGGTAGTGGATCCGGATATGGCAGTGGAGGTGGTGGAGGGAATGGACACCCTTGAATCAAATGATGAATCTCTCCCTCCACTCCGTCAGAGTTTTACCTGGACTTGTTGAAAAATAGTTGATTGAGAAAGTTGGAAATAAAACTACGGTATGGCGTGTGCGCTTTTGTAGCGATGAAATAAAAGAGTTACCAACACTTTTGTTTTACGTCGTGTTTTTATTTGAGTTACATTGTTTTTTGTGTTCCATAACGTGGAATCGAGAGTTAATTTCTTCAATAGTTTGGATGGGAAACTTTTCTACGACCGTGAGTATCACATGTATCCGAAATGAGATTGATTCAAGAAATTATTCACGGAAACATAGGGGATACCCGTCACTAATATAATTTTTTCCAACAAAGATTTTGAAAATGTAGTCATCATTCATGTATATAAATCCATTAATTTTCCTAGCCTATCATTTAAAAAATAAAAAAATTAATCCCCAGCCCAATAAAAAGTGTTCATTAGAGTTGTCAGTTTGGTTAAAAAAATAACCAAGTGGGACCCATATAAATAAATTTAAAAAAATCCAATATCCCACTTTCCACACAACCGAAAACCAAAAACATTTCAGCGTCGTCGTGACATCGTCTCTCATGACATCTCTGTCCCCATTGAAAGAATCTTTAACCCCCTTCCAGTGCTTCTTGTTGTATATGTTTTGTATTTGAGTTGTGTGTTTATGTTTGTTAGTGAATTTGATTTATTTTGGTTGATTGAATTATGAGATTTATAAATATTAAGTTAATCTTCAATTCTTCAAATTTTTGTATGAGTAATATTATTTTTTATTTATTTTTCAGCATCAATTTTAATTTTATATGCATCAATATAAAATCATTTGAGCATATATCACATTAACGAAGTATATGTTTGATAAAATGTTTTTGTTATGATTTATAAAACTTATTGCATAATATAACAAATAAGTGGTTGAAGTTGCTTAAGAAAATGCTATTAGAATGCTAAGTTTGTATCCATTAAAATTCAAAAAGCTATTGTCTATTTTTTCAAGTATGATGCAAAATGCTTAGTAAAGAAATTGATGATGCGAAGTACTACATTATATTGAAAGGAAACTACTTGAAAAGTTTGACAATAAAATGATTGTAGATGAATTTTATGCAGTGAAAAATTGTCGAGCGCAAGAAAAGTAGAAGATATTTAATTTCTAGTTTATTTTTGTGACTATTATAAAAAAATATATCTATAAATCTTCTTAGGTGCATTGACTTATTATTGAGTCACTTGAATTTAATATTTTTGTCTTAAATTATCATCTTCATATATTTTATTATAAAAAAAAATTATTTCAAGTATAATGTTTGGTCCTCGGCCCCCCCCTCTTCTAAATCCTGGGTCCGCCCCAGACACACACCAGGCTAGATCAAACACACCAGGCTAGTTCGTTTAAAACATGTATATATTATAATAAAAGTATATTGTACTATCGAATGTACACTTTACTATTATAGTATATGAAAATTTAAAAATCTTCAAATTTTTTCAAACAAGAAATAAATTATTGTTTTCAATTGATACTTATTTATAAAAGCAAATATACTTCAATGGGCTACTGTATATTATTTAAAAAAAGAAAAATAATGAAGGTGGGGGACGAGAAAACACAGAACTAAGCATTTCATTTTTCTATATACATATGGCAATTTCAACAATTCTCATATCCTATAATCTAATGTACAGGACCGGATCCGGTCAGTGCTTGACCTTGGTCAGTTCGGTCAGTACCGAACTACACCACGTACAAATCGAACTGCACCACTTATAAATCGAACTGCACAATCAATTATTGTGTATATTTTTTACTCTCTTATTGAATTCAATCCAACTATTAGAGAAAATATGAATTCCTAAGTATCATCAGTATCCAATAAGAGAGTGAAAAATATACCCAACAATTGATTGTGCAGTTCGATTTATAAGTGATGCAGTTCAATTTGAACGTGGTGCAGTTCGGTACTGATTGAACTGACCGAGCTCGGCACTGACTGGATCCGGTCTCCTAATGTACATATCAGCCTAATCTATAGTATATACAAATTTGGAAAAACATAAATTAAAGAAAATTATTTAATTTACATATTTTAATTTTAGATTTGTATATACTTCATTAAATGAATATACACCTTATAAAATTTAAAATGTGTTAGGAATGGACAAACTTATACAAGGGATCACACATAAAAAATTAAGGAAATCAGTGAAGTTTGCGGAGATGTCATGTACCAAACTAAACATTATTTAGACCATCTTCAACCCTTACTCAAACCTATACCCAAATTCACTTAAAATTTGAGTAAAAGTTTAATTTGATATGATGTGTCTCCAACCATTATTTTATGTTTTACTCAAATGTTTTACAATTTTCACATTTTCTTCTAATTATTTCCTATAAACATTTTCAAAGTCATTTCCCGAAACAGTTTTTATATCAATTTTTCTTTCTTTCAAAATATTTAAATTTAAAAATTATTATCATCCAATTTTTTTTTAAAAAAATAAAAATAATATTTTTTTACTCGAGTAAAAAGAAGTCGTTTAAAAACAAAGATGAAGACTTAAGAAAGAAGACTATTTTTTTATTTCAAGAGATGGTGAAAATTTTGGGGGTTGGAAAACATCAAATATAATTAAATTAAAGGTGGAGTTGAAGGAAAAAATGTCATATTGAAAGAAAATGTGAAGATAAAGTGAAAAAATAGATGTTAAAAATTTGGGTAAAGATTTGAGTCTCCCTTAATTTGGGTAAAGATTTGAGTAAAAATTTAATTTGGTATAGGTATGGATAAATGGTTAGAGAGGGTTTTGGGTGATTCTTATTTAAATTTAAGTTTAAGTAAATGTTTGAGTATAGGATTGGAGATGCTCTTACATATGCACAATCATTTCAACTGTTCTCATTTTCTTTGATCTAATGTATAAGCCTGAACTAGTTTATAAATATATACTAGTTTGAAAAAAATATAAAAGGAAATAATATGATTTATTTAAGTATATATTTTAATTTTTTTTAGATCTATACATATTTTATTTGAAAAATATATATTATAAAAAATGTAAAATGCATCGAGAACTACAAAATTAAATATGGATCACTGAAAAGTCTACTAACATTTTACATGTTACGTCCCAAGTAGGATGACATGCATGACGAACGGTTGGGATTGATGATTGTAAAAAGATTATTTGATCTACGGCGAAAAGTTCAGATATAATTTTGAGGGCCTACTTAATATCATTTTAAATTTCTTCCACGTGAACAAGAACAATGAAATTATTGCTCAGAATATGGCATACTAAAAATTTTCACTTCATAAATATCAAACACCAGGTAAGATTATTCTGAGTCTATTAGAACATGCTAACAAATTATATGAGACATGAATTGGGGTTGAAAATTATGTGTAACAGCCCTCTAAAATCAATCACTAAAAAGAGTAAAAACTGAAGTGCATCTGCATCTGCATCTGCCGAAAGAGTGGGTGAGAATAGAATTGAAGTTGTACGACAACAAAGCCAAATTAAGGTGGGTGAAAAAATATCTCCGAACGAGATTAACACGTTGTTCTTTAACGATCACAAAAAAATTAACAAGAAGACAATCATGTTGTGCGTCGCTTTCTTCATGAATTTCAACACTATATTTTTGGAATGGCATGTCCATAGAAATCGATTACTTGAAAAAAAAGACGCGGAGCAAATCAAACAAAGCGGCTGATATGATCATTTGTTTCTTTCGGACTTAAGTACAAATATATATATCATTCTCACACACAGAAGGGGACTTTATTCTTCGTGAAAATGATGAGGCCAACAAGTACCCCTCGATGGGCCTGTCGGTCGAGAATATTTTGCCATAAAAAATCCTGGTGCATGAAGAATCAAAACCATTGAATGCAGGATAGGATATATATAACCAATTAATAGAGCTCAAATCGATTCGCTTCGCCTGTCGGCAGAAGATTGATTATGATGCAGCGTTTCGTGTTGTACCCTGCTAAATGTTGTCCCAACCAGGGTAATCCTCATCCTGGTATTTAATTCATCAATGATCACCCTTTTAATTACAGGATGATAATCATAATTAATATCTGATATATGATTCCAAAATCTAAGTTCATAACCATAATGACTATAAAATATATAATCTCGATGATTATTATAATGTCATCACTGCATAACAGAAGAGGGTTAGAAGATAGAACTACTTGGTAATTAAAACTTGTCCATGATTAACAAATAATTAAAACTTTTACAAGGTTGCATCTTGTAAGGGAGGGGAAAGAGTTAGGCAGGATGCATGGTGATTTAATTTCATCTTTCCCTCTGTTTGGCTTAATCTCTCACTCTTAAAACCTAAGTAACTCTTGCATATTTTGTACATTTGTTTATTCATAGCAATATATAGTTCTCAATTATCAATAAAAATATAAAAAAACAAATAATTTTAAAAGCCTTAATGGCATTCCAATAGATTTTGAACAATGTACAGCTTGTAAGTTTGGCAATTTTGTCCTTGACTGAATTTTCTAATTAAATACTCCACTAAAGTTAAATTCTCAAAAGAAATTAATCCAAAGTTCTTCCATCAATGCCCATATATAAACATATTTTACCACAATATATGTATCGATTGAATACAAGATGGTTCTGGAATATCTGATAAAAAAAATTGAGGATTAAATTCAAGGTTAAACTCAACGTGACTGTATGAAATTTGAAGAGCTAGCTTAATTAATTGGAATAATCACATTAATTAATGATTTGGCATGCCCACAGAATGTCAGTACCACTGCTTGTATATACTTCCAAATGCAGAGAATTCACACAAGGCATGGCCGCGTTTGGTGCGTATTTTTATTTTTGTTTGAAATAAAACTTGTAGTAGTGTAGAAGAGAGAATATTGCCACTGCCTGGTTGAAACCCACTGTGTATACAATGGACAAAATTAGTGATGTTGGATAGATTTTGATGTAGATGAGATCACCAGAACATGTCCACTAAATAAATTACGAAAATACCAGCTATAAAAATATAGTATCCGGAGCTTAGAATCACATGAAATTTTTACTGGAGCCAAATATCGAAGGGATCTTCAAGAATAGTAGCTACACCACTACGCGTCCTTATTTTTCTATGTTTCATATTTTTAGACCCTCAAATTAACGAATTTACTATTTTTATTCATTCTTAAATTTGTGATATCTTTATCATTGAGATCTCTATCAATTCTAATAGGAGACTTGTAATCTAGGGTTTTAAGTTTTTCATTAATAAAATTTCATTCAATATCGAGATCGGGAGCCTTGACTTCTATAACGGGGATTCTCGTAATTTATTTGTGAACCTCTTTCTTGTCCAGTCTATTAATTAATATGTACTCTCAATAATGCCCGGTCTATTAATTTCATATGGAATCAAAACCATTAAACAACATAAAACCAACACCCCCCCCCCCCCCCCCCCCCAAAAAAAAATAAAAAAAATAAAAAAATCACAATCACATGAACAAATAACAGTAACAGAACGACAACACATATCACTTTCGGTCTATTCTTCTATGAATTTCGCAACCAGTGTAACATATTTCTATCTCCTTAATTTTTTTATTTTATTTTTTTCTCCAAATGACTCTCAATGTACCTACATCGCATCTAGTCCTTAGCAGATATTTTTTTGTTTTACTTTTTTGATTGGTAAACTTAGCAGATATTTTAGATGTAACAGTACTCATGCGATCACTATATATACAGAACCATTTCATTGCTGCTTTTCTATCACCAAATCATTCTCTCTCTCTCTCTCTCTCTCTCTCTCTTGTTTAATACCAATATGAGAATTCAGAAAGTAGTGAGTGTTGCTTTTCTTGTTTTGCTCCTAGTGGGGCTCTCCTCTGCTGCTAGGACCTTAACGTCCTATGCTAGCGGAGGCGGTGGTGGTTCTGGAGGCGGTTCTGGTGGGGGGCAAGGTGGTGGTGGTGGAAGCGGTGGCGGTGGAGGTAAAGGTGGTGGATCCGGTGGAGGGTCTGGTGGAGGGAGTGGTTATGGCTCCGGATCCGGATCCGGGTCCAGCTCGGGAGGAGGACAAGGTGGAGGTGGTGGGAGCGGTGGAGGAAGTGGTGGGTCTGGTGGTGGTGCTGGTCATGGATCAGGAAGTGGAGGCGGTTACGGCTCTGGCTCTGGCTCTGGAGGCGGACAAGGAGGAGGTGGTGGGAGTGGGGGAGGACAAGGTGGTGGGTCTGGAGGTGGTTCCGGCCATGGCTCTGGAAGTGGAGGCGGTTACGGCTCTGGGTCTGGGGGAGCAGAAGGAGGAGGTGGTGGAAGTGGTGGTGGAGGAGGTGGTGGGACTGGTGGTGGTTCCGGCCACGGTTCAGGAAGTGGGTCCGGATCAGGATCCGGAGCTGGTGGTGGACAAGGAGGTGGTGGTGGTAGTGGAGGTGGAGGAGGTGGTGGGACCAATGGTGTGCTGGCCATGGTCAGGATCAGGATCTGGTTCGGGAGTAGGACAAGGAGGAGGAGGTGGAAGTGGTGGTGGAGGAGGTGGTGGGACCGGTGGTGGTTCTGGCCAAGGGTCAGGAAATGGAGGCGGTTACGGCTCTGGCTCTGGTGGCGCACAAGGAGGTGGTGGTGGAAGTGGAGGTGGAGGAGGTGGTGGGACCGGTGGTGGGACCGGCCAGGGTTCAGGAAGTGGGTCTGGATCTGGATCTGGAGCTGGTGGTGGACAAGGAGGTGGTGGTGGTAGTGGAGGTGGAGGAGGTGGTGCAACTGGTGGTGGTGTCGGCCATGGTTCAGGATCAGGCTCAGGGTCTGGTTCGGGAGTAGGACAAGGAGGAGGCGGTGGAAGTGGTGGTGGAGGAGGTGGAGGGACTGGTGGTGGTTCCGGTCAAGGGTCAGGAAGTGGAGGCGGTTACGGCTCTGGCTCTGGCTGGGGGCGCACAAGGAGGTGGTGGAGGAAGTGGAGGTGGAGGAGGTGGTGGGACCGGGGGGCGCATGGTTCAGGAAGTGGGTCCGGATCTGGATCCGGGGTGGGGGTGGACAAGGAGGAGGTGGTGGAGTGGGGTGGGTCTGGTGGCGGTGGAGGTGTGGCCAAGGGTCTGGCTCTGGGGGTGGACAAGGAGTTGGTGGTGGGGTGGGAGGCGGTGGAGCTGGTTCAAGTGGAGGTGCTGGTGGGGGATCAGGAAGTGGGGTGGCCGAAGGTGGTGGGGTAGTGGAGGCGGTGGAGCTGGGTCAAGTGGGTCCGGTGGGGGATCAGGAAGTGGAGGTGGTGGTGGGGGATCAGGAACTGGGGGGGCACGGAGGTGGCATCGGGATTGGATCGGTGTGGGCATTGGTGGAGGTGGAGGAGGTGGCGGGAGGCTGGACATGGGTCTGGTGGAGCGCGGGATGTGGTGCTTGTGGACGGTTCGGAACCTCTGTTCCGCCAAAATGGTTTCTCTGTTTCCGCTAATGACAGGCCGGCGGTGGCAGGGAGTCACGTGAGGCGGTGAGGCACTTAACAGAGAGAATGGCACTTAACAGCGTTAAAGTCGGGAAAAAAAACCATTATTCACGTCCATTCTCTCTCATTCACCCTCTTCAAAAAAAAAATAGACCTGTTTCACCCTCTTTGCATATCCACAAAAAACCCAGTTATTTATTATTATTATTATTATTATTATTATTATTTTAGATGATATAGATTTTTTGTGAATATATATTTATTTTTTTGTGTTTCTGGATCTAATATGTTTTGATTTTTTATGGATTTATTTATATGCTTGTGTATTTGTAGATTTGATCTTTTTTTTTTAGTTATTTTTATTTTTGAAAATAGGATTTGCTTTTGTCAAATATGTATTGGGATTTTTGTGGTTTGTTGATTTGGCTCGAAGGTCATGGTCATGGCATGATTTTTATTTTTTTTTAGATGATATAGATTTTTTTGGATTGATTTTTATATTTTTGTGGTTTGTAGAATATTTATTTATGATTTTTGGATTTTCTTAAAAGGTGATTATTGATATTAATATGGAAGAAGAGAATAAGTGTATTGTGATTGTAACTATAATAGTGTGCCTAAAGTGTATCTCATTCGATTCCGAAGACAGGCATATCAATTTTATAACTCATATGCAAGATCAGTTGGACTCAGATCGAAGAAGTGGGTATCATCCATTTCGTTTCCTTCCGTTTCCCTCAGTTGTTTCATCTTTTCATGATTTAATACTTTTTTTTTTGTTTTTTTAAGGCAACATACTAACATTGTATTATTTATATTGGAATTGAAAATATTAAAAACAAACATGAAAAGATAAGTAGATAATTTTCAAAGTAATTTTTTTTTCACATGACTTTTTTTTAAAAAAAAATTTAATCATCTCTAAATCTATACTATAATTTTGGATTTTTATAAAAAGAAATGGAAAAGACATTTTTTAAATAGTTATTTGAAGAAAAAAAATAATTAAGCATGCGAGGTTTTTGATGAGTATTATTTGTATTTAGGAATGGATCCTATAACCAAATATTACTTTGAAAAAACAAATAAAAACTTATTTTTAATTATCCAAACTTGAAATAAAAAATAAAAACCAATATTATTCAAAGATCCTGCAAAACAAAACAACCCATGCAAACATCATAAAAAAAATGTAACCCGAAACCCATGCAGCAAACCAAACCCATCCACGCAAAAAAAAAAAAAAAAAACAAAAAAAATGTAAACCAAAACCCATGCGGCATGTAACCTCTTAAATTAACGGAACTTTTTTTATGGGGTAACCCATGCAAACCAAAATGGTTTGCATGGGGTTTTTTTTTTTTTTGCGTGGCATTTTTTTATATATATTTTTTATGAATTTGCATGGATTGTGTTTGTTTTGCATGCTTTGAATATTATTTTTTATGTTTTTTATTTTAAATTTGATAATTAAAAATAAATTTTTATTTGTTTTTTCAAAATAATATTTGGTTAAAGGATTCATTTCCAAATATAAATAGTATTCATCAAAGGCTTCACATTAATTATTTTTTTCTTCTAAATAACGTGATTTAAAAAATGACTTTTCTATTTTTTTTAAAAAAAATCATTAAAATTATAATATAGATTTAGAGATGACTAAATTCTTTTTTTTTTAAAGTCATGTGAAAAAAATATTACTTTGAAAATGAGAAATACGATGAGTATTATTTGTATTTGAGAATGACTTAAATTACGATTAATATTTTTTTTCCTTTTCAAAGTAATATTTTTAACGGACTTTAAAAAAAAATGAATTTAATCATTTTTCGAATCTATATTATAGTTTTATGACTAAAAATTCATAAATTGACGTGAATTTTTTTGTCTTGGGGTCTCTTCCATTTTTTTTAAAAAAATTAGCATTATTTAGAAAGAAAAAAAAAATCAAAGTCAGGCCTTTGGTGAGTATTATTTGTATTTAAGAGTAGATATTTAACCAAATATTATTTTGAATATAAAAAAAATTATAATAAGCATTATTTATATTTGGGAATGAATCATCTGTTTATCTTTTCATGTTTTTTTTTTATTTTTTTAATTCCTAATATAAATAATACAATATTACCTTAAAATAAAAATTAAATCATGAAAAGCCTTAACGGCGAAGGAAACGGTTCGACTTTAACGCTGAGAGAGAGAATGGGCATGAATAATGGTTCATTTTTTTCCCGACTTTAACGCTGTTAAGTTTCCATTCTCTCTGTTAAGTGCCTCACGCGCCTCACGTGACTCCCTGCCACACGTCGGCTTGTCATTGGCGGAAACAGAGAAACTCTGTTTTGGCAGAACAGAGGTTCCGAACCCCTTGTGGACACCCTTGAAAATCATATGGTGATTTTCACACACTACCCGGTCAAAGTTTTGTGGACTTGTTGAAGATGGTATAGTTACAAGTAAAACTGCTACGACGTCTAGTTATGTTGTGGTGGGAATAAAGCCAAGCTTTTCTTTATATTTTTTTCTTTTTTGTTATCCAGAAAATAAGTGTTTCCAACTCTTGTTTTTGTGTAATATATAAATAAATAATAAATAAATGTGGTTCTTATTTCAGTTATAGTGATTTTTCTGTCCGGATCGTTGTAAATGGGAGTTGACAATAGACTTGAATAGTAATTTTTTTGGTACCATGAAATGATAAAGATAATTGATTTACGTTAGGAATTTATGTATAATGAAATAATTTTAAAGCATGACATTTTGTTAACACACACATAAATTAATGATTTATTCTAAGAGATATATTTTTAATTATATAATTATTGATATATATTATATAACTAAATACACTCTACCAAAATAGTGAAAACACAATTATTGAAATTACTGAAAATAAGAAAACACTTTAAAAAAAAACCTAAATAATGTCCTCAAAAATCAAAATGACATTCATTTATCACTAATAAAAACTGTTTATTATGATTCTAATTAAAAAAATTATTCAAATATTTAATATTATAACGACAAATACTAGTAAAAATTATATTTTGATGATGGATTTAGAATCAAATATTCTCCAATAAATTTTTTTTAATCTGCCATATATAATTAGAGTAACAATACTGAACAAGCAATTTTTTCTAAAAAAATTATTTTTAACAAGAACATAAAATGATCACTCACTGTTACGATAAATTTGGCATGGCAAGCGGGAAACAATCTCAAGTTTTTGTACATGGAATTACAGTGAATGTCAATCACTAATGTCATATTGTACATGTCTTCATTGTGGTCATAGCACAATGATTCTTAGCTTACATGTGTTAAGGGTAAGTCTTAGGTTAGTCTTGGTGCTTACTTACCTATCTATTTGTTGATGATTATTTGAAAGAATTTTTCATGGGACCGAAGCAAACAGACAGAGATAGCTTTCCCAGCTTGACCATAAAGCTAGTCATGGGTCCCTCTAATATAAAATATAAAAAAATGTTACGTTGTACCGTGGGAATGCTGTCATTTTCATACCTTTTCATTTTTTTCTCAATTAACCTCCGATATATACTAGCTTAACATGTTATATAATAGTTTTCTTAAAAAGAGCATTGGTACACTCAGTTTTGAAGCAGTCCCATACATAGTAATAGTATATTAGCTCTAATACAATGTATATGGTTGTAATAATTTTTTAAATAAAAATATATATTGATATAATGTATCTCAATGTATATTGAGACCGTTTAACAATATGTATTTCAATATGCGAATACATATATATTTTAGAAAGAAGAAGAATAGTATAATTGTGGATAGGAATCAGGTTGCACACGAGACTAAGCACATCATTTTCCTTATAAAATGCAAAGGTGGAAACAAATGAGGCTGGCTAGGACTTAGGCCCAGGCCAGTGAAAACAGACCCAGGCTCGCGGGCCTGTCTAGGCAGCGAGATCAGGCGGGGCTAGTCTGGAGCCAAAAACCAGGCCCAGGACTACCCACGGGCCTGCTGTCCGGGCCTGGACTTGGCCCACGGGTGGACTTCAAAGGCCCATGGACCGGGCCCGTGGACTGGCATATGGGCCAGCCCGAACAAGCCCTCTTCGGGCTGGTCTATGGGTCGGGCCAGGACCTCAATGTGAGGCTCAAACCCGGCCCATATCCTAAACGGGCCGACCTGGCCCGTCATTGGGTTGGGAAACGGGTGTCCGGTCTTTCGGTCCGGGCCAAATGATAGCCCTTACATAGGCAAAATTAAAATGAGTAGGTATTGAATATTGAAAAATGTTATGTTGAGAAATCATTTGTAGCTCCATTTGAAATTCTTACACAGTTTGATTTTTTTTTAAATGTATAACCATCTAATAATTTACATTTTTTTATAAATAAAACAAACTATATAGTCATATGAAAAATGAATTCATGTATTTTACGTTTTTCCTAACACTGGGGAGATGAGATAGTGGTGACTTAATATATTTCGTGTACTATTTTTGATGAAGGGTTGATTGCAAATATAGCTGCAAAATTGATAGTATTCATTGAAACTTGAGATTTGAAGCCGTGCATTTTTTTTTTGGTGAGAGTTTTGTGAAAGGCTTAATTTAAAAATATTTTTAGTCCTAGTTTTGAGTTGTTGAAAAAAATCATATTTTTGGGTTTTTAATATTTTTTTGTTTATTTTGATTTTTTTTATTATTGTTATTTTGAAATCTCGGTATTTTTTACATTTTAGTGAATCCTATATATACAGTTTCCACATAGCAATACAAACTAACTTACCAAAAAAAATACCCACCATAAAAAAAAATTTACCAAAATATATATACATATACTTAAAAAAAATAAAACAAATAAAACATGTTCAATCCGTGAAAATGACCTGTCAGAATGACTTAAGTGCAACATTTTCTCTACAATTTGATTAAGTGGCTAAAAATTTGATTGAGGATAAGGTTGTTTCTCTCTATCATTACACTACCCCCAAACTTGATGTGTACATTGTCTGGTAGGTGGGGACGAACCCTCTTACCCTCCTATAATCGCTTCCTTTACTATCTCCACTACTCTCTGCTTCAACTTAGACTCCTCTGTATTTCACATGATCAATTACTTACATTGAAACAAAACCTGAATTTCATATATGTATCACGAAGAGAGACACATAGCTTCCGTTTGGATACAGAATAAGATTTATTCTTGGATATTTATTTATCTGAGCATAAGTGAGTATAAATAAGAATAAAGTGATTTTGTGTTTGGTTGTGTTTTGAATTATTCTCTTTGGGAATCTTGACAGGTGATTTATAAGAGATGATGACAGTTGATTTGACAGTGGGCCTACAGATTCTTTGGGTGGAATAACCTAGGATAACTTTTACTCTAGCCCCCCGTTTGGAACGAGTATCTGGATAACCCCGGATAAGTATTTAGGGGTGTTTGTTTACCCCGGATAACCCCAGATAAATTATGCCTCTTGATAAAGTGGTATAGGAATTCCAATCAACCCCTAGAATAAAAGTTATCTAGGTTACTCCACCTAAAGAATATGTGGGCCCACTGTCAAATCAACTGTCATCACCTCTTATAAATCACCTGATTTTACCCAAACAACAAAACATTTATTCTTACGTTTACCAATGAGAATAATTCAAAATACAACCAAACACAAAATCATTTTAATTTATACTCATTTATGTTTAGATAAATCTATTAGAATAAAAACTATCCCCGTTCCAAACGGGGGCGGGGTTGATTGGAATCCATATACCACTTTATACCAGTTTATTCTTGAATACTTTATCTGGGTTTATCTGGGCTTTCCAAACGGTATCCAAATTTTAGTCGGGATTATCCGAATTTTATCCGGTATCCAAACGAGGGCATAGAGGTTGTAGGACAACCAGCCAAATATGTGTGAAGAATAAAAATCTCCAAAGAAGATAAACACGTTACTATTGGAAATTAAAAAAAAATATTTAGAAGAAGATAATCATGTTATTTATGGGTTTCTTCATGAATTTCAACCCAATTTTAAATGGCGTCCATATGAATCGTACCAAATACAGAGAAAATCAAACGACGCTTCTGATTTCATTTTTTTTTCTTTATTTACAGATATTTTTCATTCACTAATAGTAGGACCTCATTCTTCAAAGTACAAACGCTTGCTGCCAAATTGCGGAGGAACAACCCATGCTATATTGGATAAGAAGTACCTGTCGATGGGCCTATCGGACGAGAGAAGATTTTGCCATAACAAATCCAGTTGTATGAGTTGTGCAATCTGCAGATACGAAGAATCAAAACCATTGATGCCAGATAGGATACATAACAAGTAGAGCTCAATCGATATTCTTGGCCTGTCGGCAGAAGATAGGTTTCTACAACAAGTTGATCTATGAATCCAGCAATTTGTCCACCGGAGACGAAAATATTGGACACTTTGTACCAGCCAGGGTAATCCTCATATAAGTCCTTTTATTTGTTCTACAGAAGATACATAATTAATATCTGAAATATGATTCCCAAATATAAGTTCATAACTATATATAAAAATATCATCCTGGTAATGATAACATGATTGATCACTGCAAAACAGAAGAGGATTGGAACTACTTAGTAAAATTGTGCAGGATTAACAAATAAAGCAAAATTCTTAATTAAATTAAGCCTTTATTAAAGAATGACATTTTATTAGATTTTGAACAATTTGCTGATTATTTTATGGCAATGCTGTTCTAAAGTTCTTCCATCATTGCCTCCATATAAACAAGGTAATTTATCTTTTACCACAATAAATATATGATATGATTGAACTAGATGCTTCAGAATCTGACAAAAAAAAATTGAGGATTAAATTCAAGGCTAACTCAACTTAACTGCATGAAGTTTGAAGAGCAACCTTAACTGCAATTATCACATATATATAATGATTTGGCATGCCCACAGAATACCAGTAGTACTATTTACTTCCAAATGCAGAAAATATCAAACAAGGCGACTGGTCCCGTTTGGTGCGTAGTTTTAATTTTGTTAGTACTGTAGAAGAGAGAGACCTCACACCGAAGTACTGTCACAGCTATATGCCCACTTTGTGTATATAATGGACAAAATTATGAAGCCCCGACTCCATTAATTTGATCTGAACAGAATCAAAACAATTGACAAATAACAGTAACAGACGACTCATGTCACTTTCGGTCTATTCTTCTTTGAATTTCCCTACCAGTGTGACATGGATTTCTATCTCATTATTTTCTTTTATTTTCTCCAACTGATCCTCCATGGACCTACATCACATCTAGTCCCTAGCAGATATCTTAGATGCAACAGTACTAATTCGAGTACTATAAATACAGAACCATTTCTTTGCTGCTTCTCATCACCAAATCATTCTCACTCTCTTCTTAAATACCAATATGGGAATTCGAAAAGCAGTGACGGTTGGGTTTCTAGTTTTGCTTCTAGTGGGGCTCTCCTCTGCTGCTAGGACCTTAACAGGCTATGCTAGCGGAGGAGGAGGTGGTAGCGGTGGTGGTGGAGGTTCTGGAGGCGGTTCTGGGTCCGGTTATGGTTCTGGAGGAGGTTCTGGTTCGGGTGGGGGTCAAGGTGGTGGTGGTGGAAGCGGTGGTGGTGGCGGTGAAGGTGGTGGATCCGGTGGAGGGTCTGGCGGAGGGAGTGGTTACGGCTCCGGCTCCGGGTCTGGGTCCGGCTCAGGTTCGGGAGGAGGAGAGGGTGGAGGAGGTGGTGGTGGGTCTGGTGGTGGTGCTGGTCATGGATCAGGAAGTGGAGGCGGTTACGGCTCTGGCTCTGGCTCTGGCTCTGGAGGCGGACAAGGAGGAGGTGGTGGAAGTGGTGGTGGAGGAGGTGGTGGGTCTGGTGGTGGTGCCGGCCAAGGGTCAGGAAGTGGAGGCGGTTATGGGTCTGGCTCTGGGGGTGGACAAGGAGGAGGTGGTGGAAGTGGTGGAGGCGGCGGAGGAGGGTCAGGTGGAGGAGCCGGTGGGGGGTCAGGAAGTGGGGGAGGTCATGGAGGTGGCATCGGGATTGGCATCGGTGTAGGCATTGGTGGAGGTGGCAGTGGAGGTGGCGGCGGGTCTGGACATGGATCTGGTGGCGGCGCGGGATGTGGTTCCTGTGGACACCCTTGAAAATCAGATGGTGATTTTCACACACTACCCGGTCAAAGTTTAGTGGACTTGTTGAAGATGGAACAGTTACAAGTAAAGCTCCTATGAGGTCTAGCTATGTCGTCGTGGGAATAAAGCCATGCCTCTTTTGTATCTATTAAATAAAAGTGTTGGTTTGGTTTGCTTGTGTACAATATATAAATAATAAATAAATGTGAGTTTTATTATGGTTACAGTGATTTTTGTGTCCTGTAGAATTGACAATAGATTTGAATAGGAAATTTTTATACGACCATAATAATGCAGGATAAAATGATAAGATGATTCTATTTACATTAAGATCTTAAATTTATAAGAAATTCTTGTTGGCAGCCTTCGCGCGGCAGCATACTTCGTGGAGCCACGGTGTGGTTCTGCCTAGGCTACCTGTGTTCCTAAAAATTGTAACTATTTTGCTAATTATACAATGAACTATCGTTTGGTCCACAAAATCTACAAAGAGAGAGAATTTTTAAATAATGATATTTGAAAGAAAACACAAATACTAATAACTTATTTTACAAGATATGTTTTTAATGACAATTTTTTTAATATTTTATATAACTAAATATTCTCCTAAAATAGTAAAAGATATTATTATCAAAATTATTAAAAATGAGAAAACACTCAAATAAAAATTCTAATAATCTTAAATAAGATTTTAAAATCTCGTAATTCATCTTTCACTAATAAAAACTGTTTATTATGATTTTAAATAAAAACATATAATTACCAAAACATTTCATAATGGAAATTTTCTCATAAAATCTATATTTAACAACGGATTTGGAGTCAAATATCCTACAATATTCTTTTTTCAAATCTGTTATATATAAGTAAATATCACATGTTATTTAGAGTAACATAATTGAACAAGCAATTTTTTTATCTAAAAAAATCATTTTTTAATAAAAACAAATTAATATCATTGTCCCATACTGTTACCGTTGAATTTGGCATGACAAGCCGGTAATGATCTCAAGAAAGGGATCGGGAAAGGGATCGGGAAAGATCTAAAGCTAGTTGGACATTATGCAACGCGTTCAGTACTGTCAAATTTGATCACATCCATTCCAATATTATTGTAATTGAATTATTTTGTCATTAAATTATTTCTTTAAATAATAATTATATACAATTAAATTATCCAGCTAGCATTGGATCTAATCCGATCCCCTCAATGAATTATACGTGGAATCATGCTGGATGTCAATCATTAATGTTACGTTACATTGTGACAATGTAGTCATTTTCATACCTTCAATTTTTTTTCTTAATTAAACTAGCATTTACTGGTCTAAAATATGTTATATAATAGTTTAAAAATATGGTGTTGATACACACAATCCATTTTACAGTCTCATCTAAAGCCCCATATACTAATAAATTGCGTTATCGTAACATACGAGTTCTTTACAATGTATGAGGTTGTAATTTTTTATTTTTCAAAAAATAAAAACACATTGTTGTATCTCGATGTATATTTCTTCGTCTAAGAATTTGTATTCAATAACAAGTATATATTTTTTAAAAGAAGAAAGTGGTGTAAATTGCGGTTGGGGTTGGGACTACAGAGGGGGCTAGGGCCCAAGTCCCCCCAAGCCGTAACCAAATTTGAAATGAGTAGATACGAAATATAAAAAAATGTTACATTGGGTCCCATTTGTAGCTCCATTCATAATTCGCACACGTTTGAACCTTCTTAGCATATATACATATCTAATAACATATATATTGTGTATATAAATAAAACAAAATACATGTGCTATGAAATGAATTCATCTATTTTTACGTTTTTTGAAATAGATTGTGTGACGAGATAGTTGAGAGTTAGCATATTTCATGTACAATGTTAGTGAAGTAACGATTGTCAATAAAACTGCAAAACGGATCGAATGTAATAGTATTTATTGAAATTTTTGAGATTCGAAACCGTAGATTTTTTTTTTTTTTTTTGTAAAAGTTATGTGAAAGGTTTAGTTTTAAAAATATTTTTAATCTAGTTTTGAGTGCTTAAAAAAATCATAGTTCTGGATTTTTAATGATTTTTTTGTGTATTTTGTTTTTTCATTATTGTTGGGGGAACTAATTAGGGGTTTTTCTGATCATCCGTGAATTATTTGTTAGGTCCTCGGAAGTTTTCAAATTTGGTAGTATCTAAAGAGATGAAAATTTATCTTTAGGTCATTAGAAACGAATGTTGTTAGTCTGTCTAAAAGAATAACGAAAATGCCCCTTGTCGTCTGTTAACATTTTTGTGAAGGTTAATAATGTACTAGAAAGTATTAACCGTATATTGAAGATACTTAACAATGTACTTGGAGTGTTAACTGTATATTCAAAAAATTGGTTGAGGGATGTTTTGGGAATTTTTGATGGACAACGTAACGACATTTGATTCCAGGGACTTAAAGATAATATTTTATCGCTTCAAGGACTAAACATAACTTAAAAAATTTTAAAGACCTAAAAAATCATTTTTCCCCTTATTGTTATTTTGAGTCTCAGTATTTTTTGTAATTTTGTGAATTCATACAGTTTACACATAGAAATGCAAACTAATTTACCAAAAAAAAATATATGTATACTTGAAAAAAATTCAAAGCACGTTTGATATGAAATGATCTGTCAAAATGAATGAAGTGCAACATTTTCTCACAATAATCTGATTAAATGGCTAAGAATTTGACTGAGAATAAGGTTGACTCGAGTCTTTCTATCATTACACTATCTCCAAAGTTGATATGTACATTTTATGTGTGTAGGTGTGGACAGTGTCTGGATTTTTATAAAATGGGGTTTAATATGAGATATGTAAATATTTTTTAAAATTATATCATTATATTTTTTTAATTTCAATAGCATAAATTAAAAAAAATGAATATGCAAAAAATGAAATAAAGACGTTCACATAAAACATATTACTGAATAATTATATAAGATAATTATCATATTTTAAAACAATATGTCAAATTTCATATCGACGATTCACAAAAAAAAAAAATATATTAAAATATAAATTTAATAAGCAATACATACATTTAAATTTGGCATTGACAAGGTTTCATATTCTGAAAATGTTATTAAAAATATCTTTCTCAATATATGTGATCAAGCAATCATTCACCCACTCATCTCCCATTTAATTACACAACTTAGTCTTTACAATATACGTTGCAGAAAATGATCTTTCAACAGTACTGGCATGTACTTCTCAAGAAAGAAAGAAAAACAGTACTGGCATGTGGCTACAAGTAAGATAATCTCTTAAATTATGATCCATATATTAACATGATAGCATCATTAAGAATTTTTAATTAGAAAATAAATAATATTTTTCATTCAAATTTAATTGATAAATAGTTTACCGATTGTCTCCAAATTTAATCTTATTGCTTCTTCCTTCTCCAAATCCAAAACTTAAGGTAATCACACAAATATTATATTTGATTATTTTAGATATTTATAAAAATAATACAAAATTTAAATAAATTAGTAAAAATGATAATGAAGTAAAAGAATTTATATACTTTCAAGATACCCTAGATGGGGACATCGAGGAGTAAGTCTGTCAATCGGACGGATACAGATCGGATATGCTAATATTCATATCTTAACTTTTGGATTCGAATACGAATATTAATTTTTGGATTCGGACCCCTTTGGATATTGATATTTTTTGGATAATTGACATGTTTGAATATTAACATTAATTTGAATAATCAATTAATATTTTAGAGAGATATTAAAATTAAAATTGAGATTTTAAGGTTTATTCTCTCTTTCAGATATTTAATAGTATTATAATATTTTATCATTATGATTAATCATACAAGATAACAATATATACAATATATATATATATATATATATATATATATATATATATATATATATATATATATATATATATATATATCGGATACCGATATTTTTCGGATCGGATAGACTGATATCAATATCCGTACAGATCTTCAAATATCAAATATTTTTATTTTTTCTTATACAAATTAAGATCGGATTTGGATTTCTTTCAAATAATTGACATGCTTACCGAGGAGTGGGGTCCGTGCTGATCGTGTCTCTGTATAATATGTAGATTAAAGAGTCAGTTACTGATCTGTTTTACGTGGAGCCATAGAGGGGAGGAGGAGGGACGGAGGATTACTTAAAAAGCCGAAAGGGTTAGGCCGTTAGGGTAGTGAGTGGTGATGAGGGCACACGTGGATTCATCCACACAGTTGGTTTTATTATTTTTATTTTCTTTTTTCACTTGTGGTGGGCCGTATAGTTGTTAAGTTGTGGACTCATGGGCTCATGGCCTCTATAGGGAAGGGAAAAAAACAGAAAACCAGGGAACACTAGGTGTGGATGAACTCTCCTAAAATCTCTACATTTATTATGACCATGTTTTCATGTTCATTACAGTTTAAATTTATAAATTATATATTATAACTTATAAATTATATATTTTATTTTTTCTGATAAATAATAGACATATTTGTTATAACTGTTTAAAAACAGAAAATGAGCAACAGCAGATGTTTACTAGAATAAGTTGTAAAACAGTTTACTTTGCAATTGTCAAAAAATTTATTTAAGTTGTAAAAATGAAATTTTGATTTATGTTTGATAAAATAAGTTGTTATTTACCTATAAAATAAATTTTACAACTATATAAAATAAAATTAACATACAAAAAATGGAAGTTCAAATTCACTACAATAAATCGGCAAATGGAAGGATAAATAAAATTTTGATAAAGTATTACTTATAATAGTAAAAAATTGAGGAGATGGAAAGATGTTTCCTAATTTTTTGTGTACATATAGTAAAAAATAAATACATATATTATTAGTAAAAAAAAGGTTAAGTGCACGGATGACCAAAATAAAAGATATTGGTTAAATAATATTATAAGTTGTAATCTTAAAAGCATTAATTTGTTTCCCAACTTTATAATTTTTTGAGTTGTTTTTCACTTAAATAAGTTTAAATAAGTTTAAACAAATATGTTACAACTTGATATAAAGATTGGGGATATAAAGAATCTCCAATCAGCCAAGTATGTGAATAAAAATCGCCCAATGAGATAAACACATTATTCTTTATATATATATATATAAAGAAGAAGATAATCATGTTCTTCATGAATTTCATCCCGATTTGAAATAGCATCCATTATAAATCAAATAATGTACTACCAAATGCGGAAAAAATCAAACAACGCGACCGATTTCATTTGTTTCTTTTCTTAGAATTACAGATATATGTCATATTAAGAGTGGGACCTCATTCTTCAAGTACTGACAAGCGACATGACTGTATGAAATTTGGAGAGCTAGCTTAACTGGAATAATCACATATAAATATATAATATATGATTTGGCATACCCACAGAATGTCAATACTACTAAATACTTACTTCCAAATGCAGAGAGTATCAAACAAGGCGACTGGCCGCGTTTTGTACGTAGAGTTTGATAATTGAGAATGAGACCTCACACCTGAGTACTGCCACTGCCAAGTTGAACTTGAGGAACCCATTTATGCCCACTTTTTGTATATAATGGACAAAATTGGGGATCCCCCGAGTCCATTAATTTGATCTGAAAAGAATCAAAACAATTGACAAATAACGGTAACAGACGACCCATGTCACTTTCGGCCTATTTTTCTTTGAATCTTCCGACCAGTGTAGCATGTATTTCTATCTCCTTATTTAATTTTAGGGAAAAATCCAAATAGACCGTGTGGGCTTGGTTGTACGGTTTTTAGTCTATAGTTTCTGTGTAGCCTGGATAAGTATGCTTGTCCAATGTTTATCTATTCTCAGGCTCACATGTCAAATTAACATTTTACACCTTATCACATCAAATCACATATCAACATCTCTTATAAATCAATGGGGTCCACATGTCAAATCAACTTTTTACACCTTATTAATATTTTATTCTTTATTAACCAAACAACTTAACATTTCCTCTTACGTTTTTCAATGAGAATAAAAAAAACACAGTCAAACAGAAAATCACTTATTCCTGTAGAATTGTTATTTACACTGATATAGTTATCTATCCAGAATAATTCAATTCCTCAATCCAAACGAAGGCTTAGAGAATTTTTGTATATATAAAAAAAAAATTAAGAAACAATCCAAATAACCCACTTAAACTGTATGAAATTCATATAATCTATTGACTTTTCCTAAAGTCTATATAACTATTTGAAAACACACATGTAAATCCAAATAACCCCCAGAGTTAAATTTAGGTAACAAAATGTGATGTAATAGAGGTGAGAGGTAAAAAAAAAAAAAAAAGACAACTCTGCAGGGGTAAATAAAAAATTAAAAAAAGTCCAAGGGTATAGAAAAAATAGAGGGGTCAATCAAGAGGTATTTGGGCAATTCAAAATAGTGTTATTTAAAAAATAACATAAATGCTAATAACTTATTTTGTAAGATATATTTTTAAGACAAATAGATATAGCTTCCTAAAAATTTATGAAATAGTAAAACGAACCTGTATGTAAAATCAGAAAATCCCCTTTGGTCCCTACCTAAGGAGATTTACTGATTTTTCAAGGACATTCTTTTCTGATTTTATAAGTTTACAGGGTGTGAGATACATTTTTCCCTATATTTAATGACAAAGTTGTTGAAATATTTTATATAACTAAATACTCTACTAAAATGATAAAAGATAGTATTAATATTGAAATTATTCAAAATGAGAAAAGTACTCAAATAAAAATCCAAAATAAGATTTTAAAATCACATATTCATCTTTCAATAAAAAAAAACTATTTATTATGATTTTAAATAAAGAAATTTAACAAAACATTTCATATTATAAAGATAAATTCTCATAAAATATATTTTAATGACGGATATTTTTTTAAAGTCCTGCAATATTTTTTTTCAAAAAAGAGCACGGTTATACACAATTCTATTTATTGCTTAAAATGCAGTCTCATATACCCCAATAGATGAGATATATCCCTCGATTGTTTTTATAATAGATAAAATTAAATTCATTCATTTCAAAATAAAGCAATGTACATTTTTTATTAAAACAAATATATAACTTATTTAACGATATTTACTATTTTAAAAAAATTAAAACATTTTAGAACTGTCGTGGGACTATCCAGTTCTTGACATTTTCCATCAATAAATATCTCATGTTATTTAGGCTCCATTTGGGGGAGCGTTACAATTACGTTGGAGTCAGGCGGACGTCACAAACACAAATGTGGACACAAACGGTCCACCTTGCATTGAGCCGTTTGTTACATAGATTTGTGACACTACACGTCTCCTGTATTTTGTCACCGCAAACATGCAGAGCCGTAGCCCCCGTTTGGATGCCGGATAAATCCTGGATAACTCCGGATAAAATTTAGATGCCGTTTAGAAAGCCCAGATAACCCAGATAAAGTGTGTCAGAATAAACTGATATAAAATGGTATATGAATTTCAATCAATCCCTAGAATAAAATTTATCTTATGTTATTCCACCCAAAGAATAAGTTGACCCACTGTCAAATTAACTGTCATCACCTCTTATAAATCAAATGTCAAATCAACTATCATTACTTTTTTACATTTTATAAATTTTTATCTATACTTTATTCACATTTTATCCAAACAACAAAATATTTATTCTTACGATTTCCAACGAGAATAATTCAAAACAAAACCAAACACAAAATCACTTTATCCTTATTTACACTCACTTATGCTCGGATAAATAAATATCTAAGAATAAATCATATTATGTATCTAAACAGAGCTTAGAATAATGAACAAGCAATTTTTAAAAAAAAATCATTTTTTAACAGAAATTAAACAATTGTCGCTTACAATTACGATGAATTTTGCATGAAAGGAAATTATCACAAGGAATTGTACTTGGAATCAAGTTGAATGTCAATCATTGATGTTATCGTTGTACGTACAGTGACAATGCAGTCATTGTTAAACCTTTCAATTTTTTTTTTCTTAATTAAACTAGCGTATTTAATAGTCTAATATATGATAGTTTAAAAATAAAACATTGATTGATCTCTTAATTAGGTATCCTCGAGCCCGATAGACACCCCCATTTACTGGGGTCCTTGGTGCTGAAGGGCTCCCGTATGAGTTTCCTGTTATTTTATTTCGTTTTGCTTCCTCTATTTTCCCTCACCACTAATTCAGAAATTGTAACATCTCTTTTGTTGTAAAAGTGACAATAACAATTTTTATATTTTCTAAAACAAACAAAAAAAGAATATTGATACATTCGGTCAATTTTATAGTTTCATTTGCAAGCTCATACATTATAATACTGCGCTATCTTAATATACAACCTTTATTGGAATGCATGGAATTACAATTTTTTATTTTTCAAAAGAAAAAAATCATTCAATAGGCGAGTTTATTTTTTAAAGAAGAAAAAATTGGTGTGAATTGTGGATAGGGATCAGATGAGCTACACGCGAGGCTAAACATATCATTTTTCTATAAAAAAAATGCAAAGCTACAAATAAATAAGACAGCTAGAGCAAGGCCCCCCAAACCGTAGTTAAAATTGAAATGAGTAGGTACTGAATATTTAAAAAAATGTTACACTAATAAGTTCCTTTGCTTACTCCATTCACAATTCGCACGTGTTTGAATTTGCTTAAAACATATATATGTATGTCCAATAAAATACATTTTTCTGTATAAAACAAATTATACCATATGAAATGAGTTGATGTATTTTTATAAGTTTTCGATATTGCTAGGATTCATAACGAGATAGTTAAAGTGTATAATGTTAGTAAAGTGATGATTGTAAATAATATTGTAAAACGGACTTAATATAGTAGTGTTCATTGAAAATTTTGAAATCTGCAGTGGTGGATTTGTTTTTTTAATTTTTTTGTGAAAGTTCCGTGAAAGCCTTAATTTTAAAGTAATTTTGATCTCAGTTTCGAGTGGTTGAAAAAAATCACAGTTTTGAATTTTTAGTGATCTTTTTGTGTATTTCAAATTTTCATTATTGTTAGTTTGACTCTCGGTATTTTTAAAAAAATTTGTGAACAACTTCAAAAAAAAATTCAAAGCATGTTCGATATGAAATGACCTGTCGAAATGAATCTAAGTGCAACATTTCTCACAATAATGTGATTAAATGGCTTAGAATTTGATTGGGAATAAGGTTGAGTCAAGTCTTTCTATCATTACACTATATCCAAATTGATATGTACATTGTCTGTATAGGTGTGGATGAACCCTCCTATAATCGCTTCCTTTACTATATCCACTTCTCCCTGTTTCAACTTTCAACTCATAGACTCCGCTATATTTTACAAGATCAATTATTCACTTTGAAACAAAAATTGAATTTCTTGTCTATATATATGAGAGAGAGAGAGAGAGAGCGTAGGAAAACTAGCAAAATATGTGTGAATAAAAATCTCCAAATGAGATAAATACGTTATTCTTGAAGGTCCTTTGAAAGAGAAGAATGACTAAAGATGGTTTGATCCATTGGGGATTGATGAGAGACAAGAAAGTCTGCCACCTGATTTCCTTCACAAAGAAGTGTGAAAATTTTCAATTGGAGAAAGCAGCCAACATTTGCTTAAGGGTGCAAATATCTTGAAAAGCTGACCATGGGATAATCCCTTTACCTTGAGCCCAAGCCCACTACCGTAGTAGAGTCAGTTTCGCTCCATACATCTGAGGCTTGAAGGTAGTGAGCCAACAGTGCTCATCAAGGAGACAAGGTTGGGCAAAGACATTAGAATTAGATAATTGATTGGGGCCCTGTGGATTCCAACCCCTGTTATTCTATGCTTCCTTGACTGCCAGATGTAACTTAGTGTAATTTTTTTAATGGGTGTATTTGATGCCCATTCTAATCACACCCCCCCCCCCCCTCCTCCCCAGTTTTTTTTATAAATGTACACTGTACATTTATAATTTTGGCAATGAAATACAACTCTCAAATATTAAAAAGAAATGTACCAAATGTGGAGAAAATCAAACAACGCGACTGATTTACATATATGTGAGTGGGATCTTGCGGCCAAATTGTGGAAGAACAATAACCCATGCTAGATTGGATTACAAGTACCTCTCAAGAGAGAGTATTTTGTCATAACAAGTTGATCTAATATCAGTAATCAAAACCATTAGGATAACAAGTAGAGCTCTACAAAATTATTAGGGTGGAGGAAGTCCGATTCCGAGATGGATACATGAGGCTCACGGGATGAGTGAGCGGGAGGGAAGCTCATGGCCTGTTAGAGCCCTCTTCTAACCCGAGGCTCAAAGTTTTCCTTTATGTCCATGGTTTTTCATTTCTTTTGTGTCTTGTTTGTTCTCTATTCTCCCTCATTTCAGATTTTATAATTTGAATTCAATTATAAAATCGAATAGCAAATATCTACCTTTCTTCAAAAAAAAAAAGTAGAGCTCTATCAATTCGCTTGGCCTGTCGACAGAAGATTGGTTTCCACAACAATTGACCTGTGAGTCGAGCAATCTGTTCACTGGAGATGAAAATATGGGACAATTTGTACCGGCTATGGTAATCTTCATATAAGTATTTGTTTCATTTTTTTACTTCTCATACAAAAAGATGTAATTAATATCTGATTCCAAAATCTAAGTTCATAACTATATATTGTGTTTTATAAAAATATATATATATATAATGTGATCACTGCATAACATAAGAGATTGGAACTACTTTGTAAAATTGTGCAGGATTAACAAATATCGCAAAATTCTTAATTAAAGCCTTTTTGTATAGAACAACATTTTATTAGATTATTCTGAATAATGCAATTAATTTTTGGCAATGTTGATCCATAAGTGAATTGTAGGAAATCCTGATGCATGTTCATTAATTTTGAATATTAAATAGTCCACTAAGTTACATTCTTAAAAGAAATTAATCAAAAGTTTTTCCATCAATGCATCTATATACACATGGTAATTGTATTTTACCACAATATATGTATTGATTGAACTAGATGGTATAGAGTATTTGACAAAAAAAAATTAAGGAGGATAACTCAACATGTCTGAAATTTGAAGAGCTAGCTTAACTGGAATAATCACATATAATGATTTGACATACCCACAGAATGCCAGTAGTACTACTACTTAGTACTTCCAAATGCAGAGAATATCAAACGAGGCGACTGGCCGCGTTTGGTACGTAGAGTTTGTTTGAGCTTATAAATAAGACATTAATACTGTAGCAGAGGATGAGACCTCACACCTGAGTACTGCCAATGCCAAGTTCAACATGAGGAGCCCATATAAGCCCACTTTGTATACAATGGACAAAATTAGGAAGCCCCAAGTCCATTAATCTGATCTGAAAAGAATAAAAACAATTTAACAAGTATTAGTAACAGACGAATCATATCACTTTCGGTCTATTCTTCTTTGAATTTTTCGACCAGTGTAACATGGATTTCTATCTCCTTATTTTATTTTTTCTCCAGATGACTCAAATCTCAATGGGCCTACATCAAATCTGGTCTTTGGCAGATATTTAGATGTAACAGTACTCAAGCTAGCACTATAAATACTCAACCATTTCATTGCAGCTTCTCATAATTAAATCACTCTCTCTCCTTTAATACCAATATGAGAATTCAAAAGGCAGTGACGGTTGGGTTTCTCGTTTTGCTCCTAGTGGGGCTCTCCTCTGCTGCTAGGACCTTAACATCCTATGCTAGTGGAGGAGGCGGTGGTAGCGGTGGTGGTGGAGGTGGAGGTTCTGGAGGAGGTTCTGGGTCTGGTTATGGTTCAGGAGGAGGTTCTGGTTATGGTTCAGGTTCTGGTGGGGGGCAAGGTGGTGGTGGGGGAAGCGGTGGCGGTGGAGGTGAAGGTGGTGGATCCGGTGGAGGGTCTGGGGGAGGCTCCGGCTCCGGTTCTGGGTTCGGGTCAGGTTCTGGAGGAGGAGAAGGTGGGGGAGGTGGTGGTGGGTCTGGTGGTGGCGTTGGTCATGGATCAGGAAGTGGAGGCGGTTACGGCTCTGGGTCTGGGGGCGCACAAGGAGGAGGTGGTGGAAGTGGAGGTGGAGGAGGTGGTGGGTCCGGTGGTGGTCTCGGCCAAGGGTCAGGAAGTGGGGGCGGGTACGGATCAGGATCTGGCTCTGGCTCTGGAGGTGCACAAGGAGGAGGTGGTGGGAGTGGGGGAGGAGAAGGTGGTGGGTCTGGCGGTGGTTCCGGCCATGGGTCAGGAAGTGGAGGCGGTTACGGCTCTGGGTCAGGGGGCGCACAAGGAGGAGGTGGTGGAAGTGGAGGTGGAGGAGGTGGTGGGTCCGGTGGTGGTGTCGGCCAAGGGTCAGGAAGTGGCGGCGGTTACGGTTCCGGATCCGGGGCTGGTGGTGGACAAGGAGGAGGTGGTGGAATTGGTGGAGGCAGTGGAGGAGGGTCAGGTGGAGGTGCCGGTGGTGGGTCCGGTGGTGGTGCCGGCCAAGGGTCAGGAAGTGGTGGCGGTTACGGATCCGGATCCGGGGCTGGTGGTGGACAAGGAGGAGGTGCTGGAAGTGGTGGAGGCGGCGGAGGAGGGTCAGGTGGAGGTGCCGGTGGTGGGTCCGGTGGTGGTGCTGGCCAAGGGTCAGGAAGTGGCGGCGGTTACGGATCCGGATCCGGGGCTGGTGGTGGACAGGGAGGAGGTGCTGGAAGTGGTGGAGGCAGCGGAGGAGGGTCAGGTGGAGGTTCCGGCCAAGGGTCAGGAAGTGGCGGCGGTTATGGATCCGGATCCGGGGCTGGTGGTGGACAAGGAGGAGGTGCTGGAAGTGGTGGAGGCGGCGGAGGAGGGTCAGGTGGAGGTGCCGGTGGTGGGTCCGGTGGTGGTGCCGGCCAAGGGTCAGGAAGTGGCGGCGGTTATGGATCCGGATCCGGAGCTGGTGGTGGACAAGGAGGAGGTGGTGGAAGTGGTGGAGGCGGCGGAGGAGGGTCAGGTGGAGGTGCCGGTGGGGGGTCAGGAAGTGGGGGTGGTCATGGAGGTGGCATCGGGATTGGCATCGGTGTAGGCATTGGTGGAGGTGGCGGAGGTGGCAGTGGAGGTGGCGGTGGGTCTGGACATGGGTCTGGTGGTGGCACGGGATGCGGTTCTTGTGGCGGTGGAGGAAGCGGAGGTGGTGGAATCATTGGCGGGATCGTTGGACACCCTTGAAAGTCAAATGATGATATTCACCCTGTTCGGTCAAAGTTCGTTGGACTTGTTGAAGACAATCGTCTAAGGAAGTTATAAGTAAAACTATGGCCTCTCTAGTTTTGTTTATGTCGTGGTGAGTGGTGAGAATAAAGCCATGCTGTTTCCTTTTGTGTCCCAAAAAAATAAATGTGTCAACTTTTGTGGCCTTTGTGTATAATATAAAAAATAAATAAAATTTACTTGAGTTACCGTAATTTCTTCAGAGCATCCCTCTGAGTTGAATGGTCATACCTTGACCTAAGCATAGCTACAGAAGGTCAAGAGTCACCTCCACCTGAACATAGCTATGGGAGGTAAAACCACCCACCCTATCTAGTATAGCTAGAGGGGCTCGCTCTGAGCCCAACAAACGTCACAGACTAATAGGCAGATTGGCAGGATTCTAGTTGGCACGTCTGATCTAATGTCACGTTCCTGTTGGCACGTCTGAAACAGAATATTATGTCAAATTATGTAAGTGTTTACGCCAGGAGTTTGACATTTTTTCGCTCATTAGAGGGGATGAGAGGGAAGAACAAAGTATGCAACCCTAATTAATCTCTCTATTGTTTTCACAAAACAATATCCAATAAGATAAGATTTAAGTGTCAAAATCTCTGTTACTAACACTACACCGATGTCAAGTGATTTCTGAACGCAGATTCACTCTCAAGAGTTTGGGTCATTATTTAAAAGATTAGTTTCGTCGCACCCCTATTGATTAAAAAAACACTCTCTTCAGTACTATTATATAAAATATTGAAGTATATATCGAGATACAATAATATATTTAATAAAATAGTAAAATAATATATTTTACACACTATAATTGAACAAAAAAAAAAAAATAGTATGAGAAACAATTTTAAAAAAAAAAAGCATTAATTTTTAACCAAAACGTTCACCTACTGTTACACTGAATGCCCCATATTCTCGGGATTGCGGATGGAATCATAATGGATGTCAATCATTATTGTTATTGTTACGTTGTAAAGTGGGATTGCAGTCCTTTACATTGCTGTACAAGATTTTTTTAACTTACCATGTCCGCTCAAGTCGGGCCAAATTTATATGACTCGGGTGTGTTTATGTTAAATGAAAAGTTGATGTTTATGTTAAATTAAAAATTGATGTAAAATGAATTTTTTTATTATTCTAGTGTTCGCCTTAAATCGTGGAAAGAAAGAAAATTTCATTATTTTCCATCTTTTTTTTTTATTAAAAAAATAAAAAAAATAAAATTATTTCCCGTAAGTAAGATTTGAGATAAAATATTAAAAAAAAATTCTACCATGTACACAAAAATCATGAAAGTTGATTAAAAGAAAAAAAAATTACTTTATATCATTTTCCATTTTATCCAAATTATCTCACTTTCTTTTATTTCACTTTCTCTACAAATTTGTGCACAAACACACTTGGGTATATGATCAGTCCCGGTTGTGGTCTATTTTTTAATTCCACGCGCACACATTTTTTAATTATTTAAATAAATAAATTGGATACTCATGTGAAATGTATGCATGTATTTTTATGTTTTTTTGTAATACAATACAAAATGAGACAATAGAGAGTTAACATATCTCTTATACGGCGATAGTAACGTTAGCGATTATAACCGTTGAAATTCATGAGATTCATAATTGCACGTGTGTTTTATTTTTTTGTGAAAATTTCACAAAAAGATTCTTTTTGAAGGTTGTATTTTTGGTGCATGGTTTTGAAGGGTAAAAAAAATCATAGCTTTATATTATTTTAGCAATTATTTATTTATTTTTTATTTTATTATTGATAATTTGAATTTCTCATTTTTTTTGAAAGTCAGCTTTAAACTATTTTTCTAAATTAGTTTATTCTTGTATATCTTTGTGTCCAATCGTTGTCTTAATATTTCAATTTTTTTACTTTTTCAATTTTCACTTTTTCATTTTTTGTGGTGAAAAACAATGAAATTTTCATTTTGATATTCTTTTCTTAATCTGTTGTAAATTTTTTTCAGAATTTTAAATAAGGGAAAAATGGTAAAGACCAATTTTCAACATCATTTGACCATTATTTCAAGGACTCGATCTGTTATTATCCTATAGCCTTAAATTTGTCTCAAATTAATTATATATATAATTTTATTTTTTACACATCTTTTTTTGTAATTCATTAAAAATAAATATATCTTTAAAAAAATGATTGTATCTTAAAAACATTTGAAACATGTTGGCACATAAAAACATGTTGCATCTCACATTTTTCAATTTTGTTCCGTGTAAGATAACAATTTTCATTTTCGTTCCATTTACAAAAGATGGAACATTGACTCAAAAAAGACCAAGACTCTGAAAGAGAACTCTGCACTACAGAGTACATCCTTGAAGGTTAGAGTCTAGTCCTTACTCAAATGCGTTTCAAAAACCATCTTCATAAAGCTTTACAAGGTGATGTTCAAGGGCAACTAAACAGTTTCTATTTTGAGAATTTCTGAGAGTCGCCAAGGAAATGTATTAAGAAATGGAAATGGGAATGGGTTTGCGGGCATCCAAATGAGCGAGGAGGCATGGATTGAGGATCATTGAGTAAGGGGCAAACGCAATTTGTTGTGGGTGAAGCTAGGTAGAAATCATTTCAACCGGGTTTCGGTGATGATCCCTAAGGGGGTTGGCTTAGTCCCAATTTTACTTCTTGTTTTCTTGTTAGCTTGTTTTCATACTTTGTTAATTTTGTTTCTTCTAGTTTTCATTTTCTTACTTTTTGGACATTGTCTATTTTGATTTAGATATATTCATATTTCTCTATAAAAAAAAATCACACAACCATTATAATTTTCAAAAATTATCCCAAAGCTGATCTATCTTTGTTTCAGCCTGGTCCTCCCTTAATAAGATATAATATTGTAGAAGGGTGGGACATACAGTATAGGGTCACCTGTTTAAATAGACCCTTTGGTTAATTTGTTTGGGACAATCCTTTTGTATTTTTTTTATTATTATTATTGGCAATCAAAATTTTGAATTACTATACCTTTAAACTTTGTACATATTCACAACCCTTTTACAAAAAAACAAAGAAAGATAAAAAGAGATTCAACATGGGAATAAAGATAGCAGCCTATCAACTACCTCCTTTGTCAAGAATGCCAAGTTCACAAAATCCATGACAGACAGTGCATAATCACCCATCTCCCCTCATCCACAAAACAGGTTCACAAAATCCTTTTGTATTTTTTGTTATGTTGTGAATCTTGTTGCAATACAAACTCACCAAAAAAATATATAAATGTACTCTAAAAAAAACATCAAAGTGTGTCTGATCTGTAAAAATGATCTGTCGGAATGAATTAACTGCAACATTTTCTCACAACAATTTGATTGAATGGCTAAGAATATGATTGAGAATAAGGTTGAGTAAGTCCGTCTATCATTACACTATATCCAAACTTTTTATATGTACATTGTCTTTGTAGGAGTGGATGAACCCTTACTATCTCCACTTCTCCCTGTTTCAATTCATATACTTCTCTGTAATTATTTACTTTGAAACAAAATTGAATTTCATCTCTGTATCGGGAAGAGAGAGAGACACGGAGAGAGAGAGGTTTAGGACAACCAGGCAAACATGAAATATGTGTGAATAAAAATCTCCAAACAGATAAACATGTTATTGTTGAAAAATATATTAAGAAGATAATCATGTTCTTTATCGGTTTCTCCATGAATTTCAACCCAATTTAAAATGGCGTCCATATAGATCAAATATGTACAAAATTCGGAGAAAATCAAACAACGCGGCTGATTTCATTAGTTGTTTATTTTCTTAGATTTACGGATATATGTCATTCAGCGTGGGACCTCAGTCTTCAAGTACTGATGAGCGCGGCCAAATTGCGGAGGAACAACCCATACCAAATTGGATAACAGGTACCTGTCGTCGTTGTATGAGTCGAGCGATCTGATATCAAGATTCAAAGTCATCGATGACAGATTGGATGATAAAGATAGCTTGATTTTTTGGAATGTCGGCAACAGAAGAGAGGTTTTATAATAATTTGATCCATGAAATTAATAAACTTTGAAGAGCTTTATTGGAATATAAATCGCATACGTTGAAGAACAAGTGAATTGGCATCCCCACCAAATGCCAATACTACTTATTACTTACTGCCAAATGCAGAAAATATATATCAAATAAGGCGACTGGCCGTGTTTGGTACGTAGTATTTGTTTTGAGCTTAAGACGTGTACTACGGTAGAAAAGAAAGTGATGAAGCGTATGAATACGTTCTTCTGCTAATTCGATCGAAGATGCGAATTCGCAGATTCCAGCAACGCTCTTGATTCTTCAAGAGAAGAAGGTCAGGGGCGTTGGGCTTCAATGACCTGTTGATTTCTGATGAAATAACATATGATTGAAAATTCTATGTAGATGTTAACCCTCCTAAGATAACAAAATACACTAAAGAAGATAAAAAAATTCTAATAATCAATGATCTAAATAATTAATTGGTTTATATGCCTATTTATAGAAGAGATTCATTAACAGATTATGATCTCAACTGATTATTCCAATCTAAACTATAATCCTAATAGATTATGTAAATATGTAAAATAATAACTACGTTCTTATTTAATCCTAACTAATATTCAAATTCGAATTCAAATCAATATCTGAAATTCAAATCTAAATATAGGTCCTAAAATAAAAAATAAAATTCTAACAAACTCAAAATTATTAAAATTGTAAATTCGATCATCATCATCTATTTGGTGTTCCTCAATGTCGATTGAATGGTCCATTGATCATGCAAAGGAATCTCACATATGAGAATAACTGGCACCGGCAACTAACACATGAATATCCATATATGCATGCCTATTTTGTGAACATAATGGACAAAATTAGGAAGGCATGGGTCCATTAATTTGACCCGAAGAATCAAAACCATTGAAAGTATCAGTAAAAGACGACGCATATCACTTTCAGTCTATTCTTCTTTGAATTCCCGACCACGGCAACGCGGATTTCAATTTCCTTATTTATTTTTCTTCAGATGAGTCGCATTTGGTCCTTAGCTAGCTTGGATATTTTTTTTAATGTAACAGTATTCATTTGAGTATTATAAATACTCAACCATTTCATTGCAGCTTCTCATCTCCAAATAATTCTCTCTTTCCCTTCTTTAACACCAATATGAGAATTCAAAAAGTAGTGACGGTTGGGTTTCTAGTTTTGCTCCTAGTGGGGCTCTCCTCTGCTGCTAGGACCTTAACATCCTATGCTAGCGGAGGAGGCGGTGGTAGCGGTGGTGGTGGAGGTGGAGGTTCTGGAGGAGGTTCTGGGTCCGGTTATGGTTCGGGAGGCGGATATGGCTCCGGTTCTGGTGGCGGACAAGGTGGTGGTGGTGGAAGCGGTGGTGGTGAAGGTGGGGGATCCGGTGGAGGGTCTGGGAGTGGGGGTGGTTATGGATCCGGGTCCGGATCTGGATCCGGTTCTGGAGGAGGACAAAGTGGAGGTGGTGGGAGTGGTGGAGGAGGTGGTGGTGGGTCTGGTGGTGGTGTTGGTCATGGATCAGGAAGTGGAGGTGGTTACGGCTCTGGCTCGGGCTCGGGCTCTGGAGGCGCACAAGGAGGAGGTGGTGGAAGTGGTGGAGGAGGAGGTGGTGGGTCTGGTGGTGGTGTTGGTCATGGATCAGGAAGTGGAGGTGGTTACGGCTCTGGCTCGGGATCGGGCTCTGGAGGCGCACAAGGAGGAGGTGGTGGAAGTGGTGGAGGAGGAGGTGGTGGGTCTGGTGGAGGTGTTGGTCATGGATCAGGAAGTGGAGGCGGTTACGGCTCAGGCTCAGGCTCTGGAGGTGGACAAGGAGAAGGTGGTGGGACTGGGGGAGGAGGAGGTGGTGGGTCTGGTGGTGGTGCCGGCCATGGATCAGGAAGTGGAGGAGGCTCTGGCTCTGGGGGTGGACAAGGAGGAGGTGGTGGGAATGGTGGTGGAGGAGGTGGTGGTGCCGGCCATGGTTCAGGAAGCGGAGGCGGTTACGGGTCAGGGTCTGGTGGTGGACAAGGAGGAGGTGGTGGAAGCGGCGGAAGCGGCGGAGGTGGGTCGGGTGGAGGTTCCGGTGGGGGGTCAGGAAGTGGGGGTGGTCATGGCTCAGGCTCAGGCTCTGGAGGTGGACAAGGAGGTGGTGGGAGTGGTGGAGGCGGCGAAGGTGGGTCGGGTGGAGGTGCCGGTGGAGGTGGTGGTGGGCAAGGTGGCGGTGTAGGTGTTGGGATCATTGGCGGGATCATTGGACACCCTTGAGAATCAAATGAGGTAGTTAATCTACTTCGTCCAAGGAAATTAGAAGTAGAACTATGGGCCAGGGACACAACCAATAAATGTACTACACGTCGACACGTTAAACGGCACTTAAATAAAATTCACGTCGGCATTAAACACGGCTGCAAACCACGTCAAAATGAAATGTAACGATTGCATTAAAGTAATTGAATAATATAAAAATCACAAATCAGCGGTGGAAGGTGGTGGCGGGTCTGGTGGCGGCGCGGGATAAGTGGTTTTGTGGTCGGTGGAGGGTGGTGGTTGGGTCAAGGTGGCGGTGTAGGTGTTGGGATCATTGGCGGGATCATTGGACACCCTTGAGAATCAAATGAGGTAGTTAATCTACTTCGTCCAAGGAAGTTAGAAGTAGAACTATGGTTCCTAGTTATGTTGTGTTGAGAATAAATCCATGTCAATCTCATCTCTTTTTGTATCAGGAAAATGAATGTTTCCAACTCTTTTTTTTTAATTGAAAATGGGGTGCTAATGCCTTAATATATTAAAGTCAAAAGCCCAATGCAAATTACATGATACATAAACAAAAGATCATTGATCCATGGAACCAAGTAGAAGAGAGATCTACCAAGCATCAAGATCAAAAAACCAAATTCATAAGATACTATTACTCTATCAGCATAGAATGTGATCTCTCTCACCCCCCACACAATGTTTACCTCAATCACGAATAAATCCATGTGTCATCACCCATATATGTTTTCCTCGTACACCCTTTGATTCTAGAAGATCGGCTGATTTCTTGTGAGCCAAGTTGCCCAGATGTGGCGGGGATAAGAAGTTGAGATACATTCGCTGACAGTGATCTATCCCCTCTGTGACGGATCCTTTTCCCTGCAGCCCACATGCCTTCTAGATCTCTAAAATCCACCTCCAACGGGTTGAGCTTCCTACAGCCTCTCCCATACCCAATGCACCATTGCGCACTCTGTAAACAGATGATCTGCCGAGTCCTCCTCTTTGCCGCATAGGCCGCAGTCCACCATCATCCCTGACATCCATCTTGCGAAACTTGATCTTGAGAGAGACTTCCGCTAATTTAATACCCACAAGAAGATCTTCACCTTGAGTGGCACTTTACATCCCCATACCTCCGTGCGTTTGACTGCTGTGATGGCCAAAGCTGGACGTTCCCGACTCTCATTGTCCTGTGTACAATATAAATGTGAGTGAGTTTATTTGAGTTGCATGATTTTTGTGTCCCTGAACATAAAATGGAATAGGTAAGACAATATCACGTCATTTAAAATAATACAAGTGTATTGTATGCACATACACTATTGATCATATTTTAATACTAAAAAGTACTTTTAATTAATGAATATTGAATTCAAATAGAACAAAAATTCTATATTAGCTAGACATGAATAGTTCTTCCTTAAAGATATTTGATAAATAAAATTAATTATATATAACTATATAACACATTAAATACATTAAAAGATCATTTGATGAGAGAGTAAAACACAATTTACATAGATGGTGTAAATTTTCTATGTTCATATATATAGTTGATTGTTATATTTTTTTTAACAAATGGATTGCATAAATAAAGCCCCATAGAATTTTTATTATTTCTTTGAACTAATTAAACTTGACAATTAATTAAACTTGAGGTTGCATTAATCAGTTGAACTTGTTCAACAATTTTCTTATATTATGTAATTAAATTTTTCCATCATTCCTCGAGGTAAGCTTTTTCACGTGGAACCATTGATATTTCATCAAAAAATTTAAACAACAATACCACCTTAATATTTAATAACTAATATTTTATAATATTTATGACACTAATAATCAATCAAATGATTTAAACTAATATTCAATAAAGATTCGGTTAGAAAACTCCACTTGATCGCATCTCGGAGAGTCGGTGGAATCTCGCGCATCGAGTTGTATCTCAGGAACGAATGATGTCGGTGAAACTTCATGCGTATGGAGGATATATTCATTTCAATGATAACATCTCATATGTAACTCTCGACCAGGCGATTTCAATTAATCTCTTAATTCAATTATTTTTATATTATTGATATTTTAATATATTGATCCCTGATATACAACATTTTTTATAATTTCTTATAATTATTTCTAACAAGCACTACTTTGTACTTACAGCCAAATGCAGAAAATATATATCAAATAAGGCGACTGGCCGTGTTTGGTGGGTTCGGAATCTCTGTTATTGTATAACAGAGAAACTCTGTTTGGACGAATGGAACGATGACACGTGGAGAGATCGAGCACGTGGGCACACGTGAGCCACACTAACAGGAATCAACCATTTGACGCCATCAAGTCCTCTTCTTCTCACGCTCGTTCTTCTTCGATAAAAAAGGATCACGTGAGGCCACTGGCGGAGCCACGTGGAGCCGAGTGGGTGTTTGTGAAAAAATACATATATATTGTATGTATGTATGTTTTTTAAATTAATTATCATGTATTGTAATTGGATAATGCTACATCCAATCTATTTTTCAGTCTTAAATCTAGTCTACAAATGTTTTGAATTTTTTAAAAATAGTATACCTCATCCAATAATGTACGTGTTTTTATAAAAAAATGGACTATATACTCTAATAAATTGCATAGATACATTTATAGAAATGTAAAAAAAATTTGTTGAAGCATATATTTTGGTAAGATGAATATATTCTCTGATAATTTTTATGCTCTGAGAATTTTCCATCTACGCATATGAAAATAAAAACTGTGTGTAACAACACTCATTGTAATTTGGTAGAATATTAATAAATTTTAATTGGTTATGATATGTGTATGTATCAGGTAGTTTGATTATGATACTGTAATACATTATTATGTCATTTTGAAAATTGTTAAACTTTTTTAAAAAAATAGTAAACATTGTTTAATGAGTTATATGTTTTGTAAAGAGTATTGCTCCACTTCGAGTTGAATGAACTCATTTTTAATAAGTGAAAAAAAGATCTTTATGTATTAACCCATGCAAACATCATAAATAAAAAAAATGCTAACCCGAAATCCATGCATGCAAATCAAAACCCATGCATGCAAAAAAAATAAAATAAATAAACCCATGTATGCGTGCATGGTAATAAATTTGAACTTTTTTAATAACCCATGCAAACTAAAACCCATTATGGTTTGCATTTTGCATGTGTTTCGGTTTGCAATTTTTTTTTATTATGTTTATATGAATTGTGTTTGTTTTGCATTGATCTTTGAAAAATGTTTTTTTATAGTAAACATTGTTTAATGAGTTATATGTTTTGATAAAGAGTATATCATTGCTCCACTTCGAGTTGAATGAACCCATGCAAACCATGAAGGCATGGGTTTTGGTTTGCATGGGTTATTACCCCTTAAAAAAGTTCTGGTTAATTTAAGGGGTTACCATGCACGCATGGCTTTTGGTTTACATGGGTTTATTTTTTTTTTTTTTTTGCATGGGTTTTGGTTTGCATGCATGGGTTTCGGGTTAGCATTTTTTTTTTTTTATGATGTTGCATGGGTTAAAGATACATACGATCTTTTTTTTCACTTATTAAAAATGGGTTCATTCAATTCGAAGTGGAGCAATATATACTCTTTATCAAAACATATACCTCATTAAACGATGTTTACTATTTTTTAAAAAAAGTTTAACAATTTTCAAAATGACATAATAATGTACTACAGTTATATATATAAATATAAATAATTTAATTCATAATCAAACTACCTGATACATAATTTTAGTTCCATATGCGTAGATGGAAAATTCTCATAGCATAAAAATTATCAGAGAATATATTCATCTTACCAAGATATATGCTTCAACAAAAAAAATTTACATTTCTATAAATGTATCTATGCAATTTATTAGAGTATATAGTCCTTTTTTTTTATAAAAACACGTACATCATTGAATGAAGTATAATATTTTTAAAAAATTTAAAACATTTGTAAACTAAATTTAAAACTGAAAAATAGATTGGATGTAGCATTATCCCATTACAATTCATGATTATTAATTTAAAAAACATACATACATATTTTTTCACAAACACCCACTCGACTCCACGTGGCTCCGCCAGTGGCCTCACGTGATCCTTTTTTATCGAAGAAGAACGAGAAGAAGAGGACTTGACGGCGTTAAATGATTGATTCCTGTTAGTGTGGCTCACGTGTGCCCACGTGCTCGATCTCTCCACGTGTCATCGTTCCATTCGTCCAAACAGAGTTTCTCTGTTATACAATACCAGAGGTTCCGAACCCGTGTTTGGTACGCAGTATTTCTTTGAGCTCAAGATATGTAGTACTGTAGAAGAGAAAGAGGTCACACCTGAGTACTACTGCCACTGCCAAGTAACACATGAATTAACCCATATATGTATGCATGCCTATTTTGTGTACATAATTAATGGACAAAATTAGGAAGGCCCGGATCCATTCATGTGATCTGAAGAATCAAAACCATTGACCAAGTATCAATAGTAACAGACGACACATATCACTTTCAGTTCTTTGAATTTCCGACCACGGCAACGCGGATTTCTATTTCTTTGTTGACTTTTCTTCAGATGAGTCGCTTTTGGTCCTTAGCAGAGATATTTTCAAGTGTTACAATATTCATTCGAGTACGATTATAAATACTGATCAATCACTATTCATTGCAGCTTCTCATCACCAAATCATTCTCTCTCTCTCTCTCTCTCTCTCTCTCTCTCTTCTTTAATACCAATATGAGAATTCCAAAAGTAGTGACGGTTGGGTTTCTCGTTTTGCTCCTAGTGGGGCTCTCCTCTGCTGCTAGGACCTTAACATCCTATGCTAGCGAAGGCGGCGGTGGTAGCGGTGGTGGTGAAGGTTCTGGAGGCGGTTTCGGATCAGGTTATGGTTCGGGAGGCGGATATGGCTCCGGTTCCGGTGGTGGAGAAGGTGGTGGTGGTGGAAGTGGTGGTGGTGGAGGTAGGGGATCCGGTGGAGGGTATGGGAGTGGGGGTGGTTATGGGTCCGGGTCTGGTTCGGGAGGAGGACAAGGTGGAGGTGGTGGGAGTGGGGGAGGAGGAGGTGGTGGGTCTGGTGAGGGAGGAGGAGGTGGGTCAGGAAATGGGGGCGGCTATGGCTCTGGCTCTGGGGGTGGACAAGGAGGAGGTGGTGGGAGTGGTGGAGGTAGTGGAGGTGGGTCAGGTGGAGGTGCCGGTGGTGGGTCAGGAAGTGGGAGTGGTCAAGGAGGTGGCATAGGGATTGGCATCGGTATAGGCATCGGTGGAGGTGGCGGCGGTGGAAGTGGTGGTGGCGGGGGATGTGGTTCTTGTGGACCCCCTTGAGAATCAAATGAGAATTTTAGTCTACTCAATCAAAGTTTGGTGGACTTGTTGAAGATGGTCTAAGGAAGTTAGAAGTAGAACTCTCCTTACCTTGTGTATAATAATATAGTGTTTCCAACTCTCCTTACCTTGTGTATAATATATATATATATATATATTTAAGCCACAATGGTAATATAAATGTCAGTGAGTTTATTTGAGATACGTATGAGAATCTGAATAGGTGAAAAATCTATGATTTTTGCTTTTCATATGGAACATTAAGAATCTTGAGTTTTTGGTGCAATCATTCAGGAATTATTGAGACATTTGAATTTCACTGAAATAATTTCCCTGATTTTTTGTGTCATGAACATAAAATTGGAATGGGTACGACAATATCATGTCATTTGGAATAATATAAAGCAAAATAAATAGTACTACCAAATTATTATTTTTCATGCCAAAGATGATCTCAACTAAAAGAATTATGCATGAAAACACATCTATCAATAATTTTAGGTTATACATATATATGGTAATGGTTTGTTAAATGAGATTGCACAAGGTTCCGGCTATTACATATAAAAATTGCATGTAACTGCTCCCAAAAAAAACTCTCAAATTTAATTTGTACCTGATCCCTTCAATATGTACATATTGAAATTATGTGAACATTTCCTTTGCTTGATTTTTATTGCAAGAATTCGCTTTTTCAAACCTAATGCAATGTTTGAAAATTGATTGGGGTAATTTTTGAAATTATGTTTTTGCACAAACTATGCTCAAATCTATAAAAACAAATTCAACCACCCACGGTCACAGCTTTGAGAAAAGTAAAAAAATAAAAAAAATTTATTAATGGGAAATCTACGAAAATGCCCCCCTTAAATGCATATTAGCTAAAATAGTATTGTCCCTCCAATATTAGCAAAAAAATAGTCTCATGACCCATTAAGTAGTATTCATTGATTTTTTTTTTTTCAAAAGAGTTGTGATATATAAATCACGTCTTCTATTTAAAAGGAGATGTGATTTATATATCATGCTTTCATGTTAAAAAGAAAATCTATACAAAACTTATTTTTTACAAGGGAGGTGTGATTTATAAATCACATCTCCTTTCTCTCCTAATTTTTTATGTATATTTGTTATTAAATTAAATTAAAATATAATCAAATAATATTGAAATAATATTTAAATATTTAATTATGTATCAAAATTAATGGATAAGATTATTTTGAATTTTATCTCAACAGATAAAATTGAAATTTTAAAATTTAAATTATCTGAGTTTTTAAAATCTGGATAAAATAAGAATGAGATAAAATTTAGATTTTGAATTATATTTAATTTATTAGATAAAATTGTTAAATTTTGAATTAAAATTCATTCAAATTAAAATACACTTTAAAATTTTATTTCAATTTTATCTATTAAATTAAATATAATTTAAATTTAAATTTTTATCTCAATCTTATCAATTAAGATTTTATCTGAATTTTAAAATCTTAAATAATTTAAATTTTAAAATTTCATAACGGAGTCTATGTGTGTGTGTGTGGGGGGGGGGGGGGGGGGGGGGGGGTACCCTTTATAATTATGATAATAGACTTCCATGAATCATACAATCTGAAAACAACAAAAATGCCAATACGACAATCTCTTTCGGTGTGTTCGACGCAAATGTAAAAAAACGTGTTTGCCCGCACGTTCGCATCTGTCGGCTATCACCAACTCCATTGCAAGTCTGCAACCAAAACACTACGCCAAACAAGCCCTAAGTGAAATAAACTATTTTTTCAAACTCATTTAAAAGTCTCTGGCGACATTGACCACGTAAGTCTCCACTTCAATGCATAATTTGTGGTGGTGCAAAAAAAATCAGCATAAACACAAAATTTTATGGGTGAGAGGAGGATAAGTTGATGGTTTGGTGGTGGTCGGAGTCATTGAAATGTTCGTTCGAAGACCCCAAAAACAAAATAACAAAATGATGTCACACATCATGGTCCCGCGGCATCCCACTTTTCGTCTATTAAAAACGAAATCTGCCAAGTTGTTGATGTAATGGAAGCGCGTTTGAATAATTTTCTTCTTTTATTTTCCAGATCACACATGTCGTCTAGCTTAGTTATTCACTAAGGCCCTGTCTGGGCCATATAAATATGCGGTGAGACAGATTCTACTATAAAAAATAAAAAAAATAAAAAGATTTTTAGTTTTAAGTCCCCATAAACTATCGAATTTAGCTATCGATCTCCCACTTCTTCATATTTTGGTTTTAGTCTCTACATTTAAATGATAATTTAGAATATGTCCCTTCCAGGGACTAAAAAACAAACTTAATAATTTAGGAATAAGTTCCTTCCAGGGATTTATTCTTAAATTATCATTTACATGTCGGGACTAAAATCAAAATATGAAGAAATGAGGGACCGATCACTAAATTCGATAGTTTACGGGGACTTAAAACTAAAAATCCCAAAAAAAAATCAATCAAACGCCAATGTACATGATTTTTTATTTCTTTCTTATACGTTATTCCTCTCAAAGTGGACCTCATTTTTTGAGCAACCCATTTTTTGTCAATCGAGATTGGATTTTTTGATAACAAGTCGCTTAAATCTGATATTCATAAGAATCAGAACCATTAACGTGTGAGATGGGATATATAACAAATAAAGATCGATAGGTTTGTCGGCAGAAGAGGTGATTTTGGAAAAAAAAACAAGTTGACCTATGAGTCAAGAAATTTGCTCTCCAGTTTAAACTATTGGGCAATAGTAGATGGACGATTACCACCTATCTCTTTCAATCCATCCTCTCTGTCTCTGATGTCGGATGATTTTCTGTCGTCACTCATTAGAATTCAATTGTTCATCAATCATCATGCCTTCGTTGTTACGTTTTCCAGATCCATATTTGTTTTTTATTTATGATACTAATACAAATACGGATATTGGTCAGATATCAAAATTGATTTCTATATTTGATTTCATCGAATACAGATACGGATTGTTTATTAGCCGTTGTTAATTCAAATATGTCTGAGCATTAAAAAATATTAAATAAGTCATGCTAAAAAAATCATTTATGTTGACTAATACCAAATATCAACCACTAACTTGAACATATTAAATAGATTTATTAAAAAAAATGATGTTAATCAAATTACTTTCCTTCTAAAAGATTTGAAGTAAGAACGAAAAATCTAAATAACATAATTTTTTCCATACTAAATTGGTACAATAAAAAATATATAAGAAAAATACCACTAAAAAACATTAATCAACTTTTTTTTATTTTTAACCAGATATCTAGATCTAAATATGGTAAACTATATCCACATCCAGTAAATTACAATCGGATATATCTGTACCTGTATCTAAATTGTATCCGGATATGGATAATGATATTTGTATCTAGATATCCAATTTGGATCCGGATTCGTTGACATCCCTAACTGACATTTTGTGGGCATATCAACTAATTCATTTGTTCTTGATAATTTTAAATTTAATCTGCCTCAACTTTTTAATTATCAAATTTGAATCATCTAATAGTACAATATATACTGTAATAAAACAGTATACACTTGCAAAACGCACTGACTATATCAATACTCATTTAATTAAAAGCATGGGAGGACTTTAAAAATTAATATTGGGATCGATTAGTAGATAAGTTCAGCTCAAATAACACCACGGTCAGATCAATTTATGCATACGTGAGTCTAGTTTAGTGATGTAGGACAAGGTTGCAGAGGAGCCACGGGTTGAAGAAATCTAATTAAGGAAAATGGGCCGATAGAGACCACAGAAAGCCTAGCTTTCAAGTGGCCATTGCAATAAGTCACACTCAGCACACACACTTTCATTTTTTATTTTTGTTTTTCATGTATACACTTTGCAAACAAGTACAAATTAAAAATGATCAAGTACATCCACTCGTGAATTGAATATATTTATTTTTATATATTTCGTAATCAAATAAATAATGACATGGTGGGGTTTACATTGCATTCAAATATTTTATACATTGCCTTACGAATGTAACATAACAAATGCAAAAAAAAAAGCTACAAAATAAACTAAGTGTATCAACATGTACATCCAATAGACATTATCCATGAGTTTTTCATCCATTGCTAGTGCATTCGGGCTTCATGTTCTAATGGCTATAAATTGGAAAGCAAAATCAAGTAATCCTTATTTCCTACCAAACAAGTATTGCCGGAGAGAGAGAGAGAGAGAGAGAGAGAGAGATGACAGCTCAAGATGGACAAATAGCAAGGAGTGGGATTCCTATTCATATTGAATAAAAATGGTACCCGGTCCTTCATGTCTGTTTGTAACACCCATTGTCTTCTTTAATCAGTAGCATGTGTGTGGAAGCAAGGTTATCAATTGGCCTGAAGCCCGAAAGCCGGGCCCAGACCCGTAGGATCAAAACCTGGCATTATTTTATGGGTAGGCCGGGCCTGATTCTGGAGTTCAGGCCCGACCCACAGGTCAGCCCGAACGTGGGAAGCCAAAGGGGGCAAATGTCCCCCATTTAAAAAAACATAAAGAAAAAAAAGGGGGGGCACTTAGGTGGCCCCCATTAGAGGGGAGATTCCCCACTTAAAAATATAGTTTTTTTTTCTCACAGGTCTGGCCCACGAGTAGAAAGCCCAGGCCAGGCCCGTTCAGGCACGGCCTGTGTGTCAGGTCTTGGCCTTTCTTTTTGGTCCCGGGCCGGCCCATTGGTCAAGCAGGCCCACTGATATGATAGGCTGATTTAGAAAACATCCTATTAGAAACAAACAGTGTCAATTGTGCACCATTTAAGAACAAGAGCACAGGATCTCATATTCTAAACTATGCATCCAAAAGATATTATCTTCAAACAGATTTTCTTCCTTAACCTCTGGCTTTATGAGGTTCACAGAAGGTCTTGAGCTCTCAATTTTTAGGGACATTTGAGGAATGAATATTATATCAAGACTAATAAATTATATGCCTATCTAGAGAAGTCTTTTTTCCTATGAGCATTACATGTCCACTTTGAGATTCACTTTTCCAAAATTTCAAGTCTTTGAAGACTTTAAATCTCCACTTACATTAATACATGGAAAAACTATTTCAAGTCTTAGTCAAGCACATTTTTTTTGGCATAAAAAAAATCCATATAAACACGAAACTTCATGTGGTTTTGGAGTCACCAAAATGTACTTCCAAAGAACATAAATTCAATAATGGATGTCACACGGCAGAGTCGGCATCACACTTCAATGTTATAACAAATTCTGCCAAGTTGTTCTCCCTATAACTACCAACAACGTCTCCTCTAATTTTGTCACTAAATATACATAAATCCAATGAAGGTAAGAGTCGTGTGCGTGGGACTTCTCTTCTTGCTCTTTGTGGGGCTCTGAACCGAGGCTCGGACCATCGTGGGCCATGCGAAGGGAGGAGGAGGCGGCAGCGGTAGTGGCTCCGGTGGTCGAGGAGGTGGTTTTGGTGGGGGTAGTGGTGATGAGTCCGGTTCTGCTCCGGCTTGGATAATTATCAAGGCACCAGTTATGGGAATGAAACATATATATATTTCACTGGATGAATATAAGTATTGAATGTTTTGATTATATGTACTAGATAATCCAATAATTGAAATGATCTTATATTGTATCCGGAACATATTGCATTGGGAATGAATCACTTGTAAATCAAGTTAGCCACTTCTCTTGTTAGGGCGGCGCCACCTTTTACTTGATGGGGTCAATTGACCCCATCAAATTTTAAAAAAAAACAAACAAAACAAGCCCGCTCAAAATTGATACCACCACATTAAATGAGTAGGATCCATTAAAAACAATTAAAAAACCATATCAGTATATTCTGGTCCAAAGTTTCATCGGGTAAAAAATTTACAAGGACCCTAAAACAATAATAAAACTAGGAAAATGATATGTCCAACTCTCATTGCAGTCTACATTGATTTTCTTTTTTTTAAAAAAAAATCATACACTCTCCGATTGAAGTGTTTTCTATTATATAAAATAAAATATTTACTGAGATACATTATTGCATTTTTTTCAAATTAAAAAAAACTGATAAAAATTTGTACGCCATAAACTATGATAGAACCCTCTACACTACGATAGCGCAGTATATATTACATTAGAATAACGTATGAAACTGCAAAACAAGTTGTAAAATGGACTGAGTGTATCAGCCCTCATAAAACAATACCCTGAAACACTACCCCATTTTAAAAAAATCACGGGACAAGGGACTAGCCGATCACCTACCCATTTAAAAAAAATCAAGTATTTAATCATGGATTTGGTCTGGATTTAGGTATATTATATAAGAGTAAATTTTTAAAAAAAAATTATGAAATTTCTTTTTTTTAATGACACCATCTATAAAAATTTCTGGAGCCGCCACTGCTTCTTGTATCATATTAGGCATTATCATTCTCTAATGTAATAGTGTAATAATGATATGTTAATGAAAATGTTAAAGTGTTACGATATCACATGGTCCCAGTGGTGGAGTTAAGGATTTTTATTAGGGGGGGCTAATGTGACTTATGTATGTTTTCAAAAATTATGTCTTTATATTTTTTTTATAAATTTCAATAGCATAGATTATAAAATGAAATAAAGACATTAACATAAAATATATCACTGAATAATTCTAAAAGATCATTGTCATATTTTAAAACAATATGTCAAATTTCATATTAATAATTCATAAAAAAAAATGTCAAAACATAAATTTAATAATCAATACATACATTTAAATTTAACATTGACGAGATTTCATATTTTGAAAATGTTCGAATGATTTTATCATTATTAATGCTATTATAAAGATCATTCTCAATATATATGATCAAATAATTATTCAGTCACTCGTTTTCCATTCTCATTCGATTATGCAACTTAGTCTTCACATGCATGCAATGTAGAAAGAGTGATGTTACACACAGTTTTTTTTTTTAGCCTCAATTTGTCTCATATGCGTCGATAGAAAATCACCAGAGCATATACTCAAATTAGCATCACTCCCCTCAAAACCCTTTTTTTCACCCCCTCTTATTGAATAATATAGTGCTTAAATTTTAAACCCTCTTAAATGTATTTATGTGATTATTATAATTTTTATTCCATTCAAAAAAAAAATTATGTGCATATGATGATGTAGAAGGTTGTAATTTAAATGATTTTATAATATTATATATTTTTTTTGTAATATTTATAGTTTAAAATGATATTATGGGTATATTCAAACAATCTATGTTATAAAAAAATATCTGGAGCCCCACTTTAAAATTTGCCTAAGATCAAACCAAAAATTTCAATTTTCAGACCGGCCCTCCTGCTTACAGTAGATGTACGTTATTATTTAATGGAAAGATTAGGAACACATTATTGGAGTTATTTTTTGTCTACATAGAAAAATGCTACAACCAATCCATTTTACATGCAGTCAAGCTAAAATGTAAATTTCACGTTTTTTTATTTTTTTTATAAACTATATATATATCTAATCAAATGAGATATGTATTTCTATCAAAGATAAAGTTATTACTCTAATAAATTGAATAATATCATTCATAGAAAATGAAAAAAATTCTAACGATATATATATCTCGATATAATGAGTGAAAGGACTAACGAGATATGTATAGGAGTGTATTTAAGATTGTAAAAAGGACATAGTGTAACAAAGCTTTTTCAAATAACCATTGGATAGAAAAATGATCGCACAGCCTCATTTGTAGTTCATAACTTTTAAATAAAAAAAGAGTAAAATACTCCACTATTTTATGAAATGAAATATATATATATAAATCTACAAATGTCACTGCAAATTATCAGTGCTTATTGAGCAGCTCACGCAATTTTTTTTCAATACGCTTTGCTAACAAGTACAATTAAAAAAAGTTGTCTTGAGAGAGTGACACAGAACCGACAACCCAGGATGGACAAATAGCAAGGAGTGGGATCTGTATTCATATTGAATAAAATGGTACCTGGTCCTTCACGTCTGTTTGTAACATTTCTTGATCAATATTTTAATCAGTAGCATGTGTGTGAAAGTCTTTTCCCATGAGCATTACATGTCCACTTTAAAAAGATTCACTACTTTTCCAAATTTTCCAAGTCTTTGAAGACTTTTAAATCTCCACTTACATTAATATACATGGATAAACAATATCAAAAGTCCTTAATCAAGCACAAATGTTTTTCTTTTTTTGGCGCAAAAAAGTCAATATAAACACAAAACTTCATGTGGTTGGAGTCAACAAAATGTTCTTTCAAAGAACATACATAATTCAATAATGGATGTCACACGGCAGATTCCCGCGGCATCACAATTCAATGTAGTAACAAATTCTGCCCAGTTGTTCTCCCTATAAATACCAACATCATCTCCTCTAATTTTGTCACTAAATATACATGAATCCAATGAAGAAGGTGAGAGTAGTGTGCGTGGGGCTTCTCTTATTGCTCGTTGTGGGGCTCTGCACCGAGGCTCGGACCATCACGGGCCATGCGAAGGGAGGAGGAGGCGGGGGCGATGGTGGCTCCAGTGGTCGAGGAGGTGCTAATGGTGGGGGTGGTGGTGGTGAGTCAGGTTTTGGCTCCGGCTTGGGTTACGGTCAAGGCACCAATTATGGGAGAGCCGGTCATGGTGGACTTCCATGTTTAAGCTCGCAGTGTTAGCCAAAAAAACATATATTTCACCAGATGAATAGAAGTATTGAATGTTTTGATTATATGTACTAGAGAAATCAATAAGTGAAATGATCTTGTATCCGGAAAAAATGTATTGTGACGAATGAATCGCTTTTAAATCAAGTTGGTTACTCTTTTTGTATCCTATTAGATCTTGTCATTCTCTAATGTAATATTGATATGTTAATGAAATGTTAAAAAAGTCACAGATATCACATGTGTAAATTTTCAATCATATATCTTTTGAGTCACATGTCAGTTCTAGCTTCACATTTAACAAGACCTAATAAGATCCGGTTTAACTAAATTTCATCTTTGTCATATGGATGGGAACTGTTTTACATCAATATAGTGGTATGGATAAGACAGGTTTTTCTACAATTGATGAAACAAGCTAAGCATTTTGAGTTAGGGACTCTAAGAATAACATTACCTAAATTAACAACCTAATTGTAAAGCTTCTTCATCAGAGAATTTCTGAAACTGAAAGAATTTCGGTAGATTCCTTCCCTTCAAAAGAGAGGCCCATTTCATTCCTCCAACCACATCCCCACATCACCTCCTCCCTCCAAAACCAACCAAACATTACCTAAATTAACAACCTAATAAACTCCCACTATTTATAAATCCAACCCCCTCATTCACATGAATTCCTTTCTCACAACACATACCCAAATCCGCCAACCACACAATCCCTCCCTCCCAACGCGCGATGATGTCATCAGCGCTCATGCGCGCGCTCGCGCCGCTCGTCTCCGCGTTCTTGCTGTTGGCGCTGCTGGTGTTCGCGCAGCATGCGCACGCCAAAAACTACGGCGCGTTGAGGCAAATGCATCACAACTACAACAACTTCTGGGCCCATCACCACAAGCACCACGGCCTCCTCCGCCTCAAGCACAACCACGGCAAGTTCAAGCCCGGGGCATGGAACTACGCCCATGCCACCTTCTATGGAGAGAGCGACGCCTCTGGAACAATGGGTATGCATTCGTTTAAAGACATGTTTGAAAAAGGGTTTGAAGTATTTTTGGATTTATACGAATCTAATTTTTTCAAATCCGTTTTCAAACAGTAAAAACAAAAACTACAACTTAATTAAAAGCTGCAGACATATTTTTGTAAAAACGATCAAAAGTCAGCTTTCTGCAAACTCGATTTTAAACATAGTTTTTTAGAAAAAGCTTATGTTCAAACTCGTTTCCAAGTGGGACCTAAGCTTCCATTGTTCTAGTGAAAGTAATGCAAGCGCGCATTGGGAAATGCAGGCGGTGCGTGCGGTTACGGGGACCTGCACAGCCAGGGGTACGGCACACAGACGGCAGCGCTGAGCGCGGCATTGTTCAACGACGGTCTCGCGTGCGGGTCGTGTTTCGAGATAAAGTGCGTGGACGACCCGCGGTGGTGCAAGCCCGGACAGCCTTCGATCACCATCACAGGCACGAACCACTGCCCGCCGAACTACGCGCTCGCCAGCGACAATGGTGGATGGTGCAACCCACCGCGCCCGCATTTCGACCTCGCCATGCCAGCGTTCCTCCAGATTGCGGATTACTCGGCCGGCATCGTCCCAGTCGCCTACCGGAGGTCACATTTCTTTGCTCCTTTGTGCTCTCTGTTTTCATGAACCCGCCACACTTGAGGTGGCACTTCTAAGCGAGAGAATACTAAAATCAGATTTTGGATTCTTGAAAATCAGACTACAGATTTTATTTTCTATAATCTTTTTAATATATGTTTTCTATAAAATTTAGTATTAAAAAAAATTCATTCAATCTCATTTTTAATTATCCATACACCTCGACTTTATTTGAAAAGTATACAATAATGAATGGACTTTTTTAGATAAAAAGACAAAGCTAAAAGTGAAGCTTTGAGTATCTCAAATTTCAAAGATCAATATATAGAATATAAATCCAAAATCCATATTCACTTCCAAACGTCCTTCAAATATATAAAACGACTTTCTAAACAATCACCAAGTATTCTAAACTGTATCGAATGTCTAAGCTAAGCCTCATTTGAATCCACGTTAAGATGGATTTGACGTTGGAAAAACAAAAAAATTACCATTGCGGATGCAAACAGGTTTGGGTGTTTGGTGAATTTGACTTATTTGATGTGATTCTTCCCAAAAAAAATAATAATAATAAAAATAAAATAAACTCAACGAACGTTTGAAAAGCTGACTAAACAGTGCTTTTCAATCGCCCGATTAAAAAAGTTCAAGTATTGGATTTCCGCACTTATTGGCCAAGCAAATCTATATTTATTAAACTATGTCGATTTTGTTTGGATGCTTTACATTTCATAATTTACAAAATTAATACCAACCCCTAACACAGAAGTTTATGCATATTTTTCCATACTAATAACAAAAACAGCTTATTTCTTACCACCTACTTAACCCACGTCACATGCATTCATCATACCGAACAAAACTCTTAACCAAATTAGTGTCTCACGTAACACGTGCAGGGTCCCATGCAAGAAGGAGGGGGGCATGCGATTCACAATAACAGGTAACCCATACTTCAACCTGATACTGGTGTGGAACGTGGCCGGGGCCGGAGACGTGAAGAGCGTGCAAGTGAAGGGGAACAAGCTCGGGTGGACGATGATGTCGCGCAACTGGGGCCAGTACTGGGAGACCAACGCCAACCTCGTCGGCGAGTCCCTCAGCTTCCGCGTCACCACCAGCGATGGCCGCAGGTCCACCTCCTGGCACATCACCCCTAGAGACTGGCAGTTCGGACAGACTTATGAAGGGAAGAACTTCAAGTTCTGAAACGAATTAGTTCAATCGAGGAACAGAGAGTGATATCTTTTTTTTTCTGTTCTATTAATAATTATTCGTTATTTTTTTTCATTTAAATCGTTTTTTTTTAATGTTTTGGATTGGTACTATTATTCTTTTTTTTAAAGGTGAACCTTTTACAGGACACAAACAAGCTTTTTGTGCTAAATTTAAATTAGATAAGTATCTATTTATGTTTTCTCATTGCGCTTGGGTATACATGCGTCGATAGAAAATTACCGTAACATATTACTCACATAAACGAGATATATATATTTCGATAGAAATATTTTGCATTTCTACAAATGCATTCATGCAATTCATTGAAGTATATGTTTCATTTTTTATAAAAACATGTATCTCATTAAATGAGATATACTAAGAGAGGTGAAATCAGATCTTCCTCCTCTGGGCCGAATCTCAACTCAATCCGGGCTTGATTATAGATCCGAGAAGAAGCGTCTAGAAGTCTCCCTTCTCAGTAATGAAAGTTCCGTTGTCAAGTCTCCTAATTCTGTCTTCCACCTCAGTCACTTACAACTCACATCAATGTGGTACCAGCTAACATCCCTCTGACGCCAAGTCAATTTTTTAGCTTAAAGAGAAATTCAACTTGAGTCTTAAAGGATTTTGAAAAGAACAAGTACCATTTTTGGAAGGAGCTTACTTATATACTCGGAGAGGGTGTGTCGATCTTACTCTTTAGGTGTGAGTTTATCACCAAATGAAATCGTTCACGTGGCCCAAGAATCGATTGACATGTGTGACATCGAGATCAGTTCATCATAACCGATCTCTGACAGTTAGTTATTGTTCCCGTTTCAGAGAATATTCCCCCGGGTTTTTTGTTATCTTACCGAAGTGGACATGTGGTCGCCCCTTGCACCAAGTCAGACTCCATGGTTTAATCACTCCTGGTTAAGTCGAGCTTTAGGTATCTGGCCATTCTGGTCAGGTCAGGCGAATGTCACACCTCCTAATCATTTTGGTCTGGTCGGATGTCTGATCAGATTTTCACTAGTCCATCATGACTGATGGTGATGGGCCTATTGTAAAATGTGATGGTCCCAATAGCAGCACCCCCTTCATGGTCTTCTTGATCGGATCGCTTCATTAATCGTTATGATCTTGTGGGCAAGCCCATCCCGTGCCATATTTCATCCTATTCTAATTACATTGTATACCCTTATTACATTGTATCCCGTGCCAGATTTGGTCTTCTACATATACTATTTTTAAAAAATACAAAATATGCATATACTAGAATTAAGACTGAAAAATGGGTTGTATGTAATATCATTCAATATAATTTAATTTTTTTGGACCAAGAGCCCAACGTGTATTTGGACGGCTTGGAGTTCGGATCAGTAGTCGGGTTTCACGAGTAAATGGGTTTAATTAAATTTTGGGTTATGGGCCTAGAATAAGATGGGTCAAGCCCTATAAAACAAGCTCCATGAACTGCAAACTGAGAGTGGGCGCCAATTCATTTCATTTATTAATCAGTCACAATTAAGCCATAGTGCCAAACCAATGTTAAAATTCTTCATTTTGATTTTATGAACCAAATTTGAAATGACGCATAAAAAAGAGAGTAAATAAATATAAGGTCCAACTAGCCACTTGCTCGCAATTTGCATAAAGTTATGCACAATCATTATATGTGACCACTTATTGTGTCTCGTTTGATCTATACTTCACTTAATAAAATAAAGAAAAATGTTAATTGGATAAGGGGTTAAATACAATTTATTGAAGAATATATTTTATGTTTTTATGAAAATACATGATTTGCTAAATGAAAAATGTATACTTTTGAAAAATAATTCAAAAAGATGTGAGTGAGGACTCCACATGAGACTGTATTAGTTGATACCAACCTAAATTATAATATGAACGAAATGGTTAGACCCTCTTTGGATCCTCGTTTAGAAGGATTTTGGGATTCAAAAGCTAAATGCATATCCAAACTTATTTCATTGATTTGCATTTTGTCAATATGTGTGTTTTCATCATTAATTTCTTGCGTCTCAAAATCTCTCGAAACAATGTTTTTAAAAAGGGAACGATATTTTCAAAAATCTAATATTGAATTGGATCTCGAATCCAAACGGGACCTTAGCAAAAGATACGAATACTAGGTTGCATGCTGAGGCATTGTTACATACATGTTCCATTTTTTTCATCATCCCATCAAGGTCATGGATATCATTTTGTTTGTATAATTTTCATTTACATGTACAAAAAAAGGATGTTTTTACCATCATTTCTTGTAAATACTTCGCTAGATAAAACAGTATCGTATATATCCCATGTACAAACCTTATTATAAAAATGTATATAAAAAATCAAAACAAGTGAAAATTATATATAATGAAAATTGCGGGATGCCTACGTTTTTTGAAGATTGGTCCCCTCTGGCCAGGTTTAATCCTCCAAAAATCCCAAGGTGCCTGTGTTATGTAAAATCTCTTGACAACTCCCGTGTAGTAGCAGGAGCCCCTAACTATTTTTCAATATTCATATTTAACAAAAAAAAAATGATAAAGATGATTTAATCTACGTAAAGTTCCACATTATAATTCTCAATGAAAGAACAATTACTGAACAACACTCAATATCATTCATAAAAAAAACTGGATGTCATTAAACTTATATTCAATTAGGAACACAATTTATTCAAATATATATACTACAAAAAAAAATTAAAAAACATTAATGTCAATTATTATAATATTTTAAAAGACATCTAAGATGATGAAACCCAATAATGAGTTTTGAGGGAGAAAAAATATTAAATCTACTTATTTTAAGATTTCATAGAAAAAATGGGCAATTAGCACTTTTAGTTCCAGAAATATGAAAAATTGTAAAAATAGCCCCGCCCGTCGAATATTAGCAAAAACTAGCCCTGGAGAGAGATTATACAGGAGACGGCATATATACACGCCGTCTCCTGTGTTTACTTTTTTTTAAAAATCGAGATCCCAGGAGGAAAAATATGCACCGAAAACGGCATGTATATATGCCGTCTCCAGGAGACGGCATATATACATGCCGTTTTCAGGAGACGGCATATATACATGCCGTCTCCTGTGCATTTTGCCCCTTCTGATCTCGATTTTTTTTTTAACACTTACAGGAGACGGTATATATATAAACCGTTTCCCCTTTATAATTTTACATTTCATTGTTTATATTGAATCGAGCCTCCTTTGCACAGACGGTGGAGAATGTTTTTGCTTTGTCATTTCTTGTAAAAGATGGTCGTGTTGAAATTAAAGTTGAGGATGCAGACATCATAGCCATTCAGTATATGGACGGCCAAGATCAAATGGAAGGAAAATAAGAAAATTGATCGATCGGGAGCACCGTGACTTCAAACGGCCATAACTTTTGAACCGTAGATCAGAATCGCTATTATAATATGTCCACACGTTCGTATCGACGAGCTCTACAGGAGTAGTCGCTACGCCACTACGCCATTTTTCGTAGCGTTCTGAAATCGTCTTGGAGGTCAAATCGACGGTTAAAAGTTATTTTTACTATTTTTAAGTTGTTTTGAGTTTGTTAGGAGCCTACGAATTAATTATTTAGATCGAATTAGTTCCGTACATGAATAATGAGTAGTTGATAATTCACCAAAAAATGATCCAGTCTTTGAAAAATGTTCATTCAGAAAGTTGAGAAGGCTTGACTACTAAATCAGTGATGTAATGAAATATAGTGATTGAATATATATGAAAATTATATATGAATTTCAGTTAGTTAAAGTAGGATTTATGATCTATTGAAACAAAAAAGAAAAAAAAATTCAAGTTGGAGACGGCATGTATATATGCCATTTTCACGAGACGACATATATACATGCCGTCTCCTGTGTATTTTTTCCCTCGTGAGATCTCGATTTTTAAAAAAACTAAATACTGGAGACGGCATGTATATATGCCGTCTCCTGTATAATTTCTCACCGGGCTAGTTTTTGCTAATATTCGACGGGCGGGGCTATTTTTACAAATATTCAATTTTCAAGGGTTAAAAGTGCTAATTACCCAGAAAAAATTTGATGAAAATAAGTACTACGAATAAAAAAAAAGCATAAATACCTCAACATGTAAAAAGAAACATTTTTTATTTAATTCAAGATACTTCGAGAATCTAGCGTTTTACGATTTGATTTACGGATCCATCAAGAAAATCTCTGATTCCAATTTCCCGCTTCAAGACGGAAAGAAAAGAAAAGAAAAAAAGGACTGTTCGGATGAAACTGTCACAAGCTGACACGCGTTTATACGGTGGCCTTAAAAACCTTCTTCCGCTCTCAATCATTTATATACTTCTCAAACGTTTGATTGCTTTTTCAAAGAACCCAATCTTCAAGCGATCACAAGCTCTCTCTCTCACTCACTCGCTCACTCTCTCCCGACAAACCCAACAATGGCCTTATCAGAGATCGCCTCTTCATACACAAAGACGACCCAAATCACCCCTACTCATCTCATCTCCCCCAGACCCACCTCCCTCCACCACCACCATCGCCTCTCCCTCCGCCCTTCACGGGGGAGGAGCCGTCGATTCGGGATCCTCTGCTCCGTCGTCCCCAGGTGAGTGTTCTTGATGACCCACATCTTTGTTTTGCCTATCTTTTCATGTTCAGGTCCCTTTATGTGTTGTGGATGTGGTGGTGGTGGTTTTTTGGGTTCAGTGAAGTACAAGCCCCGGCCGTGCCGTCGTCGGCGGAGGCGGTGAACAACAAGAAGAGGGAATGTTTCGGCGTGTTCTGCGTCACCTATGACTTGAAAGCGGTAATTCAGTCTTGAATTCTTGAAAACAGAGAAGGAGATGGTGAAGTTTCTGAAAAAGTTGTCTTTTTGGTTTAGGAAGAGAAAACGAAGTCATGGAAGAGCCTGATCAATGTTGCGGTATCGGGTGCGGCGGGGATGATATCCAATCATTTGCTTTTTAAGGTGAGGTTGGATGTTTTGATAACCCCACATTTGGTGTGACTATTAATTCTTCTCTTGGCCTATGATGATTTTATTTGATGTGTTGGCTTTTTATTGGGAAGCATGTTCATAGATGTTCATCTTTAATTATGATGTGGTTAGGGGTTCATTTTATTTTATTCAAATCTATCAAATATAATTCACCCTGGCATGGCCTAATGGGAGAATATAAATATATGTAGTAGTTCTTGATTGTTTATAGAAACCCCTTCTAAAGTAGAAGATTTCATCAAAATAGATGATGGTGTTGTATATTGGGGGGGAAATAGTGATTGAGGAGTAGGCGTTGTTGTGTTTTGATTTTGATGGTAGACGACTCATCTACCATTTTCTGTTTTAAGCATATTTCATTTTGGTTTTGAAATGAAATTAAGGCGCATGCCTACCATTTCATAAAAAAAAAAGTAGAAGATTTCAGTACATAATGGGAGAGGTAGATTTTAAACTTGTTCGACTACCATATCTCATGTATGTCAATACATAGTGAACCCATTGTATACCTTTTTTATGCTTGTGCAAGAAATAAGATTGATTGAAACTGAATTTTTTTTTTTTTAATCATTTGACATTCAGCTTGCATCTGGTGAAGTTTTTGGGCCTGATCAACCAATTTCCTTGAAACTGTTGGGATCTGAAAGATCTATTCAAGCACTGGAAGGTAAAGTTGTTCAATGATAATTGCGTGATTCACAGTGAATTTCAGTGGGTGCTTGAGCAAGTAATGTAAAGCATATTTAAATAAACCACCTTTTATATCCATGTATTTGGCTTATATGATTTGTTAATGGTTGTCTTTCTAAAGACTGCACTAAAGCATCAGAATCCTGTAAAAAAAAATGCATTCTTCTTTCATTTTGTTCTTTCATTTTCCACAAGAAAATCAAAGAAGATAAACCTAGAATTATCTATGGTTTCCTAGAAGTTCTAAATCCTGAAGCCATAGATGCCCATTACTTTTTCCAATTGGAAGAGATCAGCAATGAATCACGGACCAATCATCATGTAAGTTGTGTATACCTTTGAATCTATGGTCCAGTAACTCTTTAGCCTCAGAGAGAGGAAGGTCTCGACCTCAGCTCATCATTTATTAATTCTATTTGCGTGAAAAATGCTGCAGAAGCCTAAAATGAAGGACTACATTACATTTTCATGATATAGCTTCTATCGCAGGTTGTTAACTTTGTTGTGGAAAAAATGTTTCTTGACAAATGCAGGAGTTGCTATGGAGTTGGAGGACTCCTTGTATCCTTTGCTTAGGCAAGTGAGCATAGGAATCGACCCTTATGAAGTGTTCCAGGATGTAGAATGGGCTCTTTTAATTGGGGCAAGGCCTCGAGGACCTGGAATGGAGCGTGCTGGCTTATTAGACATAAATGGGCAGATATTTGCAGAACAGGTGCTACTGGCCTACTAGCATTCCAAACATTCCATCCTTTCATTTCATACCATGCAGTGTATGACTTTGTTGTTAATGATTCCAGGGGAAAGCACTTAATGCCGTTGCATCACCCAATGTAAAAGTCATAGTCGTGGGAAACCCATGCAATACTAAGTGAGATGTTCTTTCACTTGTGTTGTTCAATTTATTGATCTTAATATTATTAATTTGTTCTGTTTGATCATCTTTTATGTGCAGTGCTCTTATATGCTTGAAAAATGCACCAAGAATTCCAGCAAAGAACTTCCATGCATTGACTAGGTTGGATGAGAACAGGGCTAAATGCCAGGTACCTTAGTCTGTAATTTCTAGTTATAATTATGGATACTTCCTCATCAAATTTTCACATATTATAAACTCATCCTAATCATGGTTTTCACAGCTAGCCCTCAAAGCAGGTGTATTTTATGATAAAGTTTCAAATATGACCATTTGGGGAAATCACTCAACCACCCAGGTGACATATTGTAATCACATCATTTATATATTGATGATGGAAGAGATTTGCTTTGGTAAATGTTAAATCATTTCTGTTTCAACAGGTCCCGGATTTTTTAAATGCTAGAATAAATGGCAAGCCTGCAAAAGAAGTTATCAACGACACCAAATGGTTGAAAGAAGATTTCACCGAAATAGTTCAGAAGGTAAACAATGCAGGATATTATTTTTAGGCTAATCATGCGATATCCGGTTTGAAAGTTGTAAGTTGATTTGCAGAGGGGAGGTGTACTTATTCAAAAATGGGGGAGGTCTTCAGCTGCATCAACTGCCGTGTCGATTGTAGATGCCATCAGATCTCTGACCAACCCAACTCCTGATGGTGACTGGTTTTCTACAGGGGTAAGCTTATAACATATTTTAAGCACTCTCATTTTACTATGCTACCTGGGAATTCAAATATCACAAATTTTATTTTGTCAGGTTTACACAAATGGAAATCCATACGGGATAGCAGAGGACATTGTTTACAGCATGCCATGCCGGTCAAAGGTCATCTGTGTTTCTCAATCAGTTTCAAATTTTGGTGTGCACTGTCATGTTATATTATTGTGATAGTATTTGAAGCACTTTCATTTATTTCAGGGAGATGGTGATTATGAGCTAGCTACGGATGTAATATTTGATGATTTTCTCCGAGATCGGCTAAAAAAGGTAAAATGAAATCCTCCCAAACTGTCATTGCTGTGTTTACATATATTCTGATGTGATAGTTATCAACAGACCGAAGCTGAATTGCTGGCGGAGAAGAGATGTGTGGCTCATCTTACAGGGGAGGTGAGTAGATACATAAGTAACACAACTTTATAACCATTTCATGATGTAACGTAATGTCGTAATGTTATCTCTGTATTTCAGGGTAATGCATTCTGTGATCTACCTGAGGACACAATGCTTCCGGGAGAGCAGTAGAAATGAGAGAGTTCTCAGAGACCACTGGCCTGGGAAGGCATTTGAGGAGCTTCTGCTTTTGTTGTACTAGTCTTCTTGTAGCATTTGATGCATTATTTATGTACAACAATAAAAGATTTTAAGTACGGCTTGTAGTTTTTGGTGGTGCAAATTCTCTTGTCGCACCTTTGAGTACCATTTATTCTAATGCAGAACGGGTGGTCGATGCGTTCCGGGAGCGATGAATCTGAAAGGGCTCATTTTAAGATTTGTAAATATTTATAAAAAAAAACCGGCTAGTAGAAATAAATGGTGCTACGAACTCAAAATTGTTTGAAATTTTTACTGGAGGTAGATATCGAGGAGATTTTCAAGTGTTGTAGCTATGTCACAACACACGCTTATTTTTCTATTTTTTTCATTTTTCGGCCCTCAAAGTGGCATTTTTGCTATTTTTAGTAACTTTTTAGATTTAACATATCTCCTTCATAATAAATCGGATTTGACTGAAATCAAATTCGAAGATCTTCTAATATCCTCTAGAGTTAGTTATGACAAATTTTCGTTTTTACTATTCTTATTAAGTTTTTCCTATTATAAAGGGGATGCTTGTAATATAGGATTTTCAACTTTTATTAATATATTTTTGAGTTTTATTATTCTCTTTGAAAATTATGGTTTGTTGAAGGATTTCAGATTTTTATTTTAGTTTTTTCGCTGCGAAATTTGTTATCTTTCTTGGTCATTTTATGTGAAACTTTATTTCCACAGGAACTAGTGGCCCTAATGTGCAATGTGCATCATTGAAAATGGATCTTGTGAAAACTAAGGGCTCAATTTGTCATAGGGTCTTGTCAAATTTTACGCAGAAATGTAATGTTTAAACGTTAATACCCCGTTTGGATACAGAATAGGATTTATTCTTAGATATTTATTTATTCGAGTATAAGTGAGTATAAATAAGGATAAAGTGATTTTGTGTTTGGTTGTGTTTTGAATTATTCTCGTTGAGAATAGAAAGAATAAATGTTTTGTTGTTTGGGTAAAATGTGAATAAAGTATGAATAAGAATTTATAAAAGGTAAAAAGTAATGATAGTTGATTTGACAGGTGATTTATAAGAGATTATGACTATTGATTTGACAGTTTCTTTGGGTGGAATAACCTAGGATAACTTTTATTCTAGGGGTTGATTGGAATCCATATACCACTTTATACCAGTTTATTCTGGCACACTTTATCCGGGGTTATCCGGACTTTCCAAACGGGACTCAAATTTTATCCCGGGTTATCCGGAGTTATCCGGGGTTTATCCGGCATCCAAACGGGGGCTAGAAGTTTGTATTGTTATAAGAATTGTTGTATAAAATTTACTTGAATAGGGGCAAATTAAACTGCTATATTTTTTTGAAAAATTTATCAAAATTCTCATATAAGAATCTTATCTCCCTACACCTTATCTAGTTTTGTGGGGTCTGCATCCCATTTTAAAAAACTATTTATTTGGTACGAGGAAAAGATAAAAGAAAAGAAAAGAAAAGAAAAGAAAGAGAAAAAAAAAAGTGATGGACAGAGGGCGATGAGAGAACCCCGCCCTTTCTCTCTCTCACTCCCCCTCTTCATACCAACCACCCCCCCCCCCCCCCCCCCCACACACACACACACAGTCTTCCTCCACCTCTCTCCCCTGTTTCTTTACATCATTCACTTCACACCAAAAAAAACACCCCCAAGAAATTTGATCTACCTATCGAATAAATGTTTAAATTTTAAAATACAAATTAAAATATGAACAATTATCTCAATCTTTTAATAAATAATATTTTTTATGTGAAACAATCATAGTTGTCTGGGCGACACCTAAGCGACTAGTGGTCTAGATGGGCCTATGCGACCGCCCACCTAATAACATGTTAATTAAGCGGACGCCTGGACCCGTCTAGGCCCCTCAATCACGCATAGCCCCTCTTAATCACGTCTAGCCCGTCCAATCTCTCGCCTAACCTAAAAAAAAAAAAAAAACATGATTGAAATATTGAAACATCTCCTACCCTGCCACCCAACGGTGCAGCAAATTCTCTTGGTCTCAAATGAGTCTCTATTGATTTTTTTGTCTCTCCCTCTTCTCTCTCAAAATTTCTGAACTTTTATCTCATAATCTCTCCCCTCTTTCCTCATTCTTTAATGCACTAGGGTTAAATCATATTAATTTTGTTGAAATGGACATGCACCAATAAATTACATCCATGTATTCTTTATTTATAAATAACATTTTTCATTTTAAGTAGTATTCCTGAAAAAAATTAAAGAATGGATAAGCAGATAAATAACTTTAATATAATTATCAATTTAAATAATAAAATCTTAATTAAGCTTCACCTAGACGCGCCTAGGCACGCCTAGACAGCTAGGCGGTTGACCACCGCCTAGGCTCGCCTAACTGCCCAGATAACTATGGAAACAACTAGTATAACGTTTATCATTTTTATATGATTGATAAATAAATGAACGAGGACTAAATCTACATAACCATCCAATGTTTATATATCTCATTAAAAAATATTTACAATATATATTTTTTATCAAAAACATATAATTTATGAGAGGAGGATTATTATTTTAAAAAAATTAAAGCTTTTCATGTTTATTCGGGAGACTGTACCTACATTGTTCTAAGTAAAAATAATATACATAGATATTTTAGCAAATGTTATTCGATCCATTTCAGGCAGATAAGGAGAGAGGGAAAGAAAGTCCAACAATGGCGATAACAGCTGCAGTGTCATGGAGCAGTGTCACTCGGCCTCACAACGGAATCCTTCATGGGAAGACAGAGCGACCGAAGGCGATGGTGGTGGTGGTGGTGGCCCAAAAGAAAGCCAGGAAGACAAGAAAGGTTTTATCTTTTGAATTGTAAACCAACAAAAAAAAAAAAAATTCTTTGGCTCCCAATTGTTCCAAGAAAAAAAAGATTGTATGATTTTGTTTATGGGTTCTTGAAAAAAAACAGATTATACTGAAGGAGGACGTGAGTGAGCTGGGAAAAGAAAGGGGAGCTCCTAGAAGTGAAGGCAGGGTTCTTCCGTAACTATCTGTTCCCCTTGGGGAAGGCTCAGATTCTCACCCCTCTCTTGCTCAAGTATTTTTTCCTTCTTCACTTCTATTCTTTTTTTTTCATTGATTTTCGTTGAGTGTTTGATTGCTAAACAATAGGTGAAATGGGTTGGTGAATTGGCACTCATAACTGGCAATGGTTTCTGGGCATTTAAAAGAATTTTTTTCTTCTTAAATTATGGGAGAACAAGGAGATTTAGCAGACTAAGAAAAGAATAGACCATTATTACATATAACATCCTAATTACTTGCCTGGGAAAATATCTAGTTAAACAGTAGTAGTTTGTTTGGTTCAATTAACTTTCTAGTGTTTTCTTAATGAACGTTGATATACTTTGCTTTGTAGCCCAGTCTGCAACTCAAAAACGATCCGTTACACATACACTCTGCTATCGGAGTATACAATGTGATAGTACAATATATGCTCACTAGCGTAGTGCATGAATTTAAATTTTTTTCCTTTTTTCCATAATAGTGTATTCTTCAATGGATGAGTGTATTATTTTAAAAAAAAGTGAAACATGGGGTTACAGTTACACACAGGGATGTACATATCATTTTCCTTTAGGGAAAAATCCATATAGCCCCCTGTAAACTTGTCTAAATCCATATAACCCCCTCCAATCTTCATATATCCATATAACCCCCTGTACATACCCAAAATCATATAACCCCCTCCGTCCGCCTTCCTCAGCCGAGTTAACGGCGAAATTGAAAAAAAATCCATATAACCCCCTGTAATTTAGCATAAATCCAGATAACCCCCTGCAATATTCATATATCCATATAACCCTCTGTAATTTTAGGAAAATCCATATAACCCCCTATAATTTGAAAAAAAAAAATTTAAATATTCAAAAATAAAAAAATTTAAAAATTCCTCTTGGCATTTTTGAATTTTTAAAAATATTTTTTTTCAAAAACTGTCACATCTATCATATCACGCATACATCTCTCATACTTATTCCCAAATGCAAAAAATTTATGCAGGGGTATAGTTGTCATTTAAAAAGTCATAAACTTTTATTCATCTTTTATATATCATTTATTCTTATTTTATCAAAAGTAAATCAAACAACAAAAATATCAATTTTACGTTTTTCCAATGAGAATAATAGAAAAAATAAAACAAAATAAAGATTTACAATCCATTAGATGTTAATGCATGTAAATATTAATTTACTCTATTATTAATATGTCGGATACTGGTTATGAAATCACATGTCATTTATAATTAAAAAAATTAAGTAAAAAAAGAATAAATCAAAAAATTTACTCTATTATTAATAAAAAAATTATTTTTTTATTTTTAAATTTTTAGAAATATTTTTTTCTAGATTACATGGGGATATATGGATTTTTCCCAAAATTACAGGGGGTTATATAGATATATGAAGATCGCAGGGGGTTATATGGATATATGAAGATTGTAGGGGGTTATATGCATTTAGGTTAGATTACAGGGGGTTATATGGATTTTTCCAGATTTCACCGTTAACTCGGCTGACGGAAGGCGGACGGAGGGGGTTATATGGATTTTGGGTATGATTACAGGGGGTTATATGGATATACGAATATTACAGGGGGTTATATGGATTTAGACAAGTTTACAGGGGGTTATATGGATTTTTCCCTTTCCTTTATGTGTGTGTGTGTGAGCTAGAGTAAAAGTGATCATAAGTTTTCTTATTCTAGCCTGAATCAAAACAAGATTTACAGGTATGTGCTCAAAATTACTTTAGTTAGAGGCCAAACATGCTAACAAGCAATATAACTTTTTTGCATAAATCATGTTTTCACAATTTTTGACATATGAACTTTACATTGGGCTTGTTTTCAGTTTTACTTGAACAATATGCAGCTCATTCAAACATCTTTATCTGCATATTTCTGTGAAGGGATGTCGACAAAAGGATTGTCTCTCTTCCTGAGATTCGTGAAACCGGGTAATACATTGCAGAGCTCAAGCTTCACCCCGAGGTTTACGCCAAAGTGAGGATTAACGTGTATGCGAACTAGGAGATAAATTTGATACACCTTTCATGTACAAGGTATGTTTGCTTAAAAAGCTTCAGTATCTAGGGGTTTTGTCTAAGATTTTGCGGAAAGGGTCAATTGGGTGAAAGAGTGATGTATGAGTGATCAATTTACCATTGGACACTACACTCAATACACTTTTGTAATTATTCACGTAGAAACCACATGATGAAGTAGTATATGAAATCTCTACTACATAGTGACAGTAGAATATATACTTTATTATGAAAAAAATAGAAGATTGAATTTAATTCATTCAAGTATATATTTTACTTTTTTGTAAAATCATGCACTTCATCAAATAAATATATATTTAAAAATAAATAAAACGTGTTTGGTTTACAAAATTAACCGGAGGAATGACAAGTGTAACATCTCCTCCTTTATCTGTAGTAGGATAACTTTATGCTAGACACGGGAACTGGTGCAGTGTTTCCACATTGAAATGACTTATCCGATTTTTTTTATTGGACGCATGCGACGAAAGATCCAAGTTCTTAATGTCAACTTGTGCTTGCCTGATATAGTTTCAGTATATGATGTACTCAATTTTCCATTGACACCTCTTTTTTATGTCGATACAATTTTGCAATGCAATTATAGATCTGTTAAAGCTTCATATATCAGCCATAACAACTTTCAGCCATCAAATGTGGAGTCGTGTGTCTGTTGTTGGACAGTTGCAACTTTCATCTATCAAACATGACAACAAGAAAGTGAATGAAGAACAACAATTTAAGAGTATCATCATAATTCAAACATCTAACATGAATCATCCTATCATCCTGATGAACATGAATTGATTTTTACATTTGAAGCAGGCTCTACTGAATATTATCAAAATCAAGCGCATTGAATCATTAAATTACCTATACATTCAAGCCAAAAAAAAAATTCTAAAAATTGGCCCTTACATATAGTCCGATCAAAAATTGAACACCATACGTATCATAGAGACTGCCCAGATATCACCTCCATTTTGAGAAGAGATCATGCCCCAGCATAAGCTTCCTCTGTGGGGTTTTTCTGCTTTTTCTTTCTTCTATTCTCCTTCACATCCATCTCCTGCCGGTCTACACGCTTTGATTGCCGCGAACGAATTTCCAATAGCTTGGCCTTCGCATCACGGAATGGCACATCAGATCTCAAGGACATCAATTCCTGCCGGACCAAGTTCAGAAAACATGCAATTCCCCATCAGTGTGTGCTCATATCATAATGTAATGGTGTACAAGTATCAAAGATTAGATGAAAAATACTCTCACCTTGAGATGGCCCATGGTAGCAAGGTTGAAACCAAGTGTGTCTTTGCATTCCTGATAACAGATTTAAGCATCACTCAGCTAAATAATCAATTGTTTATTATGTACCTTATCGTTGACATGAACTTGCCAAGCAGAAGTTAAAGGGGGTGATATAACATCCTGTATAGTGAAACTATTTAAAAGAATAATATGCATGTCTGTACATTACGCTCTGTGACTTACAAAAACATGAGCATGGGAAAATAAAATGACAGTTGGGTAACTGATTTGTGGATGGACTGTCAATAAGGGGGTCAAGTTCCATCTCTCACCATAAACCATCAAATATGAGGAAACACCCACACTTGAAAACGGAAGATCAAGGAAACTCTTGTCAACCACTGAGCTACGAGTTTAAGCCCCAAAGCTATAAGTTAAAAATCAATCTATCTTCAAATTTCACGGAATTTATAATCAACAGAAGAAGATAGGTGTCACCGAACATCGCAACATAATAAACCATGGGTAAACAACTGCTTAATAAGTTGTAAACAAGATTGGAATATATACCTTAGCCCTTTCATGAAGAATGTCCCTGAGTGCGGTCAATAGAGGTCTGGCTGAGGGGGTGGTAATTAATTGGTTATAATGTGTCTGCAAGAGCAGTGTGGTTACCCTACAAATGAGCTCAACCTGCAAATAGTTCCAAATTATGTTGCATTGATGTGAGAGAAAGTGCAGATGAAATATCTTTGCTAATATGCATTTCAACAGAAACTACTATGAAATAACTGTTCAATATTAAATAACAAAAACAAAAATTGATGGGCTAAGTGAAGTTAATTATTCCTGTGCTCTAGGGATGTCCATCTACACGGAAGAGGACAAGATGAATCTTTTGTTAAGTATCCATGCAAGAGCATACCCGTCCATCTGAATTGACGGATGCGGGCATGTTCATGTCTTGCTTCAATTGTCATTTTCACCACCACTGCAATTTGCAGACATTATATATCAATGCAGATGGTTGGAAATACTTTTTAGCATCCTCCATCACACGCCACATTCAGTTTATGCTGAGGCACATCAAGTTGCAACGATGAGTGGATAGCACAGCACCTCAGAAGTTAAATGCCTACCCCTAACGTGGCTTACTTCACGAAATATGTACTTTAAAAGTCTGGCTCACCATACACTAGTACATAAGTTCTAAACAAAATAAATAAATAAATAAATTGCAGATGCATGATCCCTAAAGAACCAAATTTATATGATGCTCCATTTGTAGGATGCACGCAAAATGGATCATGGAAAAACTTGAGATGTACCTTGATTTCACAATCCAAAAGTCCAACTAAGGTGAAAGGGGACAGAAGACATGAATATTTAAGGGGAAAAATATTTACCTTATCAGGATTGAGAACCCACTCTTTCAAGTAACTCATGAGCTTCAAGGCATCTGAGAATGGTAATGACTGAAAACAATGCACATCCAGTAAGTAAAATAAGTTATGCCAAATATTCTGACAAGATTAATCAATTTCAAACAAGAGGAACAGGCATCACATATCAAGCCATGAAATCAGTTTTAAGAGTGACTTTGAACGTAGGTAAGTTTATCTCATAGGGCAAGTCACACCTCCCTGGAAGATATGAGATTCACAATTCTTCCACCAGTCAATTTAATCACCACCATCCACAATTTGCACAACAGACAAAAGATATCAAACAATATCGAAGAAATTTGTTACCAAAAATATTGAAAACTTTGAATCCCACTTATACATAAATTTTTGGCATACACTGATACACATGGGTGAAATTGCTAGTTTTTTTCCAATCTTACGGATATTTCAAATTGCACATAAAAAACAAAAGGTTCATGCTTTCATGGTCCAATCCTTATACTAAACATACTAACAGAGGAAGTTTGGACACAACATATTTGACATTTTAGAGGATTGAACTATCTGCACGACAGAATTGAAAAGTATATATTGTAAAAGCAAAAGAAAAGGTTGTACATACCAGAAGTGTCTGCTCCAAATCATTGGTTTGAACATTGGATAAAGCTTGGAGGACATGATCACCAGGAGCGAGCCCTCGCATCAATATATTTGGCTGGAATCTTCCACCTCCCTTTTCCTCCTGAATGTTCACACAATTAGACAAATAACATTTGGAACAGTATATACATCTATGGATTTAATTCCAGAAAGATACTAAGTCTTGGTCATATTAGAATATATGTAATTCGCGATAACTTTGGTCAGCCATCACATCTTTGATGTCAGAGGGATCCAAAATTCAATCTACTGGATTTAATACGATCTAGCTTCCAAAATTTATCAAGGACTAGGAGTATATGAAGGAAACAAAGCTTGTAACGAGTTTTGTAGAACTTAATATCCCGACCATTTTATTAAAATTCACAGAGTAGGAAGCCAGGTTGATATATTTGAAATAAGATCTAGCCGTACTTATTTAACTTAGACTACAAAACCCTCTTTCCTGTGGCATCATGATACTAGGAATAAGTTTTGACTATAAAACCCTTAGACTGATCTTTTCTTCTTTTTTTTGGTTCCTGAAAATTTTTATTACAAGCAAAAGATTGTTACAATATGTGAATATTCTGATTTGAGCTTCCTATTAAGCCGAGGAGGGAACTCAAATCCAGGTTTGAGTGCATTCCTTAGCTCAATAGGAAGCTCATCCCAGAATCTGTACACTATGTTAATCAAAAGGAAGATTACAAATTTACACACCCACTACTTCTGTTGCCTGAGAGACATTTTCATACTTAGTTGTCCGCATAGGGTATTATGTCCACTGACTTCAATTCTTTGCAGAATCACAAGAAGTCCAATGAATTCAGTAGCCACCCACTTAACTTTGTTGATTTGTGTCCAGACTGACTCTTTCATAGAGATGGCCATCAATGTCCTTACTCCTTATGAAGGGCATCTTTAATGTGAAGAGGAAGATCATTTTCAGATTTAAAAATCTTGCTCTCCTCTTGAATATACATTTTAGCCAAGGCATCAGCCACCATGTTAGTTTCTCTCATACTGTGGCTGATTTTCCAAACTTTGTATCCAGCAAGATTCCCATCTCCAACACATTTCCTAAGAGACCACGGGACAGAGCTTCTCTTATTAATTCAATTAGCCACAAGGCACAAATCCACAGTCAGTTTTCAGAATGATCTTTTCTTGATTCCACCAGATTTTTTTTTTAAAATAACTTCTTTTTTGGGAAGTGTTTTGAGCCCTATGAAATGATTTTCATGTATTTATTCAAAGGTTGATAATTATGAACCCAAGATGGAAACATGAAGACTGAAGCTTTTCTCAAGGGGGGGTTACTCACAGTTTTTAATGTCATCTATGGATTATGAAAAATTTTAGAATTTTAAATCTACCTATGTAAGAGAATAACTTGAGCAGTCTAGGCAAGGGCCTGTATCCAACATGCATAGTAGGCGTGTCAGTTGGACACCAGTACGACTTCTAATAGAAAGCAGATCAATAATCTACATCAAGTTAATAAAAGGGCAAATTAAACTGGACAAGGAATTGTTGAAGCTTAAGTACACACAAAATGAAATAGTATAAATGGTACCTTATGTTGTTCCATGCGCTTCAATTCTGTCTCTGCTATATCTAATGCATCAATAAGCACGTCTGTTGCCGTTAGGGTTTCTTGAGTCTTCTTCCCTGCTAAAGCAACAGACCCCTCCTCTGGAAATTCTTCTTTTGGTGCATATTTATTTTCATAAGAATTTTCAAAGTCAGACTCAAACATCACTTCAAGACTCTTCTCCCTTTCTTCCTGGATTAATGAATTAATTCATCGGTCAATGATGAATCTATGATTTAAAAGAAAATCAGGAGAAAAAAAAACCAATTAATTGTAGTCACTTCCTAATGCAATGAAATAAGATTGGAAACAATGATCTCATTTTCATAATACCTCAATGAAGAAGGATTCTTCTGTACGATCCCAACGACGAATAGAACGGTCATAGGATCCAGTTACAAGAAAATCACCGCGACTGCTAATTGAGAGGCAAGAAACTTCAGCATGATGCCCCTCAAGTGTCAAAAGTAGCTCAAATTTATCAGCATCCCAATACTTTACAAGACGATCTTTTCCTGCACTGAACAAATAATGTGTATTCCGAACAAATTGCACTGCCATGATACTGCCACAGAAACCACGCATCAGAAAATTGCAATGAACTTGAATGCATTTTAAATAATGAAATGCAACTCTTGCTTACATAGATCATGGAGAAAATACCTGTCAGCATGAGCAAAGATAGATTTATGACAATCACCGAAATCCAAACCCCAAATCTTCAAATTTTTGTCAGCAGAACCAGTAACTATAAGGTCACCATCTGAAGAAATATCCATACAAAGCACAGGCAGCTTGTGGCCATATAAAGAAAAAGCAAGTTTGAAGGAATCCAAATAGAAGACCTGTCAAAAACAAACATAGAAATATCAGTACAAGGATTGAGAAAGAAGTCCATAAAGCATGTGACCAAACAAATGAAACCCAAAAATACACACACAGAGAGAGACTGAAGAATAATACAATGCTATTGGATTCTTCTATTTTTCCCTTTTTCCCTTATGCTGAGGCTGGAGAAGACCGTGAGGAATAGAGGTGTGCCAATTAGTTTTATCCATTTAGATTCTTTTATGATTTTTTTCCAATCTTTCATTAAAGCGATATAAAGTTGTACTGAGCCCAGTAGGTGCCCGTCCAATGCTCATACTTATTGCCAGGTGATGCCTATACTTTTGCCAGGTGCTTCAAGGGCGCTACCAAAAGCCCAAGCAGGCACTCTCTTAATATACAACATAACTAGGCGGCCCTCCCACCTAGCTTTGCAACCCCGTGTAACCGCCTAGGCTGTCCTGAGTCCTGACAACTATTTCTCATGCTAATGAACTAAGAGATACTACCAATAACAAAAAAAAAAAAAAAATTCACAATTGAAATTGAGAGTACGACAAATGAAGAAAAAAAAATAAAGATTAGCAACTCATTCCTTAAATTGCTCAAAATACAAACTATATATTAAAGTAAAAAAAATACAATAGACTGATATCCAAAAAACAAAATCCATTGTTCTCATCAAAGAAAAAACTAACCTTGACTACAGACATGGGCGATAGAGAAACAGCAACATATTTGCCAGTTGGACTGACAGAAACTGCAAGAACATCATCCCCCACATTTTCAGTTCTCACATTTCTAGCAGTTAGATGTTTAGCATTCTGCAAAAGAAAACCAAACTTACTCATGACAGGAACAAAACATTCCTTGAGTGCAACAAGAAGAAATGTAAACCATTGAGTAAATTAAAGAGAAATGGCCCTCATGAGACATATATCCATCTATTTCAAAATTACTGCAGGATGAGCAGCAATTAGGATTTGGCTTAGAGAGGAGAAATTCCAACCAGAGCTGAGCTAATGAGATTTCCAGGCCCGCAAAACGTGGAATGTGCTCAGAGAACTGAAGATTGAGCTCACTTCATACGTCCACTAACAAATTTAGTTAGATATGATGACAATTCGCAGGAAAGATGACTGGTTGTGGAGATATTATTAGATATGTTAATGAAGAGGCCATCCACACAACCATGACTCTTAAGGTGTGATAACAATTTAATAATGCTTCTGCAAAAATTTAACAATAGAAAGAGGACCAGTACGAGAACTCACATTATCAGGCTCCTCTAACATTCCATACTTCCAAACCTTGACACACCGATCACCACCTCCTGTGACAAACCCATCCCATCTGGAGTCAACGAAATGGACCAAAGAGATTCACTGTGTGCTTCAATCACTTCCACACGACTTCCACTCCCCACATGAATAATCTCCAACTTCCCACTCTTCGTCCCAACAAGAGCATACTTATCATTCATAACAAATGAACTGCAGAGGCCAAAATCAGAATCTATAGTCCGGAGGCAAGAACCGGTGCTCGGGTTCCAAATCTTGACAGCATTATGACTAGTTGACATCAACAAGGTACCGTCTGAGCTGATCTTAACACTCCTAATATAAGAACGATGACCCGGAAGGTCAACAGCCCCCACATTCGATATCTGATCTGTCTGAATTGAGTAGGTCTCCAACATATTAGTGTTGAGAGACACCGCTAGAGTAGCAAGACTTCCTTTCAACTGAACTACAGGACAGATGGCGACAGAGGTGATCTTGTTTTTTGCATGCAAAACATGAAGAAGCTTAAAAACATCAGAAGCCTTAACAATAACTTCAGCTCCAACTTGCTCACCATTTTCACCACCCTCCACCCCTCCTTTGGCCTTGTCCTTCTTCCGCTGGACCCTCCTCTTCGCCTTATGCTTCGCATCCACCTCATCAAGAACCCGATACACCTCAACTGTCTTACCAGCCTCTTGAACAGCAAGTAAGTTTCCTTGCTTGTTGAATCGCACAGCCGCGACCCTATATTTTTTGCCCTGCCTCGGAATTTCCCCAAAAAGCTTCAGCACCTCCCACTTTTCCCGCCGACAGAATCCACCACTGCATCATGGTTTATCTGGTAGAACCGAAGCTCTTGGTCAGCGGAGCCGGTGACTAGGAACTTCTCCTCGTGATCGACGTCCATAGACCATATCTCAGTGTGATGCCCACCGATTATTTGCACGCAACTCTGCATGTCGAGGTCCCACACTCGAACAAACTTGTCTTTCGAGCAACTCACAAGCTTCTTCCCCGAATCCAAGAACACCACATCGGTCACCTGGAAACCAGAAACCACAAAAAGAACCAATCTTTCCATCAATTCCATCAAACACCGATACAATACACGGATAATTAAAGAGAATTTACTTGGTCTTGGTGGCCGCGGAGGCGGAAGAGGCCCGACTCCCCGACAACGTCCCACAATATGACGTCATTGTCTTTGCTGCCGGAGGCGAGGAAGGAACCGGTGTTGCTGAAGCGGAGGGCGGTCACGGCGCCGCGGTGGCCGTTGAGGGTCGTCTCGCACGTGCCCTTCTCGGTGTTCCACAACCTTATGCTTCCGTCGGAGTATCCGGAGGCGACGGTGGAATGGGAGGAGGGGGAGGCGGAGACGGCGGAGACGGAGGGGGAGGCGGAGGAGGAGGAGGGGAGGAGGAGGGATTTGAGGGGGAGGGACTTGCGGAGGTTCCAGAGGTTGAGCTTGTCGAGAGCGGGGACGAGGAGGTGGAGGCCGGAGGAGTCGTAGGTGATGTTGGAGTCGAGGGAGGAGATGACGCCGAAGGAGAGGCGTCCTTCGTACCGAAGGTATGACTTCACCATCTCTGCCTTTGATTTGGTTTGGTCTCGGCGGCGTTGGAGGCGGCGGCGGCGGCGGCAATCGATGAATGTCTAGGTTTTCAGTTTCGGGGTTTTTGACGGGTTTTGGTTTGGGGTGGCTCTATTTGCCCCCCTCGAAATTAGGTGCACCCCCCTCTTGTGTGCTCCCCTCTCTAAAAAATAGAATTTGTGTGCTCCCCCCTCTAAAAAATAGAATTTGTGTGCTCCCCCCTAATCAGTGATAGAAATTACTTTCATGACACCTAATCAGTCGACTGATAGGTTCGACACTCACAATGCGATAGAAATAACTTCTATCGACACCTAATCAGTCGACTGATATGTATTAAATTCAAAATATTTAAACGATCAAATCGACACATGAAGGCGATATTTTATGAATCGTCGACACTTTAAGTGTCGCAGATTTGAAATCCCGACATCGTCGTTGAGGTCGGCTCCATCTCCTGAATTCATCGACACTCCGAGGTCGGCAGAAATCAATTCAGTCGACACTTGATCAGTCGATTTTAAATGGATCTTGTGAAGGATCCATATAGAGGGGTGCAACTTTATTAGAGGGGGGTGAATAGAGCGACCCTTTGGTTTGGGGAGGGAGAGAGGATTTATCGAAACGGGCCGTGAATACGGGTGAGCGCCGGCCCATGTCGGCCAACAGAAACTAATAAACCCAACTAATAAACCCATAATTGACAGGGTCGTTTGGTTGCATCAGTACAAAATTGATTATGTATGAATCGAGCTTTTAAAAATAAGTGCAAATGCAAAAGTTGTCTAATCGTGCAATCAAACGCTATAACTTGAAAGAGTGTTATCTTGTCCCAAAAAATGATATGTTCATCCACAATTACAATCTCATCTACGGTTCATATTATTTCTCTTTTTTTAAAATCATACACTCTTCGTATATATTGATATACAAAATGAAGCATATATTGAAATACAATATTAAAAAAATCATTTTAAAAAAAGGTCATACACCATAATAGAATCTTATGCAGATATTAGATATACTATAATATAGCGTAGTATATAATGAGTGTATAAGACTGCATATGAAACTACAAAAAAAAGATCAAGTGCATCATTGTTTATAATGAGCCTAATATTTGGACGACATAGATGGTACACCAGAATGCGTGTTGAGGAGCACCAATTTCACATGGGGATTTCGGCTGTATTTTGATCAACATAAAGAGGACAAGAGCCTGCACGGATTTTGTCTTCCGATTAAGCAAAGTTTTATATGCAAGTAACGTGATTTTGAGTTAAAACGTATCAGGACTTTTGATCTCACTAACCTTTTAGATGAATCATGAATGGTGTCCCTGAAACCCGGGTGTTGTGGTTTTTGCCCCCCACCGTCTGTACTAGACTCATGTTCATGTTTATCACCATGAGATTGCGTCATCTTGTTCAGGATTTTGTATTTATTTATTTTTGACAAAAAGTTCATATTCTTTAAAGAAAACGCCATGTTCCTATTTGGAAAAATACATTAACCAAATCATTACAGTTGTTGTAATTGACGAGTACAATGTATTTATAAACAATTATTTTATTTTAAGGTATAAAAGCGTTCCTTGTACGTCAAATTGCTTACATGCACGCCGGAAAAATAGACCTCAACACCTTGGCCGCTGCGCCTTGTCCCCCTTCTTTGACATTCCCGCCACAGAAATCCAAAATTCTTCCATCAAGCTCATACATAAACACCTATTGGAGAGCTTCTCAACGATCATCTAGTTAAATGCATACAAATTTGTTTCTAAAGCATTCATGAGTTATTATATGATGAATATTTAAAACAAAAAACCAACGGATTAACCTTTTTGAGATCTAAAATTGACAAAAGGTTTCATAACACGAATTAGAAGCGATCGACCTTGTCGTATGTAGGGTTGTAGGGGTCAGAGGAGTCAGTGATCCCGCAAAGGAGATCATCGATGAGGGAGGCAAAGGAGTGGAAGCGGCAAAGATGACAGGGCAATGATGAAGGCACCTATCGTCAGCGACCATGTTTAAGACAATTAGAATGAAGAGGAGAAGAGGTCCGAGAGGCGGTTGAAGTGATCCTCGGCGTTCGACTTTGACAGGTTGTCGTGGAGACCTCGACAAGCTTCTTGAACTCTACCTCCTCCATTGATAGCTCCTCTGCCTCTTCTCCTCCTTTTCAACACCTCTTCTATCATCTGTGCATCAAGAAATTGTTAGGCTTTTCATTTTTCATTTTGTAATGTTTCAGGAAAAAAAATAATTGACGACTCATCATAATCCCATCCCATATGTGAATGCTGAGTTGAGAGAATGAATCAAATAGATTCAATTGAATATCATTAAGTGATAAATTATTCATAATCTAAGTATTAATAAGTATATATTGACAAGTATAAATAATCATATTATTATAAATCAAGATATCACAGCATGTATTGAATTAAATAATTATATATTATGAATATTTGTGAATAATATGATTGTTTTGATAATCATAATACAAATGATATATCATAGCATGTATTACGATATATAATCAAAATAAATACATAGCATCAAAATATATTATGAATAATTCTAAATAATATTATTTTTTGGTTTTGTCTAATATAATCATGTTTCAATATAATTCAAATATCGTTTAAATATATATCAGTTCTTGAATAATGGTCAATAATATGTTACAATAATATACCATTTTATATTACAATGATATGTACCATTTATGAAGATCATGGAAGCATACCCAAAAAAGATATTTGTGATAAATCGTTTAATGGATTTTCATATGGGATATAGTTAGATTTTTAAGAATTTGAAAGGATAAATATGTCAAACAAAAGATCATTTGTGATAGAAATGGATTTTCAATAATAAGTAAGGGTGAACCTGTTAAGGGAATGTTTTTCATGAATTTGTACTTTTATAGGTAATATAGATATAGATATAAATATAGATTTATTAATGCCAAATTGAAGCATTGATTCTTCATATCTCATATTAACATTGTGTAACCTTTGTTATATAAGTATTTCACTTATATTGTCTCATCAAATGCTATTCGATGAAATGTTATGGGTTTTCTTTGGGCTTGCACGGAATTTTGTTTATCTCTTTTAGACAATCTTTGGTGAGGCCTTTTGGGGCATGTACTCCTTTTCAATCTTGAATTAGAGAAATAGCATGGCTATCAAGTTTTATTTTAAAAAAAAAAAAAAAAAAACATTTGAAAACGTTGCACATAAAAAATGCTGGGAACAACATAATAAACTAAAAATATGATAATTGAATAATTGGCCTGATCTACATTAGTTCGGCAATATTTTAGACTTCAAGAATTTGTCAAAATATCTCCAATCACAAGCACAAAGGGCACAAAAATTACAAATATTTTTTTTTAACTAAATCATATTGTTTCCAAATCACATGGAATCATCAATAACATGATCAATACCCTCATAAATCTACTAATTCAAACTTATCAATAAAAAACTGTTACATTCAATATAACATACTCAGTTAGCCATTAACCAATATAAATTGAAATTATGCAGTATGTTATATTGAATGTAACAGTTTGTTATATTCAATATAACACACTGTTATATTCAATATAACAAACTGTTACATTCAATATAAATTGAAATGTAACAGTATGTTATATTGAATGTAACAGTTTGTTATATTGAATGTAGAAGACTCATCTGCAACAGATTCATATAAAATGTAACAGTCTGTTATATCAAAATTATGAATGTAACAGTCTGTTATATGAAATGTAACAGTGCTGTGTAATTTATATGAAATGTAACAATATGTTATATTGAATGTAACAGTTTGTTATATTGAATGTAGAAGACTCATCTGCAACAGATTTATATATTCGTCGACGCAATGTAACAGTCTGTTCGACGTGCGCGTCAAAATTATGAATGTAACAGTGTGTTATATGAAATGTAACAGTGCTGTGTAATTTATATGGAATGTAGCACCCGGTATGTTATATTGAGGATGTAGCAGACTCATCTGCAACAGATTTATATAAAATGTAACAGTCTGTTCGCGTATCAAAATGCGGGTTCCACCTCCTCCTGAATGTAACAGTTTGTTATATGAAATGTAACAGTGTCGGTAATTTATATGAAATGTAACAGTATGTTATATTGTCCAATGTAACGGAGTTTGTTATATTGAATGTAGAAGGCTCCCCAGGGGGGGTCCAATCAAATGCCGGGTTCGGAGTCCTGTGTAGTCCAAGCAATTCAAACCAAGCGGTCAAAGTCCACTTCTTGTAAGCTCCCCAGTCCAATCTATGGGTTCCAAACCAATGCAGTGTAGTCCTAATCCACGGGTCTGACACTGAACCAAGTGATCATTTGCCATTCCCAAACCAATAAGCTTAGTAACACATTCACAACAACTAATACGCGTTAGTCCTTGTCACCAATTCACCAAATAACAATAATTTTCATTCAACTCAAAATTTTCATTGGTTAAACATAGCTAATTGAACATCCAACAAAAATTTTCATCAAATAACAACAATTCACCAAATAACGACAATTTTCATTGATTAAACATAGCTATTTGAACAGACAACAACAACATAAACATCTTTGAAGATGCATTCGTCTCTAATACATTGCTTTGATACATTGAATAACCAAGAGACCAATTAAACACCACAAAATCATTGTCAGCCCCTATTGTTCATCATCTTCAAATACTTTGTCATGGTCTCTTCATGGTTTTCTAGATGAAACTTCAATTCAATAATTGGATCATCTGCGTCATCGATCCAGGGTTCAAAAAATCGACAGGGTCTTGAGGAGTCTACATTGGAAAAAATTTGACAAACAAAAAATTATTTGAATGGGTTTATTAGTGGGATCTCACTCATTAGTAATGAAACACTTGAAAATCATTGAATTCAATTAACTCACCCTGTTAAAAGGACAACATGGGTTTAGTGGATCTCCGACCTTTACTATGTTCTTGACGAGAAGTATAAATCGGACATTCGCCTTTCTTACAACGACATTCACGTGGCCGAATATGCGCGGTTTGAAGTGGCCTAACATTTGAATTACGTAGGCTATTGACCTGTTTTTGATCAAACCCATTAGCTAAGAAAATTCATTCATTCATACATTTCATCAAAACATATATATTGGTATACAAAAGGTAAACACTTACACTTTCTGACATAGTTGCTGTTGGATTTTTTTTTTGCTCAAAATTTGAAAATAGAAGTCTTTGATTGCATTGTTTAGGGTTTTGATAGAGCATTTCAATGCTTTTATTTGATTCAGCTTGGAACAGTAGTTTTTTTGTTATTATAACATGAAGCAGAAGATGGTGCTGTTAGGGAAAAAAAAACCTATGGGGTGATGAAGATTGGAAATTTTTGAAAGGATTAAAAAGGCAACAACCTAAGATGACTGAACATGTATGGATCACAAGCAACTTTTTTTCATGGTTTATAAAATTTGTGCACATATACCCTCCATTATATCATGGTAGTTTAATGAAATATGTGCACATATATAAGCAACTTATAAACATGGTTTTAAAAATTTGTGCACATATACTAATGATCTTCACCTTTATATCACAGAAGCAGTATATTTCATTATGAATATATACAATCCATTATATCACTTCCCCCACCACAGTAGAGTTTGTAATAGGTCAGTAAAAAATTTAAATTTTTTTCTGAATTGCTAGATACTTGGGAGCTTAATTTCAAATTATTGTGTTGAGTTAAAGGTAGAAGTCATCATTAGTAGTGAAATTTTTTGTTTATACATTCATATATGAATATTCTCATTGAACTACCAAGACTTCTGTGAAATATGGATTGTTTGATGCCAAAAAAAAAAGAAAAAAAAAGGCCATGATACAGGGGCTTTATCCCAAAAAAAAACCCCATATCTGAAACAAACCCATATTTTCAAATAACAAAAAAACCCATGATCATAATGGAGGGTATCAAATGTGAAAACCACTGAAATCCATATCAAAACCCTAAACAATCCAGACAAAACTGCATTCAAATGTACAAAAAAAAAAATCCATACATGAACTACATTCATCTTAGGTTGTTGCCTTTTTAATACAATATCAGTATGCTTCCAATCTTCATTAAACTAACAAGACTTCAGGTTATGGGTTTGATGCAAAAAACAAAAAAAAAAATCAAATCCACTCAACAGCACCATCTTCTGAAACAAACCCATTCATGATAATAAAATCAAATCCTACTGTTCCAAACCCATGTCTGAATTACAAAGCATTGTCAAACAACAAAATCAAATCCCACTCAAAAACCCATTCAAATAATCAAATCAAAACCACTCAAATCCCTATTTTCTCTTTTGAGAACCTTCTAAACAAAAATTACAACTATGAAAAAAAAAATTGAAACTGTAACAAGAAGTGAAACTCACGGGGCGGACGGGGGGATCGGCGAGGGTGCGGCGGCGCTTACGGTGAGGGAGACTTTGTGTATACTTTCGGAGTTCTTTTGGGGGGGAAGATGAGAACTCTCTGTAGTGAATGAATGTATTTTCTTAGCTAATTGGGTACACAGAGACTAACGGCGTCAACAGAAACTCTGTTTTGGTTGAGTGATCACGTGAGATCACGTTAGGCCACGTGTTATACACGCGCATATTCGGCAAGCCCCGGGGGTTACACAGAATGACTCGTCTGTAAGAAAGGCGACTACACAGAGACTCCGATTTATACTTCTCGTCAAGAACATAGCCCCCCCCCCTCCCAAGGTCGGAGATTTTACTGTTGTCCTTTTAACAGGGTGAGTTATATTGAATTTAATTAGGATTTTCAAGTGTTACGTCACTTACTATATGAGCCTTATTTCCGCCGGACCTAATTCCAATCAGCATTCTTTGTTTTGATTTGTCATTTTTAAGTCCAATGTAGACTTCATCTAATAAAATACATACCTTTATTATAAAAAAAAAGACATGTCGATTTTAATAAATTGCATTAATGGCATCTACTAAAAATGTAAAAAACGCAGATGGGAAAAATCCATTTAACTCCCTCAAATATTGCCTAAATCCATATAACCCCCTGCAAGTCTTCATATATCCATATAACTCCCTGTAATCATATCCATGAAGAGATCCATGACATAACCCCCTCCGTCCACCTTCCGTGAAGATCGATGTTAACAATAGGCTGACAATGATTTTGTGGTGTTTAATTGGTCTCTTGGTTATTCAACCCCCTGTAATCTGGCCTAAATCCATGTATTAGAGACCCCCGAATGCAATCTTCAAAGATATCCATATAACCCCCTGTAATTGTTGGAAAAAATCTGTTCAATATAACCCCATATGTTTAATCAATGGAAAAAAAAATTTTCGTTAAAAATTCAAAAATAAAAAAATGAATTTTTTTTATTAATGATAGAGTAAATATTTTTATTGGATATTCCTAATTTTTTAATTATAAATAACATGTGATTTCATAACCAGTACCCCGATACATTAATAATAAAGTAATTTAACATTGACATGCATTAAAATCTATTGTTATTTGGTGAATTGGTGACAAGGATCTACGTATTAGTTGTTGTGAATGTGTTACTAAGCTTATTGGTCATTGGGAAACGTGGCAAATTGATATTTTTGTTCAGTTTCAGATTCATCTTGTATAAAATAAGAATACACTGCATTGGTTGATAAGAACCCAAATGGACTGGGGAGCTTGAAAAGTGGACTTATGACCGCTTGGTTTGAATTGCTTGATAACTGGACCCCTGCATAAATTATTTATGTTTAGGAATGGGGAGCCTTCTACATTGAGAGATATAACAAATGTACATCAATATGATACATACTGTTACAGTTTTCTCAAAAAAATATTTTTAAAAATTTAAACACACTGCCAAGAGGAATTTTATTTATTTTTAATTTTTAAAAATATTTTTTCCAGATTACAAGGGGTTATATGGATTTTTTCCAAAATTACATGGGGGTACGTGGATATATGAAGATTACAGGGGGTTATATGGATATATTAATATTGCATGGGGTTATATGGATATATGAATATTGCAGGGGGTTATATGGATTTAGGCCAGATTACAGGGGGTTATATGAATTTTTCCCACTCGACTGACGGAAGGCGGACGGATAGGTTTATATGGATTTTGGATATGATTGCAGGGGGTTAGATGGATATATAAAGATTGCAAGGTGTTATATGGATTTAGGCAAGATTTCAGGGGGTTATATAGATTTTTCCATAGAATTTATCGAATCATATACATCATTAATATAGATATACGCGCCGTTAATTTTCTATCGATGTTTATGGGGCTGGAAAAAAAATTGTGTGTAATAGCACTCTTTTAATTATGACTCATAGGTCATGGCCCCATCAACATATGAAATTCATAAACAGCAACAACTCATCACTAAAAAATAAAACTTTAGATTTATGTTTTGACATCTTTTTTTATGAATCATCGATTTGAAATTTGATATATCGTTTTAAAATATGATAATTATCTTTCAAAATTATTCAGTGATATATTTCATGTGAATATCCTTATTTCATTTTATATATATTTATTTTTTAATCTGTGCCATTAAAATTAAAAATCTATATATAATGATATAAATTTAGAAAATATTTACATAAGTCACATTAAGATCCTTTTTATAAAAATTCTGACTCTGTTACTGACCGCGTTGATAAGGAACACATTCACGTTGCGCAAGGAGACAACACATAGGAACGATGGGACTCATGGGAGGCGCAGGTGCTCTCGGAGTCGGATGCGGAAGAGTGGGAGACCAGAGAGAGAGAGAGAGAGAGAGAGAGAGAGAGAGAGAGATGTGCAACTTTGTGTTTTAGATCATGAGGCGCAGGTGCTCTCGGAGTCGGATTCGGAAGAGTGGGAGACGAGAGAGAGAGAGATGTGTAACTTTGTGTTTTAGATTTAGGGGTATAATAGTCATTTAAACATGTTAGGTTAGCTTAACGAAGCATCTGCTCGCTTATGGTAACAGCAAGGAGGTATTTGACATTACTCTTAAAAGTCAAGGGGTTATTTGGATATACAGATTTTGTAGGGGTGGATCTGAATATTGACCATTTTTCAGGGGGTTATATGCATTTTTCCTATTAAAAATTACGTGTGATATGTTTTTAATTCATCATATATTCCCTTTTTATTGATTTATATTTTAATTTTAGAATATATTTTTATGTCGAAGTTAATATTAATTATTGACGTGCATATTATAATTTTATTTATTATCTATACTCTGTATCTAAGCCCCCGTTTGGAACGGGGATAAATTTTATTATAGGGTATAGATTTATCCAAGCATAAGTGAGTATAAATAAGGATAAAGTGATTTTATGTTTGGTTGTGTTTTGAATTATTCTCGTTGGTAAACGTAAGAATAAATGTTTTGTTGTTTGGGTAAAATGTGAATAAAATATGGATAAAGATTTATAAAAAGTAAAAAAGTAATGATAGTTAATTTGACAAGTGATTTATAAGAGGTGGTGACAGTTGATTTGACAGTGGGCCCACATATTCTTTGGATGAAATAACATTGGATAACTTTAATTCCAAGGGTTGATTGAAATCCATATACCATTTTATCTGGGTTTATTCTGGTATATTTTATCCTGGGTTATCCGGAGTAAACAAACACATGAGATTTTTTATCCGGGGTTATCCGGGGCCTTATACAGGATCCAAACAGGGGCTAAAAGAGACACAGTACAAACAAATTGTTTCGACTTACTCAATGAGTACAACTTAGTTGGGCTATTTACATATCGGCCCCAGGTCCCTCACACTTATAATCAGTTCCTTGAAAAAATAGGCCAATTTTGTCAACTACCTGGGTTATTGCTTGATAGGCTCCCAAGGTCCCTGATATTTATAGTTAGATCCCTAACAAAAATCGATCAATTTTGTCATTTTTTGAGATATTAGAAGTTTTCCCCAGTTCTTACCAGTTTCACAACCAGACTTCTATCTATGTTAGTATGTTACAAAGATATCCTTGATTCAGATTTTGAAATTTATAACAAGTTCATGATCTCAAAACATAACTTATCAAACGTCAAATCTTATCCTTTTTTTAGACCATTAAGTATACAATTATAAAATAAATATTGTAGTCTCATCATTTGAGCCCATAAAGTTATTTATGGAAGTCTCTACTACAGTTTCATTTTTCATTTTCATATTTACATTGATGATCATAAAATTAATTATTCTGTAAATTTTTATAAATCCCTTTTTATTTGGTTGTGTACTAATAAATTGAATGAAAATGAAATATATGTCCAGCCCCTTTGTGCACCCCCATTTACCGTACATGTCTTTTTTATATAAAAAAATTACATTTTTCATATATACTGATATATACAATAAAATATATATTAAGATACAATAATATATTTTTTTCCTTTTGCAAAATGGAAAAAATATATTTTAATATCCATGATAGAATCACATACACTAAATATAATACAGTATGTTTTGTATATATCATAAAATGAACTAATTGTATCAACGCTCTAATTTAAAATAGTAGTCTCTTTTTTTTGTTACAAGGATATTTAAAGTTAACGAAACTATGAGATTGTATCTATAACAATTTTGTGTATGTTGAATACACTTACAGATGATAGTGTAATGACACTGAGAATGTATATATTACCATTTTGTGTTTAAACATCTTTGTGTACTTTAATATTTTTTGTAAATAATTATTTAATATCTATAACTATTTTATAATTTCTATATGTATAACATTATATTTCTGTATTCCTATAATTCTGTCTGTAAGAGGTAGTTTAGGTATTATGAAAAGTCATGGACAAAAAAAAAGGACTAAATTTCATGGGTAAATAAAAAATTAAAAAGAGTCTAAGGGTAAAAAAAAAAATTAGATGTCAAGGGGCATTTGAACAATTGATCTTTTTTTTCTCTTTGATACACAAAGGCCTGACCAGTGTGACAGTCCCGATTATAATATAACATACTATTATTACAAAGTAAACATATGCAAAACAATGGCTTAGAGAATAGTGGACTCAAAACCACGTGGGTGTCCCTCTACACCCCCGCTATGCGGGTGCGGGATTTGACATGGGATTGAGGAGCACGGATTTCACATGGGATTGGGGATTTCACCTGCACTTTGCTTAACATAATGAGGACACGAGCCTGCACGGATGTGCAGTCACATGGGTTCGATATATGACTCCTAATTAAGCAAAGTTTTATACGCATGTAACATTATTTTGGATTAAATATATCAGGACAATTAATTTCACCAACCTTTTAGTTTTAGATGAATGATGTTTTTAGTTAAAAAAAAAATTGCAAAAACAATTATTTTAAACTCATAATGTATAAAAAAAATTGATCCTATCTTTTTTAAACTAATAATTTGCAAAAAAATGATCCTATCTTTCTTTTTTTTTGTTAGTTCAAATGCTTTTATCTCATGTCCAAAAGCTAAGTTTTCAAATCTTAGTACAAGTTAAGATCTTTATTTTTCTCAAGAAAAAACAAATTATGTTGGATCTCAAATCTTCAAACTTCAATGCAGACAAGGGACACGACTTCTATGTTGGCATCTTTTCTTTGTCCATGTTTTACGTGACACTGAGAGGCGGCATTTGGCAGCGAGATTTGTAAAGCTGGTTTTCTGTAAACGCTGTATTTAAAACTGATTCTATAAGAAGTTGTTTCTCACAAGTTTTTGAAAATCGTAGTTTTTTAGCATTATTTATTTAAAATCTGTTTGTAGGAAGCTGCTACAATAAAACTATTTGATTATACGATTATAAAAACAATTTCCTGCAAACGTAAAAAGTATCCAATCATGCAACCAAACACTACCTTAGCTGCTCAACCCTTGTTATTGTAGTATCACCTTCTTGTGCCACCAATTGTATAATATAGTTCTCTATTAATAAAATTTCTAGTGCTAGACGTTAAAGTTCATTTTGTATTGATTATTCTCTCATCGTCAAAGTTGTGTTAGTTTTATGTCTTGTCTCTAGTGACTAGACAACAAAGAAGAATTGTACACCGTTGTATACTCTTATCCAATTGTGACTTGTGAGCACCACTATTCCGGAAGCCTCCGTGAGTCCTACAAAAAATTTCTTGTATACATGCAAATGTCAGTTTTGTAATTTCTGTGTTATATATTTGAAAACATTATAATAATATTTTTAGGTTATTTTATAATATTATTTATGAGTAATGATAGTTTCTTATATCATTAAGAGATATTAAGAGATGATCTATTATATTGGCCCTGATTTTGAGAGGGGTAATTTGTGGCACTTCTATATTTGTAATCCAAAAATAGAAAACACAATTCTAAAGGTCCTTCGAACGGATGTGGAGGGCCCCCAGGCCTTGGCCAAACATGCTAGGCAAATAAAATCTCATGCATCCACAGTCTACTTACAAGATCCATACATGCGAAATGCCTTGAAGTTTTATTTGTCTTCTATAGTATGTCTCTTACACTCTTTACTGTAAATGCTATTTAAAAATATAGTATAATTACGCTCTGATCACACAGCTTTTTTTACCAAAAAAAAACAACAACAGAAGGTAAACATAATTGAATAATCATTTACTGTAGCGCATAAATCTTGTTTGGTATGATTAAGAACTCGCAATCAAACTTAGTGGATCGATTGGTCGGTATCAGATCCATTAATTTATTTGTCAAATCAACATAATTACTTAGTTGACGTCATCAAATTTCTCACTTAATTGATCCACCAAATCGGATCGAGTGGATGAGTTGATTTTCATTAAAATCGTCTATCCAACTAGATCAGGTAACCCCCAACCAGAAATATTTATTTATATGAAGCACCTTAATAATGATACCCAAATATTCCAATTTCCTATTTAAGTAATATAATTTATTGATTAAAATAAGCTTTCTTAGATTTATTGTTATTTAAAGTTTCACATGATGACTTTGGTTTTAGTTTCGATGAATTAATATTAAAATGGGTAAGATATTGAAAATTATGTGTGATATGTTTATAATTCATCATATATTTCTTTTATATTGATTTATATTCTAATTTAAACACATTTTCATATTGATGTTCATTTCAGATGATGACATGTACATATTCAATGGTATTATATAATAAATTTGTTAGTTTATTTATTAGTAGCCTAATCTATTATACTCTTATTATAATGATTTATCTAGTTATATTATGTAATTTTCTTATTTGTATTTTCATATTAGATCGCTGGTGAAATCAATTATTCAAGGACAAACTTAGATCATTTCCTTGCCATATTACTTGTGTCCGTTTGGAAACACTTATTAAAAGAGGTGATTCTACTTTTAATTAAGCAGAAAACTAAAAAGTGTTGTCAAACGCATTCTAAAAAGCTGGTTTAATTAAAAAGTTACTTTTAATTTTTAAAGCAAAAATGTTGATTTTAAAAAAAAAAAAAATCTATTTTGCAGGAATCAAGTCTATTTAAGTCACATTATTCAAAATCTTATTTTTCATACGTGTTTCCAAACGGACCCAGTTTTTCTGAGTTTTTGAACATTGGTATCACGTGTCTTTCTTCTTCTTCTTCTTTTGTTGATGAGTATTTGTCGATTGTCATGATTAAATCTTCTCCTATTAATAAACAACAAGACTGGAATCAAGCCACCAAGGTGTCCTCACTAAGGTTGAGGTTTGGTTTTTCTTCTTCTTATTCGATTACTTTTTCATTATTTCACAAATTGATCCATTAAATATGTCCAATTAGAGTAGTGACCATCATATAGATACTATGATTACGTTTGCTTGTAACTATTTTAGATTATATTTTTGCGTGGGTTTGAGATCCGACCCTTAGAGATCACACAATATAATTGGCGCTAGGGACAATTTGTAAAAATAAATAACTTCATAGCAGGGTTGGCCTTGAAATTAATGAATTTAGATAGGGCCCTAAGAGAACATATAAAATGAAGGCCCCAGCGCATTTACAAAAAAAAAAAAAAATTGAATGTAAGAAAAAATATTTTCTACAAGATTAAAACAAAAATGTCAAATAGGTAATGAAGAATAACAAACTTAAAAAAACTTATGTTTCAAAAAAATATAAAATAAACTAAAAACAAAAACAAAACAACAAAAACTGAAAAATAAACCTATTCAAAGAGGAAAACTCTTTTTTTTTCTTTGGAAAAAAGAATAAAAAAAATTCTTAAAGGGAGTTGTTGTTAAAAAAATTATTTTTTATAAACAGATAAATAAATCACATAAAATAAGACTAAAAAATATGGATAAAATTTTATAATATTAAACAAATTAAGTAGATGAATGGATATGTTTAAATAAAAAAAATTAATTTTATATAATATACAAAGAAAAACATATATCAGATTTTGGGGCTTTCTTTAGGAAGGGGGGTCTATGCCTTGGTGACTTATGTTCAGGACCGATCTTGCTTGATAAGTTTAAAAATTTACAAAAATAGCACCCACAATAAATTAGCAAAAACTAGTATTGGACCCAGATCAGTGTTGTCACGTCAATAGTAATGTGGCTGCGCTGCCCAGGTCAAATGATAGTTTTTGCTAATGCTCACATCAAGAGCTATTTTTGTTAATATTAAATGTGATGGGGCCATTTTTGCAAATTGTCCTTAATTAATGTTACCAGCCAGTCAACTTTGCAAATAATTCTTTTTTATAAAGTAAGAGATCTCATAAAAAAAAAAACCAGATAACAATGAATTAAATGTCCATGACCCAAAATCATCCATCTCCTTCATTTAACTAGCTATATCAAAGCTCAACGTAACAAGGTGCAGTCTCAACGGATGTAAAAACACAAAAAACCAACCATGCATCCCAAAAAATCAATTCATGAAGGTGAAGTCCCCTCTTCACATGTTTTTTTTCCAGCCCATAAGTAAAGCCTCTCCTTGAATGCAACCATTTCATTCTCCGAATGCAGATTCACCTACAAAATTGAACCAGTCATCAAAACCAAAAACTTATAAACTTAATTAATTATATATATTAACACACACTCACACATACACATCCTTGAAAAATAAGCTGCACCTGAATAGTGTGAGAAACCTTAGTCTCCGTTCTATACTGATTTGCAAACACGATGTCGAGCTTCTGTTCTTCCAATAATTGGAACAATTTCGACGTAAGCGCGACGTCTTTGAGGACCACAAGACTTATGAGCAGTGAAGTGTCCATCCTCTTCAACTTCACAGAAGGGACGAACTCCCACTCATCATCATCATCATCATCATCATCTTCACCATAATCAACATCAACATCATCATCATCACATTCACTACTCTTGCAAACCTCCACCCCTTCATCTCCGGTCCGGTCTGCGCTAGTGATCTCCTCCTCATCCATGTATGTCGATTGGATCTCATGCTGCATGCGCGCATGGATGCATATATATCAATATGATTATATGTATGACCCAAGCTAGGTCATGCATGCATGATAATATAAAGATGCATGGATAAGAGTGCTCACCTTATAAGTGTTGGGTGGGGGTACTAATGACCTGAGTTTCCTGTAGAGGAGATACTCTTTCAGCCTGCGAAGGGTCCGTGATTGCTTTCGGATCAGTGTTTCTCTTACTCCCTTCATTGGGTTGGTGGTTGTTGATTCAAAGATCATATCCTTGTTGTCCTTCATCTCGATCTCTTGTGCACTGCAAAGGCTCCAAGGAGAGGTAGATTTGATGGCAGTGAGTACAAGTGAATTTATATACTCTCTCTCTCTCTCTCTCTCTCTCTCTCTCTCTCTCTCTCTGTAGAAAATACGTACAGTTCAGTACATGAAAGTAGTTAAAACTTAAACGGGCAAAGAAAGGCGTTTGTGAAAGTGGAAATAAAGAGTGATCAAAAAGGAATCCCACGAGGATCTCGGGAGGGTCTCTATAAACTATTGACATCGCATGTTTACATTCTAGCTATTTGATTAATATTGCTTGGGTGTGGATGTGGGAGCCACTACACGTCTACACATTCTAGAATGGGTTTTAGAGCACTTTTTGGCACTTTTTTTCATGATATGTGTAGTTGGGACTTGGGATGTAATAGCTCCTCTCTGGCCAATTATGCATCACTCGTTCTATAATTTTTCAAATAAAACTCATGCACGGTGAACTATGCACATACGTAGCATGTATTTTAGCCGCAAATTATACGAGAAGCCCTTGTTTGATTTTAGATTAATAAAGTAGATAAGAAGATAATGTTTTATTTGTGTATATATATATAAAGTAGATAAGAAGAGAATGCTTTATTAGTATAACTAAACTGTGATATTTATGTTTGGATAAGTTAGAATAAACTTTGTTAATTATTTATTATAATTTATTTCTATTTATTCATCCAAAATTATTATAACCATAGAATAATTAATCAATTACAAAAGATATAAAAAAAATAATCATCTAATTCTCATTTTTTCCTGTGTACCTATTTTAATTTATATTTGTGAACCAAATGGGGAGGGGGGGGGGGAGATCTTCAAAAGATTTTCAAAATTGTCGATAGAAAAGAGAGGGAGTGAAAAGAAAAGAAATAGAGGGAATCTGAAAAGGGGTTCAATTGGGTTTTTTTTTACGTTGATGTTTATTGGGTGTTAAAAAATGTGTTTGTGAGAGATAAGTGTCAAGTGTCCATTGGACACTGATGATAGTGACCAAATCTAATCTTGATTAGATCCCGTCCCCCATTGCTAACAACAGATCAAGTACAATTCACAATTTAGTTGCCCATTCATTACTTATACATATTTCAAAGTATTTGGATGGATCAAATACCTAAACAACCATCATTTTCTCCTTATTCTTCCGATATAAATATTATTATTTGAATGCTGTTTTCATAGGCTGAACAGACATAAATATTTTTCAAATAATTTATATGTCTAAATATGTTCAATGGTTGGAGTGATCATGTGATATATTAAAAACAAAATATGGTGTGTTCTCAAAATTATAATAAAAAAATGCATGACATAAAATAGAAGAAAAAAAGTTATTTAATTTTAAGGATTAATATTAATATGAATAACGTTACAAGATAGTCAAATTTAATTAGCATAAATACAAATATTATATATTAGACATTATATGGTTTTGGATATGTTTAATTTGGAAGCAACACCCTGATATCCATATTGATCTTTTTGGGGTATGAATTCAGAGAGGATATCAATATTTTTTGGGTAATTAACATATTTAATGTTTACTGTGTACATATAGTAATAATAATAGTAGTAATAATAAATGATGGTCAATTATCAAATCCTACTAGCAAAAAATAATAATAATAAGATCCCTCACATTAACTTTCATTTAGTATGCTGTGTGTATTGAAGAGCGCAACTTCTTGTGGTACATCGCGAACTTGAGTTTTGAGAAAGTTAGGTACAATTCTCTCTCTAAAGGATTACATAATAAAGAATTAAAGTTTAAGCAGCTACCTCTAGGTAAATTAACAGTTTTGTGTGAATAGCAATGACAAATAAAAAAAATTAAATTGGTATTCCTCATATTTCATCCCCTGTACTCATTTTCTAGAGAGAGGTGTATACCACAAATAAAAAATATTATCATAATGAAGAGATATATATAACCCTAGACTCATGTTTGGATACAAAATAAGTTTTATTTCGGCATAAGTGGGTATAGCAGTGAAATAAGTGATTTTGTGTTTGGTTGTGTTTTGAATTATTCTCAGTGGATAATGTAATAATAAAGTTTTTATTGTTTGGATAAAATGTAAATAAAGTGTGGATAAAGATTTATAAAAAGTTAAAAAAATAATGATAATTTATTTGATAAGTGATTTATAAGAGGTGATGACAGTGGATCCACACATTCTTTGAGTAAGATAACCCGTAATAAATTTAATTCCAATGAATAATGATGGACTGTAATATATATCATTCAAACATCCAAATTTTACTGTTGCTTTATTCCATGTTATCTAGTCTTATGTTCCACAATGGAGGAAATGTCTGAGATGTCCATGTCTGACTCCGACAAGTGTGGACATCAAAGAAACGACAATACAGAGGTTCCAAGAGTCCAAGTCGTCCACCCTATATGGTCCTGGTCCTGGACTATGTTCATCATGCATGTTCATTTCATCATAATATATATGTAGCACCCCCCATCTAGAAGATGATGTCGTAAGCTTCATCTAGAATGTACATTGAATTTCAATTTACCTCTAATTTGCACGCGTTTTTAAAAAAAATATATATTCTATAACTTAAGTTCTATTTCAATTTTCTCATTTCTTATATGTTGTAACTGCTTTTCTCATATATGCTTGTTAGTTGGACAAAAAATAAAGAATGATAATACAGGTTCTGATCTGGTTTATGAAAGAACTTAATTTTCAAACCGTGTGGAATTTTATGTAGTAATTTTGAGTTATTACTTTGAATTACAATATATGTTCAAAGCTCCTTTGCATCAAGGCACACTATTTTTCTTTTTAATAATCTAATCGTGTATACGTAGATGATAAAGACGAGTGAATTTATCCTGTGACTTTTTTTAGCATATAGTAATATGTTCAATTCCTTCCGTGGATTAGGGTCAAGATAGGAGACTCATCCCAAGCTTCCTAAATAATATATATAATTTAAAATAATAATATTTATATATAAAAATGTAACCAGCAACCGGTCATTCTTACAATCATTTTTGTCATACATACACGTTTTGATTTTGTTAAAAAATCATTATTGTGAGAATATTGACTTTTTATTATCATTATTAGGATATTATTAGTTTTCTAATTTTTTTAATTTTCTTTTCTGGTATTTTATGCTTTTCTTTATGTATTTATAAATTAAGCATTTGATTCATCTAATACAATAATAAAAATTCACTTCCTTTATTATAAAAGATTTTTTAAAATTAGTTTCATCAAATTATTTGTATGTATATATATGTCTACACACACACTATAAAAATATTTACATTTTTTTTTAATGGATTGAGTGCATTCATTTTATGTTTTTAATAATTCATATGTTTTTTAAGCCCCGTCTCATAGGCCTCATTACAAGCTTTATGAGTTAGTATTGGATAAATATATATTATATCACTTTGACTTTATTCGTAACCACCCCCTAATCGGGCAAGACGGTTACGATTCCCCTTTCTTCTCCCGTGCGTCGACGAGTAATAATTCTCTTTTTTGGATCAAATGATTGAATTCTTTTTTATTCATGATCAATCGAACTTTTTTTTTATATCACAACTTTTTTTGATGAACACGTAGTAGCTGATCGGAATTTTATTTCAAATGATTTTGTTCATTGTTTTTGTTTTTGAACGATTTGGATATCATTTCAATGTCTGACAATCATGTTTGGCATTTATTAATGTTCTGATATACAATTGAATTTGTATTACTTGATTTTTTTTTATAATTCATTCTTTTTAATGTTTGATAGTAAATTTTGACGAAAAATAATTTAAGTAAGTTTTGATATATTTTAGATAAGTTTTAGTGTAACCAAAATAGAAATTCAATTACAATTTGGATAACGATTTTGAAATTCAAATTTTAATATAGTTAAATTTTATTGTAATCGAGATTCATGTGAAAGAATAATAATCGAATAGAGAAAAATGAGGATTTTGGTTAATGGTACGGTATTTTAATGAAGGGTAAATCCATATTTTGTCATTTTATCTTTTTGCAAAAGTCAGACAACCATCTAATAAAAAAAAAATACCTAATAAGACTCGTGAGCTATAAATTGGGTGTTGTTATCATGGCTGATAAAAATATATATGAAAGAAAAACATGAGAAAATTTTGCATATATATTCAGGTAGATCAGTAGATGTAAAGTCCAACAACCCATTGAAATGAAGTCAAGCGGTCCACTGAATCCACTGAAAATGTTTTGGACCGTTGCTTTGTTATCCTTTCTTCCAATAAATTAATTGAGATAATTGATATTTTATAAGGCTTATTATAACTAGTCCCCATCTTTGACGATTTTGAAAACAAAATCAAATAATGAACTATTGTTTTGTTAAAAAAAATTATGAACGATTGTTAAGACCCCATCTGGGAGTTGGGACTGAGGCCCCGACACCTGTGTTTGTCAACACAAGTCACGATAGAGAAATGTTGTTTTTGTGTCTTCCCTACTGCGAAGAGAAATTGTCTTTAATGTCATTTTAAAACGTCATTTTTGAGTTAACAACACTAAAGCAATTTTTTTGTTTCAATTGAGGATGAAGTTCACCATTGCAAAATCCGTGCCAACACAATTCCAAACATGGCTTTAGTGTTCTAGAAGTTGTAATATTGAAGAGAAGCTTCAATGCATGGATTGTCATCAAAATGTATGACCTGCAATATTTGTTTCCAAATGGAGTTCGAAGATATATCTGCTTTATGTTTTTTTTTTTTTTTTGCAATCTGTTAATTTGTTAGCACATAAAAAGCAAAGCTTAAAATTTTAAAAAAATTGTTTGGAATTAGAATCAATCTAAAAATTAATTTTACAGAAATAGTAAAAGTTTGATAATTAGTTTCAAATACCGCCTAAGAATACAATTTTTGGTCAAAAAACAGTATTGGGGACTCAGAATCTTAAGAAAAACAAATCCATGACTTTCTAACCCCACGTGAATAGCGCACAGACCCTTACCCCCCGTTTGGGGTGAAGAATAAAGGTTGAATAGGGGAGAATACAATAGAATAAGCCCCAAACAGCTGTTTGTTTGACAAGAATAAACCTTATAATAGTCTTGTCTGGATAAGCTAGGATAAGGCCTGATAACTATTCTAAGAAAATGGTAGAATTGTTTATCAGGGCTTATCTATACCAATGGATAAAAATACCCTTCTCTGTCATTTTAAAATATTTATCTCACCTAACACTCTCTGCACACATTTCAAAAACTGTCACATCTATCATATCACACTCATATCTCTTATACTTATTCCCAAACACAAATAATTTATGCAGGGGTATAATTGTCATTTAAAAAGTCATAAACTCTTATCCATATTTATCTACCACTTATCCATATTTTATTCAAGGTGAACCAAACAACAAAAATATCAATTTTACGTTTTCCAATGAGAATAACAAAAAAGACAACCAAACAAAAATTTACTTATTCAGCATGGATTGTTATCTATCCCAATATAACTATCAAGGGCAAATGATCTTATGTCTCACCCCAAACGAGCCCTTAAATTGTAATTTTCCTGCTCTGAGTCTCCTCTCACATGTTTTACATATTTTCCCCTTATTGGCTATTGCTTTAGGTTTGAACATAAATGACTTACCAAGTTTATAGATGGTGAAATTTTTTAAAAATGAAATTTTTTTAAAATCATTTCCAAACATATGCCTGACTCTGAAATTGTTTGTTTTCAACTCCTCCGAAAATAAAAGGTTGTTGGCTTGTTTTTTTTGCTTGGTAGGTTGTTGGCTTGTTGCAATGCTGAATGAAGTCTTCTAAAATCACCAGGAATGAGAGGGCTGAACAATGAGTTGGAACACAAAGCATGGATTTCAACCACCCAAGGTGCAGGTGCATGATGATGTGAGAAATTTCAAGTGATGCTAGTGACTGAAGTTAATAACCATATAATTTTGGCGGAAAGAAGAGGGTAAAAGACCTACACCAGTCCTAAATGATTTACTGCAGAATGCTTACATATGGCACTACCAGCAAGAGGCATGTAAATAAATTTTTTTTATAAAAAGGAGATAAGATGTAAAAGGAGGAGAGCTGATACACTCAATCCGTTTTACAGTCCATTTTATAATCTCATACACTATGATAACGTAATATATATTACGTTATCATAATATATGGGTAACTATCATAGTGTATGACACAAATATAAAAATAAAAAAAAACCGGTGTGAACTGCAATTGAGGCTGCATAGGAGGCTCGACATATTATTTTCCATAAAAAGGAAGATAACTATCATCCAGTCAGAATTCTGTTGACACTGAAATCCAAACCTCACCCATTCATTCGTTTATCCGTAGTTTTAAATATCAGTTTTACCTGGAACAAATGCATGAACCAATTTTGTAGCTCGCTGTCAGGATTGCAACAGAGAAGACCATGAGGTGGAATCCACTCCGCATCAACCCGGACATAACCTTTCCAAGTATGTTCTGTTCAAACCCAACTGGGTTGCCGATCTCCTCAGCCATGCTATAGGATACAACAAATCCCATGTTACCATCCTTCAATAGAGGCCAGCCCTCACCACCGGACACAGTCATGTGACTGAGGTCATTCGTGTGAATCATTTCAGTCATGATTCGGATCGAACTGGACGACTCAGTCAATGTAGTCTGACCCAAGGGTTTCATCATCGCCTTGGGGGGGAACTCAGCAGCAAATGCAGGTGGTGATGAGATTGATCCCAACATATTGGTGAGCCTTCCCATGAGGGTGGTCTTATTTGCATTTATGTTATGTTCCGCATCTGCAGCAAAGTTGTGACAAACATCTTACATCAGACAAAAACATGACACGAAACCAGCTCTCTATCCATGGTTTTCCACCCAGCCCTCCTAATTTAAACATCCTAAACTTCATGAATAAATCACATGGGGATGGCAATTTAATCGATTTCTAATGTTAGTTACACAAACAGGGCAATAATTGCTAAAAATTAAAGACCCACCTGATGCAGCTGGCACATTAATATTTTGAAGCACTGAATGATGACAAGCCTGAGGGAGTTTCTCAACAGATGGGACATCCGTGACACCTGTTCCTGAAATAATTCCGCTTGAGACCTGTGGAGATAGAGAAATTTCTGCATCCCATCCATCCATCTACAACAGAACATAAACAGATGATTGGTATATTTGCTTCTGAACTCATTAAGAATGTGAGTAAATGTTTTTATTACCTTGAGGAAATTGTTTGACTGGTTCAAAGAAGATTCCTCTCTCCCTGATGCCTTTGACAACGAATCAGGAATTACATAATGTGAGACATTGTCAGTCTCATTGAAGTATGAGAGTATCTCATCCAGCCTTTCAAAACCTTTGGGACTAAAGGATTCTGTGAAATCATTCACCTCAAAGAATTCAACATCATCCAGTTGATATTGACTCACAGCATCATGATAAATCACATCACTGTCATCCACATTACTTTGAATGGTGTTGGAACCCTCTGAATTGAGGTGGTCATTAAGTTCCACATGATTTTCACCGTCAACCAGTGGGTCCATCTGAAGCTGATCCAGAAGGTTAATGTCATGTAGTACGGCACCAACTAACTCCTCATCATGACGAGGAACAGATGAATCTCTCCTTCCTTCACATCCCTGGTCATTCTGTATACCTTCATGATAGACAACAACATCCTCTACTGCTGGATAAAGAGCAGGATTCTTAACTGTAGAATAAACACCATGATCTTCAATAGCAGGGTAAACAGAAGGATCCTGAACAGCATCTGAAGGAGGCACGAGATCATTCATTTCCATAAACTGTTCATTGTTGTACTCTGGCAAAATTTGATACGGTTCAGGAAGCTGAGGAATTTCATCCACACCATCAAGCTGAGGATAATTTTGAGGCTCGTGTACATTGTTACTGTCTAACATACCATCAACTGGTGTTGTATCACTTCCCATTCCTTCAAACAACTCTTTAGGATCAATTAAAAAGTCAAATTCATCGATCCCATTGGTCGAAGCTATCATGTCTACATTTTCTGGGACGATGCTCATGTCTTGGTCCTGAGATGTGTAACAATAAATGTAGGACAAAACTCCACCAAATCATTTTGTCACTAAAGAGAACCAATATCATTCAAATTCATGTAGATTCAAAAATGTGACAAGTATTTGTTCTCGTACAAAACATCAAATCAGGTCATACAAAAGTTGAACAATAACAGGACGAAAGAATTGCACCAGTGTCAATGAGAAAATGTAAAATACTTAGTTCAAACACGTGTGTTTTTTTTTCTTCTCATCAAACATCATGTCGGAATTTTAGAAGTTTCAAATAAAGTGTCATTACAGCTTTCTATATCTAATGAAACAAAAGATTTTCACTCCTTACATAGTAATAAGCATTAGGGAAAAATTGATATAACTCCCTCAAAACTTAGCTAAATTGGTATCAAGTCTCTATAAAATTAATTAATCGCCACAAATCCCCAAAAAGTATGTATAGTTAACGGATTTAGTCCCTGAGTCAAATTGACGTCAATTTATAGGGACTATTCCAAGAATAATCCATTTACTAAACGGAGCTCCAATAAATGACATTCAAAGAAGTCTTTATAAAATATGAAAATTTTGATTTAGTCCTTTTGATAACAAAAATACCCCTGCCTTTTTCTGAAAACTCTCCTGCAATCCTATACTCAAAAGGTAAAAAAGAAGAGAAAAATCAATATAACTTCCTGGAAACTTATGAAGAAAAGATCCCTGTAAAATCAGTCAATCCTCTTGAAGTCCATATCTTTTGTCCTTGTTAATGGTTTTAGTCTCTAGGTCAACATTAACCATCTAAACCAAAATGAAATTGTACTTCACTTCAAGGGGAAACTGCCTCCATTTAGACTTCAAATTCTCAAAAGCTTGTTAAAATTTCTAGATAAGATAAAATACAAACTGATACCAATTAGATAAAAGCATGCTTCCATCCCTAAATCTCTAACTACTTCCAAAGCAACATCTAAACTTCAAAGACAAACTAACACATCTCTCTCGTAACTAACGCCACACAATTGTTATCACCTGAATGTTATATCTCAGCTGTCAAGATCCTTCAGTATGAGATCAATCACATTAAACAACACAAAAAGTGCTCTCTATGATATTTCACCCACCCCAATGAAGACTCAATTGGAACAACATACAAAAGATACCAAATTGAGAATTGCTGACTTTCTATCCCATCATAACTCCATCAATATCAAATCAAAACAAGCAATAAATAAATAAAGAGTGTTACCTGTTCAGAGCCATTGAATGGGACCAAAGACGGTACCTCCTTCTCACTCCCAACTTCCTCCTTTGGAGCAGATACATCCTCATCCCATTCCTCCTCCACAAACGGCGCCCCATACTGCGCTCCATTCTGCGGCCCCGCTGCATTCTTCTGGAAGATCCTACACACAACAAACAAATTCTTTCCAACAGAAAAAAAAAAGACCCATCAAAATCCAACCAGAAAAAAAAAACCCAATTAAGAATTCCAATCAAAGATCCAATTTTTATACCTGGGAGGCGGTCCCCGGACTATCAAGTCTGTACTCATGCATGACCCAATTTGTTCTCTCGCCGTGCGGCGCCCTCCCCATGTGAAACACGAGCGTCTTCTTCATCCCGACCTTCCTCCCAGACCCGGTCTTCACCGCCCGGTCCTTCCCCGTGGTCTTCCAGTACCCGTTCTCGGTCGTCCGGCTAGTCCTAGCCGAGCCGTTACCGTACTTCTTGTCGAGCGGGCTGAAGAAGTACCACTCCAAGTCCCGGGTCTTGATCCTCGACCGGGCCGGGAGGTCCCACGGCTCGACCTTGTAGAGGTCCACCTCGGAAATCGCGTCGAACCGGAAGGGCTTGCCGAAGACCTTCCTCTTCAGATAGTATATCACGAGCTCCTCGTCGGTCGGGTGGAACCGGAACCCCGGCGCGAGGGAGTGGGTCTCCGCCGCCACGGCCTCCGTATTGGACGATTCGCCGATCACCATCGACGCCACGTCGATCGGACTGTAGGGTTTTCGAAGGGATATCGTCCGGAGGGATATTGAATCGATTTTATTTTGTTGGAAGAGATGAATATGGAATTAGGGTTTGACCAATCGAGAAGCGATGGACATCCGATATTCGATCGATCTCTTCATTGTTTTCGGTTTTATCGGTCGGAGGGAAGGAAGCACAAACGTAGGGGACTAAATAATTAAAGCAAAAATAGAAGGGCAAATTAATTAGGGATCCCTATGTCACTCATCTATTATTTTTGTCCCTGGAATTTTTAATTTTTTCCTTTGGTCCCTGAGGCAATGAAAAATTATCTTTAGGTCCCTCCAATCAGATGTTGTTCAAAAATACCAAAAATATCCCCCGCTCATTTATTTTAGTACACTATTAACGCTTTTCAGTACATTGTTAAGTATCTTCAGTACACTGTTAACACTTCTTAGTACATTGTTAACATTCGCATAAAATGTCTCCGCCCAATTATTTCAATATATTATAAACACTTCACATTATATTGTTAAGTATCTCCAATACACTATTAACATTTCTTAGTATATTGTTAACATTCGCATGTTTGGGCGAGAGTATTTTCAGTATTTTTACATAACATCCAGCTATAAGGACCTAAAAATAATTTTTCACTATATTAGGAATCTAAAAAAGTTTAAAATTTATAGAGACCTTAAAATACTAGACGAGTCACGAGTGACTATAGAGACCATTAACTAATTTCCTTAAAATGAAATTTGGGGTTTTCAAAACTTATGGTTTAGTAAATAAAGACATCTAAGCTCTCCAAGCATACATGGGAGACACGCGTCCTGTGTCAAATTTTAGTTCACATTTACTCTGATTTTTAATAATTCAATGTATCTTTTGCCCAAAAGAAAATAAAATTATAATTCAATGTATCTTTAGAATAAAATAAAATAATAATTTAATGTATCTAAATACCTACGGACGTTAAAAAAATTATACATGTATTTTTATAAATGGAGAAAATAGAGGCTCTCATGCATAAGGAAAATGCCATATTCTAAATTTCCTTCAAATATTATATATTCTGAAGATGTTTACATTTTTATATATAGATATGATTTCGGAGTAATTATTTCCAAATATTTTTTAAATTATTTTTTAGGTCTTTAAAAAAATCTAGCATAAAACACTTATATTTATTGGTTGCTTTTATAGGGAATTTCTTCTCTTTTTTCATCGATTATCTCTTGAATACTCTTTATACATTGTTATTTAGTTTGCGTACATTATTAACTCATATATTAATATTCATTTCATGTATATTGTTATGTCAACCATTTACATTTATGCACCATACAACTATTAAATCTCATACATTGTCATACATCTTATAACTATTAAATCTCGTAAGTCATACATTATTATACATCCTATAACTATGAAATCTCGTACATCGTCAATTAATCTCATGTGCACTATTAATGTGTAGTTGTGATTTACAAAATATTGAGAGATTAAAAAAAATTAAAAAAATGTAAAAAAAATTTATTAACTATGTAAACATCTCGTTACAATAAATACAAAGGACTAAGAATGGATTAAATATAACAACACTCGTAAAAAAAAATTCAGCATGTGAAGACCGCAAGAATATTGATACACCCCCTTTGAGCCTTGTATTATGCAAGGGTTGGAAAAAAAACATGTATGGCCCTGGATTATGGGCTTTGATTCTATGGTTAGATAGTGGTGGATCTGTAATGGGCCAAATAGCTGTGGTCCTCGACTCCTCTGACTAATTTGACAATTGATTAAGGTTTTGATAATAAATTGTTATAATTTTAAAGGATATAAAGTCTATCAAATTTTTTTTTCATATTTACATTTGTTAAATTGGGACAAAAAATAGGGATAAATGATATCCCAGTCTTTAGGTAGAACAAAATATTTTAAAATTTGGACAATTGTCCGCAGTTTATATATCCCGTCTTTTTTTTATACCAAATGAGAATAAGTTATCCTTCCACTTATTTATTCTCATAATTATCTATTATCCCACTATTTATTTCCTTGTCAAACCAGCCCTAGGAAGTTGGAACATTTTTGTCCAGGGACTTTTGTAAACAAGATGGCTCTTAGGGGATTTTGTAAACCAAAAAAAAAAAAAAAAAAAAATACTGGTACACTAGAAACTACATTTATTATTATTCAATTATAATATTACAGAACCTTCAATTGTACCTTATAATGAATTGAATGGTAACTTATTTCTAATGAATGTAGCCGGTGGCTTTCTCATGTTAAATTGCGTTGCCAGTTTGCTAGCTTTCACTTGATTTATTGGTCCATGCATTACTTAATTTTCTTTGAAATATGCTACGACTCAATCCTTTTTGTTGTTTTCATTTGTAGCCGGCACATATTTTATTTTTTAAAATATATATACTAAGCTAATGAAGCCTTTAATAAAAAAATAAAATAAAATAAAATGCACATTCATACAAATTGCATACATATACTTTTATCTTTTCATAACATAGTATTTCTAATATAGTAGAATATATGTTGTGTTAAATTATTTTATATACTACTTTAGTGACACAGTGATCTCCAATAGAATTGTAAATTATGTCAAGGAGTGTCCATTTTTTTATTTGGATTTTAATCTTATAGCCCGAAACTATGGAAAATATATGCAATTTGTTGAGCAAGAATGCAGTGCCAAACCAAGAAGATTACTTGACACCAAAAAAAAAAAAAACAAGAAGATTACTACTTTTAAAATATTAGTTTCATTGTCACTTAGTATTCATCATAATTAGTTTCTTGATTTGTTGATCAATGTCATAGTACCACAAATACGTGGGCCCACGTTTGGGTAGACAATGAATTGGCAGATATAGTTATGCCAAAATAGATAATAAGTTGATATTGTATTCCATATTCTTTTTGAAATTGTGTTATGTTACTCAATCTATATCATTGATATAAAAATGTCTACATGTCAAATCATTTGTCATCATTTCTTATAAATCAAATAATATATATGTCAAATCATTTTTTACCTTTTATAAATCATTATCTACATCTTATTCATATTTTATTCATAATTAATATATAGTCAATCAAATAATAAAAACTTCATTATTAATTTATGACAAAAATAACTAACATCACAACCAAACATAAATTATGTTTTTCACAGTTGGAGAAACTAAAGAATGATTACATTAATTGGATCTAATATCACAATATACATTTAGAGTAGAGTTTGAGTAAAAAAAACATTGTAGAAAGCTACCTCCTATGATCTCATCCTAAGGCTCCGTTTGGCAGCACGATTGGGTCGGATTCCGCTTTTTGAAAAGCTAAAATCCTAAAATCGTGCAGTCAAACGGGTCGGATTCCGGCAGAATCAAAAGCTGGATTCCTTTTAATTTCTCTCTCGAAATCCGTGTTTTTAAAATCTCAAAAACAACGCTTTTTGGTCGGAATCGATTTTTTGAATTGAAAAACAACTTTTTCTACCAAACATTAAACTCCTTTCAAATATTGATTCATGAATTAAAAAAAAAAGCATCTAAAAAAAATCAAAGTCTAAAATCATCTTAAAAAGCAGCTTTATTCCAAAATCTACTTTTCAATCTGTGTTTCCAAATGGTTGCACCGATTCGGCGGATTCCGCTTTTTGAAAAGCTAAAATCCCAAAATCGTGCAGCCAAACGGATCGGATTCCAACGGAATCAAAAGCTGGATTCCTTTTAATTTCTCTCTCGAAATCCGTGTTTTAAAAAGCTCAGAAACTGTGATTTTCGGTCGGAATCGATTTTTTGAATTGAAAAGCAACTTTCTCTACCAAACATTAAACTTTTTCCAAATATTGATTCCTGAATTAAAAAAAAACATTCCCAAAAGGTCAAAGTCTAAAAATCATCTTAAAAAGCAGCTTTATTCTAAAATCTACTTTTCAATATGTGTTTTCAAACGGAGCCTAACAAAAAAACCAGCGTTCGCGTTTGGGCCATGGAATAATTAAACATGAGCCACAGAGACCGTTTACAATTTTCAAATTCTAAATCCAACATGTTTCTATTACAAAAACTAAATATTTACAATATTCAAAACAACACATCTTTTTTCAATGACATCTACAAATGTGTTATAAATGTAATATATGAAATCACCTGATGGTGTATATTCTATTATGTTAAATTTCAATACATATTTTATCTTAAAAAAAACTATATATACATTCAATACTACAATTCATGTAATTCAACGTGCAATTTTTTTAAATATGGATTTTGCTCCTCGATTCAAAATTATTAAGTATAACAATTTCCATACAAGTCATTATTATAGAAAACAGGGGAGCTTTTCAATCAATTCAATACATTATATGTCCTTCTATTTATTATCATCAGATGGATCACATTTATACTAATTAAAACATAGGAGCTTCCGTGGTCCATCGATCATGAAGACGTAATAACACAATTTCAATAAGACCTTCAAAGTCTGCCGCAACCATGGCCAGGCCCTGACCCATACCCAGACCCCGATCCATCTCCACCTCCACCTCCTCCTCCTCCTCCGCCACCAACTCCACCATTTCCCATACCAATCCCACCACCTTCTCCACCTCCACCACCACCCGAGCCATACCCGGATCCGTAGCCACTCCCACTCCCATATCCAGACCCACCACCTCCTCCTCCTCCTCCACCACCACCACCACCTCCTCCTGCTACTCCTCCTCCACCACCACCTCCACCTCCTCCTCCACTTCCATGACCACCACCCTTACCATAGCCTGACCCATACCCAGACCCATGTCCAGAGCCTCCACCGCCGCCTCCACCACCACCTCCTCCCCCACCGACTCCTCCACTTCCATGACCACCTCCTCCACCGCCTCCTCCACTTCCATGACCACCTTCCTTACCATACCCTGACCCATACCCAGACCCATGGCCAGAACCACCACCACCTCCTCCTCCACCACCACCACCTCCTCCACCTCCACCTCCACCACCTCCTCCACCACCGCCGTCTCCACTTCCATGACCACCTCCCTCACCATACCCTGACCAGTACCCAGAACCACCACCACCACCACCTCCTCCTCCACCTCCACCTCCACCGCCACCGAAGAAGGACCATCCGGGCGGCGACGAGTTGGAGACAGAGCAAGAACACGAGTGAAACAGCTATGACACTTATCAACCTCGCCATGTTTTTTGCTGTGGCAATCACAAGGAACTAATTAAACAAACGATCGAGTACACACACACATATATATATAGGGTATATGGCACTGTATGAAGGAAAGTGATCGAGGTATGACTTTTGGACTTCGTGGTGAGGGGGACTAACGAATCGCACGGCTGTCTTCGATGTACCGCACTTACATGCAGTAACGATCGCGACGGATGGGCATCGCAACCACCCCCACCACCACCGCAAAAGAAGTGGTCTGCTTTGCTATTCATTCATGGCCAGTTGGGCACTAACTCGCACATGTTTGCTTCTTCTTTTTTTCCATTCTGTTTACGTGTCACATCTAGCTGGAGGTCTCCGCCAAAATCTGGAGGCCATTTGCTCCTCATAATGGCCCATTATATTGGTTTCACGTAGGTTGTGTTTGTCTGTGTTCAAATTCTGTATGTAAAATTCACGTGGAATTTCTATAGCAACTAATAAAAAAAAGACATAAATGATTTTTAAAAATCATCTCAGTAAAAAATAAAAATAAAAAAACTCTTATTTTATTTGATATTTACAAAAGATGCGAGCATGGATAACTTAAATAAAAATTATTTTGTCGATGTGACATAATCTCATAGGGTGTCATATGAATTCTCTATGGCTTTCACACGCAGAAGATTCACTCTTATTTGTCAGGTATCAAAGATCTTGTTTATCCGTGGTTGGATTCAAATAATTTTTTTAAGTATCACATTTGTCATGTTTAATGCATTGACAATGTTATTTTTACTACATTTATGGTCAGGCGAGTTGGAGGGAAGGTGGCTTCGATGGATCTGGCATCTACATGTCTCTCCTCCCCATGATGTCTTGTTCTTTTTTTTTTCTTTCCAATCACTTTCACTTTTGTAATTGAAGTACATGGTAGCAAGTTCTATATTTTTCAAGAAAAAAAAAGTTCAAAATAAGGTTTTTGAAAAGCTGAGATTCTCGAAACCTTCTCTTTTCCATCGCACTTTCAAACGTAGTACCTAAGGTATTATGTAGGTTATGTTATCTAAAAATGTAGTCGAATGTTTTCGTGTATTAGGAAGGGACAATAAAAAACAAGGGCGCTGTTACACTCAGATCCATTTTTAGCCTCAGTTCCAGCCCTATATGCGTCGATAGATCGACGCATTCTATCGACACATATGCTCACATTAACAAGACATATGCTTTGAAAGATTTTTTTTACATTTTCTATAAATGCATTCATGCAATTCATTGGAAGTATAAACTTTATTTTTTATAAAAACATGTACTTCATTAGATGATGTATATTATTTTAAAAAATTCAAAACACATGGAATCTGAAATTGAGGCTGGATATGGGGCTGGATGTAACATTATCCTAAAAACAATGATAAATATGACATTACGTCACAAAATCCGATCCACCTTGGAGAGGGAATTTAATCAGGGTAAAATTGATTATTATCTGTGTGTATTTTGTGGGAAGGCATTGGGAATCAGAGCATAGTGATATTAGCTAATATGTACATGGTAGATTGAAAGTATGGAATTATAGCCCAAATTGAGATGGATTCAGTTAGATACCATCAGTCAAACACTCAGATCCCATCGATTATTATCAGTGCCCAATAATATTATTGGAGATCAACGATTATTATCAGTGCCCAATAATATTATTGGAGATCATAATATAGTGATATTGACCGATAAGCTGATCATAATTTTCAAACAAGTTTCCAAACGGCCCGTGAAACTCTTCTCCATATGATGGGACCCCTACCCTGTATGGGACTCTTTCCATGAAAATAAAGCTTGGATATACAAGTTTAAAACAAATAGCAACGAAAGCCGTCGATACAGGGTTTCAAAAAATATGTTTATTGACAACCCGAAATGTATATGTAGAAATACAGGTTTTGTTTGGTTTGAAATCTCTAAAAATTATACAAGTTCCTCATAAATGACCATAACCACATTTCATCCATATATCATAAATGGATGGCAAAAATATGACAATGTAACAATGTCAATCACTGACATTCAACATGAAAAATATGAAGCATAGTCTGAATCTGGCAAAAACAACACATCGGTGTATGTCAAATATTAAAAAAAAAAAAAAACAATTTAGACCTGGAGGTACATTAAACATAATTCCTTGGCTTAAATAAAAAATAATCTAACATGAAACATAAATATGATTCTATGAATTATATTGAGGGCAATAAAAGGAAAATTCAATCACACAAAATGTAGAAACATAAACAACATGCACCAAGCCAAAATGAACCTAGTTATAACAAGCTGCCCCCAATAATTCCTGTCCGTTGGAGCCTCAGAACTTAAAACAACCTCTTTAACAACTTTCATGGACAGCCTCTTCCCCGAAGAAATTGCCTACAGTAAGTAACGCCCACATGATTGGCGTTGCTATCGTCAGTCAAAATCTCTAATCATCTGCCACTCTTAACGCCTTGATTGGCCTCACATTTCAATGGGATCCCTTTTCAAACAACAAAAATGAAGAATAGAATTAGGCACGTTTGCACATGAGAAGAATTATACGCAAAGAAAATGAGAGAGCATGTCACCTCTCAGCATTAGCAGAAACCTTCTGCATTATCATAGCCTCAGCTGTGCGAATTGCTTCTCGGGCACCTGTGATGGTAACTTTTCTGTTGGAGGTAAAATAAATGAATCAGTATATACAGTTTAATGTTGTGCGGCACTCAGGCCATGCAAAGCTGATTTAATAGTTAATACCTGTCCGATGTACCAGACATGAAGTCACCTCGATCTGAGATCTTTATCCTGGCTCCACTGACCTGCACTATACTAGTTTAAAATTTGCAAAACAGTCATCATTGTTTATTTTCAGGAAAGTATTGCCCTTTAAGCAACTGCACACCTGACTAATTTCCATTATATTCCTTCCACCACGACCAACAACAGCCCCGATATGCTCATCCGCAACACCGATTGTCACTGAGTCACTCGGTCCTTCACGCGATCCTTGAGATGACCTTGTAGGACCTGTTGATGACATTAAACCCTGGAAAAAGATATTTAAATAATTACTGAAACCTCAGAGCAATATAGTTCACAAAAAAACAAAAAAGAGAAGGTGATTCATATACTCTCATCTGTAAAAAAAGCGCAACAATTATCTTATTCCTCTTTTTCTTTCTTAAACAAATGCAGGAAATTTCAACAAGACAAATAAAAAAATCGTGACCAAGTGTCCAGTGGTTGGATGTCCAGTAATCAGAAACAGGATATTACTCAAAAGGGAAACAAAGAAGAGCTACAAAGAAAAACAAGATGGAACAATCCATAAAGGTATAGTAAAAAGATTTTTCCAAATTTAAACTCTTTTTCCTTTTTTGGTAGGTAAGTTTTTTCCATGGTAAGATCTTCCCCAATCAGTAGGAGAAAAAACCCTCAATCAAGAAGGGTTACCCCTACCATCCTGCCAAAATCTGTCATCTCTGTGCACTGAGCAGCAATCTGCCGAATCATTTTTCATTTATCTTGATACACACAAAAGTTGTTAAACGGTTTTACACAAAAATTGGCATCTTATCATGGCATTTGTTTAGTCCAAAATTACATAAGATATGGAAAATATTCTGAATTAATTCATACTAATCACACAACTATCCCCCTTTACATGTCCAGCAACCAAACCATATAAATAAGGAAATCATACACATTTGGTCTACCCAATATTACCCAGGTCTTTGATCAATTTCCTCATTTCTGTCCTAGCCTCCTGGTGTGTTGGATATGGTCATGGTTTGAATTAATCAGAAGAGCGTCTTAATATTCCTACAGCCCCTGGTACGCAAAACGAAGGTGTGTAGCATATATTGATCATTTAGAAATTTTCGAATAATAAATTGACAAAGTTTATATTTCCCCGACGAGTGGAAAAAGGTTACGAGACTTTTTGACGGGATTTTAGACTCGATAAGTGATACGATCGTTAGTCGTCACCACTTTATGCTGCATACTGATTTTCCGGAGCTGGAGTTTACCTGTAGGCCTAAACCCGTTTTTACGATGGCGGAGCTTCTTTTGATAAGCGAGTTGAGAGGTAAGGTTAGAGTGTAGCGTAAAAGACCCAATGGGCAGAACGATTGAAGACTGAATTAAACGAGTGAAGCGAGATCGTCTAAATATTGGAAAGAGGTGAGTGTTTGTTGTATGAGGTTTATAGCTTAGATTGACCACCCCATTGACTCTTGTCTAAACCATGCATGGTGCAGCACTCTTCTGCGCCTCTTCTACAGTATTGTACAACTAGTTAAGTCTGTGTGTAAATTAAGTTCTGTGAATAGATAACAATTGGCATTGTAATGTCATTCCATAACTACACGGTGTTGTCTGGAAAACAATACAAAAAACTTGGGTATTCCAATAAAAAGAACAATTAAAAATGCATAACCACACTAGAGATATATGTCACTGTAGTCCATGAAATAGAAGAAGAATGAACCTTGTTACTTGGGTATTTCCCTCCGACGCCATTTGCTCCATAGTTGTATGCTACTGGTCCAGCAGAAGGAAGCACATGTACCCAACAGGAACACCAGGATAACCAGAAAAGTTAACACCTAAATGTCAAAATAAAAGAACATTACAGATCATCAAATTTATTACACTAAACCACATTTATACAAAACCACCATTTAAAATAACAGTATGCAGTTCAACCTGTTTATCAGCATTAGCGTTATTTCATGCTTCACATTGACAATTTATAGTGCACAAAAAATAACAATCCAAATTTTTGCATTCAATTAGCATTGCTATGGCATCAGAACAAATTATGGGCCATATTATGCAGGCTGGCTGGACTGGATCCCTCTAGCCTGTTTTCAAGGCCTCAACTGAATCATCTGTCCCTGTCCCTGACAAATAAAAGTTCATCAAAAAGTCTAAACCTAAAGCAATCCTGCCACTTTTGACCTCCTCTAGATGATTCAAGCCCATCATGTTTGTATGATTCACATTCAGACCGACCCCTTAATATTCATTTGACACCGTTAACTTCTTGTTCTTATTCTTGTTCATCTTTCCCTAAAAGAAATTTTCATTTCTTCCAAGTTCCAAGAGCACTAGATCAATGTTCAGTAGTGGGATAAATTTCACCAGAACCTTTTGCCTTTATGTGAATCATTTTGCCTTTATGTCCAGTCCACTGATGCTCCAGATGCCTTGGATAACATCTTTGTTATTGTTGGATGATTGACCCACCAAATGCCACTCGTCACCAAACAATATAAGAAATACAAAATCAGCCTTACCAGTCTAAGATTTAATTTATTAATCTGCCTGCTCATTAGGATCTAGTGATGAGATGACACGACAAATAACATCACAGGATATGAGATAATACTAACACATGTATTGAGACACATCTAAAACATCTGATAGAGAAAATAAACAGGAAGATAACCTAATAAACAAAGAGACATCAATGGATTGATTACTAAAAATCAGATTGCCTGTTAAATCAACTGTCACAATCTCCAAGGGATTTATTAAGAATGCCATCATTTATTAACTCCATGTAGCGTCCCATTTTTTATGATTGATAAATTCCTTGGTCCTCAATAAATAGTTGAGTATACACATTCCATTGTGCCGAGCAACCAAGTTTTTGTTTTGGCTTCATGGGCACTTGCCAGATTGAAGTCTCACTCAGCCTCCTACAAATGGATAAAAGTTGGATAGCCTCTAAACAAAATTTATGCACAATGCCTACAGCCTACAAGTGAAAGCTTCTGGTCATTATTTCTAATATTTTGGATATAAATCTTTATGTAGATTTGATTCCCCATAAAAAAGCATGTGCAGTATCCCCTAGGAAGTTTCGCAAACATAGGTAAGGACCATGAATTATGAGAAAACAACTGAAATTCAGTTAGTAGTCAGCATTTAACACAAGACTCAAATGAAGCACGCTACTTATCTGTAGCAGTGTAGCTTCAGCAAAGGTCAAATTTAAATACTAACACTGCATAATTCTTGTGGGTAACAAGAACAACAGGAATCTATCTTCTTCCCAACAAAAATAAATAATTAATTAATTAATTAATGAAACAAATCTACATGGAAGAAGGGAATATGGAAGACATAAGTTGTGCTTTGAGAACCTGGCCTTCTCAAATACAGCAAGAAGGACCCAGGAGCAGTTCTTAGGATTCTGGGAAAAGTATAAAAAAAATCTAATGAGTTCTCAGGTGGATGAAACACACGATGACATCAGAATAGTGCTACAATGCCCAGAAAGCAACAAGGTCTAATCTAATCACCACACTGACAGGCCAGGGTGTAATCAATCTTCAGAATAATAAACACGATGGATAAAAATAAATACACGTTGACTTAACAAATCGACCATAAAAATTAAAAATATGAGATATGGGATGCAAAAAGAGGCAAAAGAGGAGATAGAACTTCATTGGAAGGAGAAATTAAACAAAATTTAAAGACAAATATGTAACAATAAGGGCCAAACCTGAATATGGAAATGGAGAACTTATAGACTGAGAATAATGCATGTCTTCTGATAACCTTGACAAAATTAAATAAATTGCCCGCATCTGTTCATCTAGGGACCCTGTCAGCGTCACTAGCCTATCGTTTAACCCAACATAGTTATTATCTTGAGGTGATATCTTAATGCCAGCTTGAGATTCTTCAATAAATGACCTGCTCATATGCATAAGCTGGATATTAGAAATCAGTAATCATTTAAATAAGCTAGCAGCTTAATACTTATTGGCATGCTACTTTCTTTCATGATTAAAGCATAAAACAAATATGCACTCAATAATTAACATAGCTCGTAAAGTCCAATTGCCCAATGCACAAAGCAGGTTGTATATATGAAAACTAGAGGTTACACATTAAATGACAAAATTGCTTCAAAAAACATGGCATAGAAAGGAATCTACTATCATAAGTGAATTTCAAATAGAAGATAGTTACTGATTTAGAAAATAATTATGAACAGATTAAAATATTAAAGAATCAAACATCAAGTTAAATTTATTTCATCTCATCTGTAAGGCACCTTTTGCTGAATGCTTATCACTATACTAGTACTTCAAGGGATACTGTACCTGCAAGGCTACCTCCAAAAACTCAAATTGTAGGCAATGAATGAAACACGAAAAACAATAAAGGGAATTGCTGAAAAACCATATAGGATATCTTTTCTTCATTCTTGCAGACTTGTCTGCATCAATTCTCATGGCCTGATTTCTCAGACCCAGAATTGCTAATACAGCCACAACCAGTGGCGGAGCCAGAATTTTTACAAAGGGGGGGCCTAATGTGACTTATATAGATATTTTTAAAATTATATCATTATGTTTTTTATTTCAATAACATAGATTAAAAATACGTATAAAATGAAATAAAGACATTCATAAAAAACATATCACTAAATAATTATAAAAAATAATTATCATATTTTAAAACGATATGTCATATTTCATATTGATAAAAAAAATGACAAAACATAAATCTAATAAGCAATACATACATTTAAATTTGACTTCGATGAGGTTTCATATTCTAAAAATGTTGAATGATTTGATTATTTTAGATATTTATACAAATATTTTAAACTTTAAATAAATTAGTAACAATTGTGAGACATTTAATGGAACAAAAAATAAAAATTATTTAGAGATGAAGATTGATATTAGAACAGTTGAGATATAAAAAGAAAAAGAAAAAAAGAGATTCAAAAATTTATTTTTTTCAAGATGGGAACCTAGGTGAAGACGCTGAGAAGTGGAATCCATGCATCTATAGCTGTTTGTGGGATATGGATAAAAGGAGGCTTGGGGGTAAATGAAAAATGAGAGTTAAAAATAACTTTTGTGTTATGTGGAGGGAGGAGGGTTAATTAAAAAAGGGGTGAGTGCACACCATATATATGGATGGTCTAGATGGATAATAGATGGTTGTTTTAATTTATTTTATTTTATTTAGTTGTGAGTGGTTGCTGTTTAGGAATTTCATATGTAGGTGGGGCCTATAATATATGGACTCTAATTAAAATTAACTTACCACAAAAAATTAAAAGAACCTGGAAACAAATTAAAAAAATCCAGGGGGGCACATGCCCCCTTGGTCCTATGGTGGCCCGCCATTGGCCACAACTTAGACTTAATCCCCCTTGAAATCTTCGAGTATGCGGTTTGCGTGCGGCTGGGACACCAAATTTGGCCACATATGATATAACCTAAGTATTAATATACATAACCCAAAGATTGACAGCTGAACTCCTAACCACAAACCATGCTCTAATGGCCACCTTAGAAAAATCCATATATGCTGATATTATACATCAGACTCTAGATGACAGTATAATTGATTTCACATCATTTACCTGGCAAAGCACTCAAATATGACATCAGAAATACTGGATGACAGTGCAAATCACCAACAAAAAGTCAATTGCATGAATAAATTTCTGATCCTTTTTTATATGAATAGTGGGATTTCCACCATAAATTACTATTAAACGTCCAAAAGAAAGAGGATATAAGAAACCAACTCCTTTGTACATATATTGAAAAGGAACACACAAAAAATAACCCTACAATATGATTAATCAGTTACATAATTCCCATCCTTGTTCATTATCATATGATAGCCCCAACAATGTGCATTACCCGAGCCATAAGGCTGCCGGATATCCCATCCCATGTATTCTAAATGAATTTTGCTTTTGGTGAAAAATAAAACAATAATCCCTCATATGCTAGATATTCCAAACAAAACTCAGTTGTTTTAAAAATAAAATATGAAAAACATCTAATAGAGATACCCCACAAGTAGCTGCATCAAAATATTTAGAAACGATCACAATGATTTTAAAGAAAAAGAATTGAGAAAGAAAACAACTACTTTATGGTGGAGCCTCCCTTTCCAATAATACCACCACATGAGCTATTTGGAACAACAAGTCTCACTTTCACCCTTCCATCAACATCATCACCATCTTCAGCCTGTACCTGCGAGGAGAAAAACAAAAATTCTAGCGCACATTTCCACTGGAACAAAATTCACATAACAAGGAAACGCAAGCATTATTACCTCACTCAGAAGTTTCATAAGAATGAGCTCCATTGCCTTCATGACTTCATCAAATCCACCAGAAAGCATAATTATTCTATCAGCCGTTCCAGGAAAGAATTCATGATTACGGAAAGTTGGATGCGTGCCCCAGATTGGGATTGAAACTCCGTAATTGTTGCACCACCCTTTCCAATAATACATCCAGCAGCCGTGTTCGAGACAAGAAATCTAATGTGTGTAGGCTTCTCCATGTCATCTGATAATAGCATACGTCAAGTGTAAAAAAAAAAAATTGTAGTTAAGATGGCGTAAGACAACCAATGCCATTAAGTCGATGCACCTACAAATATTCTAACGGAGAAGCAAATCCCAGTCACAGTTTACCATTAAAGTTCATCAAAACTGAAGTTGCCAACCCACCACCAACAATAACCAAAACAACTACATAAACCAATTTGACTTAAAAGCCAATACAGGCTTCAAGTGTGGGGAAACAAATTGCATATGCACATTCAGATCCATGCAACCTGTTGATGCATAACATTACATTTCCAAATACTAAAACTCTCATTTTTAACCAAGTCACACAGAAAGTAAAAGCAAACCCAACCAAGCGCCGCAACAATTCAAAAAGCAACCACAATACGACTCTTCGCGAAGTCCAGAACAGCACGCGAAACAGGAAACCCTAGCTAAAATTCAATTCTCACCGGCTATTCCAAACAACAACAGGTCCAAATCGAACAAAAAACGGATCCCGGAAGAGATTCACATTCTATAATCAAGAAATTGAAACAAACAGTATGAATTCGACGAGATGGATCGATCTAGGCGAAGATCTACTCACCAGGACCAGGGGATCTCGGTTGGGCCGACCTCTTCGGCGCGGTTTCGGGGGACGACGCGTATGGCGACTCCGGCGATTCCATCTTTTCAGAGAGAGAGAGAGAGCGAGAGAGAGAGACGTGAAGAGGAGGCTTGGAAATAAAAGGGGGGCTGTTTGTTAAATTCGCGGAATACGAGACGGAGGGCAGTAGGTCGTCTGTCCTGGTGGGGGGCACTTCGTTATGCCACGTAGATGCGCATTACTTGATGATATGTAAATGCAGAGCAATTAATGGAAAATAGCGGGGCATATTCAGATATTCTGTGCTGTTTTGTATCGCACTCTCATTTTAATGCATGTTACTCGTCTGCGTGGCATAATTTACCCCAAGACAGCATCTCTTCAATGCCAGCTCGCTTTAAAAAAAATTACAAAATTATATTTAATTAACTTTTTTTTGGGATTTTAGTTTTAAGTGCTGTAAACATGCCTATTTAGGGATCGGTCCTCATTTCATCATGTTTCTTTTTAAGTCCCCATATTCAACCGCCTATTTGTTTTTAGTCCCTTCGTTAAACGTCCGTCCATACACCGTTAATTTATGAAATGTGATTTTATTTTTAAGTCCCTTTAAAATATGTTATTTAGTATTAATTCATATAAACTATGTTATTTAGTTAACAGTCCCTCCCTCCCTTCTTCATATTTTACAGGGACTGATCACTAAATAATATAGTTTACAGTGACTTAAAAATAAATCACATTTCACAAATTAATGGTGTATGGACAGACGTTTGACGGAGAGACTAAAAATCAAATAGGCGGTTGAATTTGAGACTTAAAAAAATAGATGAAAAATGGAGAGATCGATTTCTAAATAAGCATGTTTGCATAGACTTAAAAATAAAAATTCCTTTTTTTTTACAATGACCAGTGAGGCTTAACAATGCACTCTTTACCCAACAACAAAAAAAAATGCACTTTTTAATTAACTATATATATATATATTATGTAAATAAATATAAATATTAGTTTTGGGTGATCCAAAATTTAATTAATTTAATGATTTATAAATTGATTTTGAATTAATGATATAAAAGATGGTATACTATATTGATGTTAAAGTCCCGTTTGATATGAGTTTAAGTGAATTCTACGTTTAACTTTTCAAACTAAAATCAAAACACATTTTCAACGTTTAAGTTTTCAAATCATCATCTTTCCTTTTTAGGCCAAAAAATCTTACAATTAAAAATCTATTAAAACATAATTTTTCAATAGTTGAATTTAAAACATAAAATTTTAAAAATTTTAATGTTTCAACCTCACATTTAAACGCAGCCTAAGATTATTTATCATTCTTACTCTTGTTAGGTTTAAAACTTTGTTACGTGGGCTTGATTCTTTTTTAATAGAAAGGCCAAGATCTACCATTTTATTAAAAAAATGTATACTTATTTTAAAAATGACTAATTGTTCTTTTATTATGAGTTTACGTCAGCTTGAGTAATCAAATTTATTATAGTTTTTCATTTCAGATGCAGTAAAAAATACGTACCATCTCTATACTCAGTGGTGTAGAAAACCCCACAAATAATCCTTCCAAAATCTGTCAAAAAGTAATTAATAGGAGGGACTTGTATATCAATCTATCATCACAAAATCGTTGCCCAGTATTTGTACGGATTATAATGGAAAGTCCACTCTTTAATTTGTTAACAATAACAATGCTTTTGATGGAAGAATAGAATAACATGCAAATGGGGGGTGTGCCCACAGCTGTGAAAGGCTGCAAGTAGGCTATAGGTGATAAGTGATTTGCATGTGTGAATGTAAATGCATTGACCCAACCAAAACCATGTGACATTTTTCAAGAGTTTGAGCTGGATTTGATCTGGAATGGCTGTTTCTTCTTTCATGTTTTCAGGTCAAAAGGCCTCTTGAGGTCTCCATTTGCCTGGTCTTAGGAACAATGAGATGGATTTATTGATAACAAAATCTGATGCTAGTTGGACAATTTTATTGTTCAACACATTCCCGATCGTCACATCTCATCATCTTAAGGTATGAATATCAAAAGTTATTGGTCCAACACTAACCCGATCCCTGCAGTACATGGGTTGAATTTAATTTTGGGTTTAAAATCCAATCCAAGCCATTAAATGACTTGAATCATGTCATTACAAAACTAATTAACATGTGTCCAGTGAATCCATACATGTATTTGAAAATTGAAAGTAAATTTTCGACGTCTAAGTTTAAACAGCTACAAAGGAGTTATGCAGCAGTGAAAATGACTTGTTCTCAGAGACTCCCTGTTTGTTACAGTTCCATGGAAGGATTCTGATTTGAATCCTACAAGCGGTAACGTTTACATGAATTCTAATTATCTTAAGTACGGATGTCTAGTGATATAGCTTTAATTATCATATATGTCGGTAGATTATTTAGCTTGGGACCTTCAACTAAATATCAAATGCTAGGTCATACCTCCACATGGATACTAGATACAGAGACTGAGAGGTACAGTTTTCATTGTTATGTTCAGCAGAATAAACTTGGCTTACAATCCCATGCAGCACTAGATAAACTCATAAACCACCTGGAAAATTTAAATATGATTTCAAGAAATTATGCATGACTAGATAGGCTAAATTAAGTTCAAGAATAAATGAATCTAAAAACAAAAATCAATAAAGTCTTGAAATATCATCATTAATTACAATAAAAATTTGACTTCAATAATTTATGCATGACCAGAAAGGCATCACTTTTGGTTCTTTCTTTTTATACAGAAGATTAGTCGGGGCATGAAAATGAATAATAACCATGCAGAAGTCCAGACTAAAATATGATTACATCAAGCCAAACTCACCACGAGTGTTTCTGCAATAGCATCTTTGGGATCGATAATGCCCAATCCACAGAAAGACGATCAAATCTCACCAGTTCCAAGAGGCTGCCTGGAGGTGTCACCAGATGCCCATCCCTGGTAATCCTTGACCAGCTGAAATACACAATAATGGTGATGATCTTAATTATTATCAATATCATTCTCAGAAAGGACCCCCAAAAGAATTAGAAATAATTGTCACAAAATTATAGCTATTGAAAGCAACAATAAAAAAATGGCAACAAGTAAATGGATGCAAAAGTAGGCTGAAAGGGAGTAGAGACTATTAGACTTCGCAAAAGCATACGCATCTCAGCTGCAAGGCCTCTAGGATTGTAAGTGGCTGCACAAAAGTCCATCCAAACTACATGTCTTATCTATTTTGAAGACGCATGCATTCAGTGAATTCATGCAACCATCTCTGAGACCAACCACTAATTCTGAAAAAAATGACCAGATTCCCCTGGCTAGATATGATACTTACAATGTATATATATATATGATACTTACAATGTATACACACACACACACCAGGATATGAGGATACGGTGCTCAGATAAATTTTTCTTGTGACAGAAGGAGATGTTAATTGTGATGTGATTGTAATTTTGTAGAGGGGTAGTTGACCATTTTTCATCTCTAAGAAGACCTCTCATCTCCTTCGCCTTCTCTTTTTGCTGTAGTATGCTTTTCGAAGGTCCACCAAATAAATAAAATTTGGTGGGCGTCCCACATTTCCATTATAAAAACTCTTGGATCTTTCCAATTGAAAAAAAAGTGTGAATGTGTGATGCCTGGAAGATTCAATAATGAGCTTAATTTACTAGAGCTCCTTATTAACTTGGGCACTGCTCTATAATGTGATTACATATTACATTTTTTTATCTACATCACTACATCATCAGTTTCAGCAATAGCAGATATCTGCTAGGTGAATTGTATCAATATTATAAAAGAAACATGGGCATCATATACATCTGATATATGAACATGGCTCTTCTTTGCGAAGGGCTATGGAGATGGCTGGCAAATCATAATCTTCATTGGTGCAGGATCATTGAAGTGAGATACTTCTCCAACCCTTCTCCTGGTGCCATCTTCCCCCAGTGACCAATAAATCGTCTAGATTAGGAGAGATATTGGCTGTTTGGCAGGTATGTTTTTGAGACGATTGCTTGGGATATTGGGAGCAGGCGACGGATTTGGTTTTGGTTGTTGTCTGTTTGGTGCAAGTCGAGGCCTTTGATGGATAGGACCCGTGATTTCTGGTGCGATGATGGTAGGGGTGGGCAGTATTTAAAAATGTGGTATGTGGTTTACAGGGTGCCGCATAGAGTATATGCATATGCAGAATGGAGGAGTATATGTGATTTTATATTTTTATTAATAAAAAATATATGATGATGATTTTCAAACAATAGATAACAAGATAAATATGTAGCTCTGATTAATAATTTTGATCACAAATTAGAAGAACAATGAGCCTACATTAGTTTTTTGGGTACAAATCCATAAAACTAGGCATTAACTAGAGAAAAAAAAACATGCACAATAACTGATGTGGAGTTTGTTGATGAAAAATATCATCAAATGAGAATAACAAAATACTCAAATTAGTTAAACGAGTCTATCAAATGTACAGTTGATAATGAACAGAAATATAAACTTATCCTAGATGTTTGAAAAATGGAAAGTAAGAAAAAAAAATAAAGGGGAGAGAATTTTTGAAGCTATAAAGCTTCCAAAACAATCCTAACATCCAACAGAAAACATAAGATCTACCTTTCAATAAAATAAAAACACCCCAAAATTTTCTATTCAAATCTTGTGAACCGGAAAAGAAAAAAAAATGTGCAACCACATATGCGGGTCTGGACCATAAATTGGGTCACCTAACCTTATGCGGTTTGGTCTTTGAGGCCGCATATGTGTCCGCATAGACCACATATCCGAATAGTGGGGGTGGGCATTGGGAGATGGCCACAAGGAGAAACATCCAAGAGAAGGTGATAGAGGAGTACATTGCCATGTTGGATCTTTTGCCGCAGTCCAACAATGTGGAGGATACCGAAAATTCGGTTAGACTGGCATCCCGTCCATCGGGAGGCTTCTCTATGAAGAAGGGTTATAATTGGTTGAGAAGGAGTCGGCCATAAAACATTTTCTTCGCCTCCAAAAGCAAGGGAAATCTGGAGTACAAGACTCAAAATCCAAGCATTTTTGTGGTTACTTTTTCAAGAGAGGCTTCTCGCCGAAGTGGAGGAACCTATGGATTGTGGGCTTTATGTAGCCCCAATGGAGTCCACTGAACACCTATATTGTTTGTGTCCAGTCAACAGTTTTCCATCACAAAACACACTTGAGCAACTATGGGAAGCCGGAAAGTACCTTAAGAAGACATGGGATAGAAGCAAAAAGGCAAAGATCTCTTAAATCTTTATGCCAGTTTGACCCATGAGAAAACGTGTTGTCTTTCAAGTTGACTACATTTGCTTCATAAAGACTTGGGATTTGGTTGAGAGATTCATTTTGGATTGGGGTCGGTTTTGTACGGGGCCTCCTCCGTCTGTTTTGAGTGGGGTAAACTTGTTATTGAGGAATAGTCTTTGTATTTCCTATTTTCCTTTGTGGTGGAGTGTGCAGTTGACACCTTGTCTTCCCCGTGCCCCCCGTTACTTTTCCGTTTTGTTGTGTCGCAGGCTATGTACTACTTTTTTTTACTAGTGAATGGCCTATTTTTTTAAATAAAATCTTTATAAAAAAAGATCCTCACAAGGAAAGGGATCGATGAAATGAAAATAATTAAATGCTTCAAGAATTGGCATATTGGCGAGAATACCATCTCATAACACAAGATATCAAAAGCAAGCCACCCTCGAATACTAAATGCAAAAACATTACACGACATGAAACCTCATGAAAGAGAAATATACATGCCACACATAGATTTAAAATGAGAATGGTGGGCTGAAAATGGTATTTGTATTTGTCGAATACAGGGAACAGAATCTTCTTACTTGTTTATATAAATTGGACAATTCTCTTGGTTACAATTTCATGCAATTCATATAGCATTTTATTGGTGCTTGTGCTCTATAGTCCCCCCATCATATGCGCTACATTTGGGGTACCTTTCAGTAATGTGTTTTGTTATCAAATCCAATGCAACAGAAGAACGATAAAAGTATCTGATTTACGTCAAGATCTTATAGAATCCTTGAATCTACAAGGAAGACAACCCAAAAGGGAGATAATTTGATTGATTGATAAAGCGTTGTCCCAAAAGGTGGTGACATTGTTTTTTATGACACAAATACAAAACTTGCTTTCTAAGACATGCAAAATTATTTAAATATAAATGCCATTAAATACAAGACACTCATAATGAAAATTATAAAACAAATAAAAATAAAAAGCAAATGAAATCCTAAAGATCCTACCAGGATCCTAAAAATCCTGATTCATATTTCACCAACAAAAGGTGATTATTATGATATTAAATAAGGAGATTTTTCAAAAATATTAAGACACTCATAAATATTATATATGATATATAGGATGATTTGGAATTTATTATTCTCCAATAAAAAAATGTCCTAAAAATGCAGAAAAGCTTTTGAGCAATGCTGCCAGAATGCCTAAAAATCATTGTGATACGGAATGGAACAAAGATCCTGACAAGCACTAGCATCAACAGATGACACGCCAATTGGGAAAAAAATGCAACAAAGTTTTTTTTTCTAGATTCTTAGGGATATTTCAATTAAATATGGCCAACTGGTATTAGAGATAGAAATGTTCTTCAGGATATCTTGTTATCAAATTATTATGTGTTAAAGATATTATTTTTTAATAATTTGAGAGTTTGTTTTGTCAAAATCCTGTATATTAATAAAAGGCTTTAGTCCCCCTCTAATAAAAGAGTTTTAGGGTTTTAAAATCTCATTTCTAATGGTATATCACCCAAAAACCCTATCTATAGTTTCTCTTCTTCTTCCCCGCTGATAGTCTTATCGGAGCAGGAGAGGACTTTTGACCGATTTGGAATTTATCCAAGCGCAGTAGTCGTTGTTCGCGCCGTCGTCTTTTTCGCGTTGTCGTTTCTCCAACCGTTGTTCGCGCCGTCGTCTTCTTGATCCGTTGCATCCTATGCCCCGGATACACGTTCGAACCGCTCCCGTTATGCCCGCGCGCTGCCCCATCCGCCTGCCCCAGCCGCATGAGACCCGTAGCCCGTCTGCGCGCAGCCCTGTCCACTCCAGTGCAGAATAGCCCTGTTTGCTGCACCAGATCCGTCCGAGCACCACTCCGGCTCGTTGAGGAATCAGGCAATGCATCGTTGATAATCCGTCGTCTATGCCGATAGCGGAAAATCTGGTGCACGAAGGCAAACTGGCTCATCCGAGGAATCAGTGCACGATACGGAAAATCCAGGCACAAAGCGCAATTGCGTGTCCGCGGCTCCGGCCCACCATCGCTCGTCCGCAATTCGCCTGGCCCGCTCTCCGACCCTACCCGGACTGCTTCGGCCCAGCTCACCCGGCCCACACACCCGTAGGGTGACCCGACCCATGGCATCCGGCCACCGTCCGAGGCTGTCCGTCAGTCATCATGATTTTCATGCGTTTCTTTCCGATCACTACGATTTCATTCAAACTCAACTGTCATCCAGGCAACAATTGTTTCTTTTCACCATCTTCTTCTTCCTTTGAGCACTGTCGTCGTCACGTTGCAAGTGGCGTCGTTTTTATGCAATCGCTGTCTCTGTTTTTTCGTTTCGCGCACAGTTTTTTTGCGCCATTGTTTTCGCGCACCAGTTTCATGTGCCATTGTTTTTCGCGCATCATTGTTTACGCGCACCGTTTTCTCCGTGTGCCATTGTTTACACGACCGTTTTCTCCGTGCGCCGTTGTTTTTTCGCGCACCGTTGTCTCCGTGCACCGTTGTTCCCGCGCACCGTCGTTTTCCTGCGCTGTCTTGCACCTTCGTTTTTCGTGTGACGTCGTTGTATTTTAATTGTCGTTTTTATTCTTCTTCTCTGTCAGCGCGCCTCTCTTCTTGCGCTAGTCTACCGTTTGCGTGCTATCCGCTCACGTTTCTTCTACTTCTTCTCCGTTGGGGCAGCATTCTCTTCTGAAGCCGCCACTCGCTGCCCAGGAATGCCTCTGCCACCGTCATCTCATTTTTATGCAAACTCTAAGGGTTTACCCTTCAAAGTTTGGGAAGGGTGTTAAAGAATCTCCGCCACCATTGTCCGTGTGCTATCTCCGCTGCCTGTCCCGTTCGTCATGCCCTCCGTTGAGCATCTGCATTCATAGCCTTCTTAGCCTCCGCGAGCCCTACGTGCGCCATGTGATCAATGCAATTCCGACTGATCAAAGAGCGGGAGCAACTCTGACTGACTCAAAGAGGGGGAGTGACTCTGACTGATCAAGAAAAGGGATTCTAACTCTTAAAGAGCGGGAGCGACTTCGACTGACTCAAGAAGGCGAGAGTGGTATCCAAAAGATAGATGACGATTATCAATTCACAAAAATAAATTGAAGGAGTTTGAAAATAGATTTTTAGTTTATCATCTTTGTGTGAACTCTTACAACCCTTCAGAGTTTAGGAGAGAGTGTTAAAGATATTAGATTAGATTTGTTATTATCTAGTTTGTTATGATATTAGTTTGTTAGTTGTTACACGGTTATCTTGTCTATTATATAAAGGGCTTTAGTCCCCCTCTAATAAAAGAGTTTTGATTTTATTATTATATTTTCTCTCCTATTTCTAACATGATGGATATAGACTAGGGGGTTAAAAAATAAGTTATGGTGCCACTTCAATATACAAGGGAGGCCCATAATCAGTGGTCATATAGCTAATTTCAAATCTAGTTTGGATTCCACACAGATAATTAAAGAGTTAAAACAGAGATAAGTGAATATTGTTAAGCCATTTCCTCTTGCAGAGAATACCATTCACAAAAAGATGTATGATAGTTTGACACATTAGATGCCAGGTCTCAAGAAAATCATTTTGCATTTCCTCTAGTTCATATTCGCAGCTCTGATTTAAGGATTTCTCCTAAGAGTTTCTATATCTCTATTATAGGTTTATACTAATAAACTTTAATAAAACAATCATGCAAATATTATCAAAGTTCAGACAAACGATACAACACAGCTAAAAAATGAATATATCAAAATTTTCAAAATTGCAAGCACATTCTAGCGAATAATCCTAATAAGGTATAACAAGAACATTTAAGAATGCTAAAAATTATGAACAAGCCAAGAACCAAGAAAAATTAGAAGCATACCTGCATCAAAAATCGCGGAAGCATTAACCTTAAAAGTTGTTCGAGAGCTTGTGCACCGGTTGATTCAATCAATGCCACAGGTATAAATCGAAAGGTCAAAGGAATATCAATTGTAACCTGCAACCACACTCAGTCAATAGAAACTACACAAAACCGCTGACCACTGGCAACAAAATGAAGCATTATTAGGCAGTCACCTCAATAGAGGTATCCGAAGTAAGCTGCTGCACTTCTGAGTTCTTCAAAGAAGTATTACAAGATATCTTATTCACCATCGAAGCTGCATTTCCCATACCAAATTAATGTCAAGGACTCCTGAAAGGATATGCAGTTAATTTAGGTATACAGCCAAAGTTTAATGAGAAGTTGCAATTTGCAACAGCCCAACAGCACACTGGACAAAAGGTGATAAACGTAGGTTCAATAGTCATCAGGACATCCAAAAACAAGTACCAATTCTAATTACATAGAAAGATGTTTATATCCATCATTTATTCCATTCAAGAAGAAAATAGGAGAAAAGCAACAAAAGCATTAGATATCATCAATCGTTATTGTCCGGAAACAAATGCACTACCTTGTCTGTCTGTCTAGAAAGATGGGGTTTATAACTTAACCTCACAAGTCACAATTAGAACATAAGACTGAAAAAGTTAAACACAAAACAATAAACAAATTTTCAACCAAAGAAAGTGCCAATTCATTGATGGAAATCAGATGCAATGTCTCCCTATTAATGCAATCATTTTAAATTCTTCTGAGATCACAATAATTTGCTTTCCAAATTCTACTTGGCACGTAAACTCTACATATTTAAATTAAACAAAATCCTAGAGCCTATAAAGAATGGTGAAGTAATTAGAAACAAAAGAGGAGACAGCACCTGAAAACTTCTCATTTTGAGCAACCACGATAGGCGAGCCCTCCAACTGCATTAAAAAAGCCATAACAACCAAAAAATCAATACCAGAAAAACTAGTTCCCCACTACGATCTAAACAGAAACAATAGATAAAGGTGAGACCTTGCAAGAGAGAAGCCTGATGCAGGCCCCATCGAGCTGCTCCTCAACGCGGACCAACAAAACAGGGCAGACTTCAAAAGAGAAGAACTTGAACCTGTAAACATAGCACCTGAACAAGTTGTCATCAACTCTCTCTATCCTCTCCGCATCCAACACCGAGTACTGGCTCGCCGGCAGCCTCATATACTCCACTACTCGTACACCAAACAAAACTCATCAGGTTCACAAGCATTCACAGGATCAATAGAGAGATCGACTGTTGTTTAACTTACTGAGCGGGCGTTGGAGCTGCCTCACTGTAGTTGATTCAGACCTCCTCGCCACAAACCTAGCCTTCGGTGCCGACGAATCCGCCAATGCACGGCAGAAACCACGCTTTGGTGACGAATCAAAAGAAGTTAGGGTTTTCAATCTCTTGGTCTTGCAGGGACAACAACTTGGCAAAGAAACAGATCCAAAGCGTACAAGCGATTGAGAGTGGGTCGCCATTAACGATTTCTGAAGAGCTCTCCCTCTGAAGGGGCGACTTTGCTCAGTCACTATTACAATCAATCTCCGAATTTCCGGATAAGAAAGCGAAGACACGAGTTTGTTATACTGTTTCGCGGAGCATGTTTGCATTTTAAGGTGGATCGATCATTAAAACTTAAATATTAAATCTCCACCGTCGAATCACAAAACCACACCATACACGTTTAACAATTGCAAGAACTAACGATCGAGATTCATTAAAACTATTCAACGTACAGTACGATCTTTACAAGATCAACAAACGCAAAACACACCCAAAAAAAAAAACACAAAAGAAACCCTAGAAACTGGATCTTCAAGAGCTGGTGAACTTGGTGACGGCCTTGGTGCCCTCGGAGACGGCGTGTTTGGCGAGCTCTCCGGGGAGGACGAGACGGACGGCGGTCTGGATCTCCCGGGATGTGATGGTGGGCTTCTTGTTGTACCTGGCGAGCCTCGAAGCCTCCTGCGCGAGCTTCTCGAAGATGTCGTTGATGAAGCTGTTCATGATGCCCATGGCCTTGCTCGAGATCCCGATGTCGGGGTGGACCTGCTTCAGGACTTTGAAGATGTAGATCTTGTACGTCTCCACGCTCTTCTTCGTCCTCTTCTTCTTCTTGTCGCCGCCCGCCGAGCCTTCCTTCGTCGGAAGCCTCTTCCCGGCCTTCGGCTTCTTCTCCGCCGGCGCTTTCTCCGCCGCCGCGGGCTTCTCCTCCGCCGGTTTCTTCTCCGCGGGCTTCTTCTCGGCCGGCTTCTTCTCTGCCTTGGGCGCCATCGGATTGAGGAGGGGAAGGGTTTGCGAGATTGGAATGGAACGGAAGGGAAATTTGGAAAGTTTTCGTTGTGATTAGGGTGATTTGGGGGAGGAGTTGTTTATATAGGGGTGGGGAGGTTGGATGTGATTGGTGGAAGGGGAGTGTCGCGGATCGAGGGATGTGGACCGTTGATTTGGGGAGATTGGAGTGGACGATGTAG
>CM060863.1:2882171-2963787 GCA_030737845.1 Acorus calamus | reverse complement strand
AAATCCCCTACTCCTCTGCAGTAGGAAGTTTGATGTATGCTATGGTATGCACTAGGCCAGATATATCACACGCAGTTGGTGTTATGAGCAGATATCTTTCGAATCCTGGAAAGGATCATTGGGAAGCAGTGAAGTGGATCTTCAGATTTTTAAAGGGCAGTTCCAAGTTGTGTTTGAGTTTCGGCAGTTCAAACCAGTGTTGGAAGGCTTTACAGATGCTGATATGGCAGGTGATCTTGATCAAAGAAAGTCAACATCGGGATATCTATTTACTTTCGCAAGGGGAGCTGTGTCTTGGCAGTCAAAACTGCAAAAGTGTGTCGCTTTGTCTACGACAGAAGCAGAGTATATTGCAGCTACCGAAGCAAGTAAAGAAATGATATGGTTGAAACGTTTTCTCCAAGAACTGGGTTTGAAGCAAGACGAGTATGTAGTATTTTGCGATAGCCAGAGCGCTTTGGATTTGAGTAAAAATGCTACTTATCATTCTCGTACGAAACACATTGATATTAGATATCATTGGATTCGTGATGCCATCGAGAAAAACTTGATGAAGATGAAGAAGATTCACACAGATCGTAATCCCGCAGATGCGATGACAAAAGTTGTTCCGAAGAACAAGTTCGAGCTTTGCAAGAAGCTGGCTAGCATGGACTCCAGGTGAGGAGTCACGGACCGGGTTCCCCCCTCATTGGGCTGGAGGGGGAGATTGTTGGGTGTGAACCCAGCCCAGATGGGCTCTTCTTTGGGTCCAGCCCATGATGGGCCTTTCTTTATTCAAGTCAAGATGGGTCCATGCATGGATGAAAAGGTGATGCACGTGAACAGTGCATATATGGGTTTTACCTAGGTCTTCTTGATTAATTGGATTTTGACGGACAGAAGACAGAAGTTTTGTGGGGCGGCCTTTGTTCGGCAGAACAGAGAGAGAAAGAGAGAGAGAGAGAGAGCAGTTCTCTTCAGGATTTCTTCGTAGATTCCGACGTTGTTCGACGTGGTCTTCTTCTTCATATTATTTAGAAGATCAGATATAGGGTTCTTCTTGTGGTAACCCTGTATCTCTCTCTTATATTTGTATTACTCAAGTTTTGGGCAAAACTTGAGAAGACATTATTTTTCATTACAATTTTGATATAGTGGATTGTTGCTGGAGTGCTCCGTGGATGTAGGCTTAAGCCGAACCACGTTAAATTTAGTGGTTCTTGGTTGTTTGCTTGTCATTATATTTTTCTGATTGCTTTGGTGATTATTTTGGGCTGCATAAATATTTTTCCGCGATCAGTATTATTTATTTCACTCAAATAAAATTGTTAAAAATCCTAACATCTTGCACTGGGTTGAGTCTCGTTCTTATGAATTATGATAAAAAAAATCTGATTAATTTTGTGATTCAATGCGACTTTAAAATCATATTATTTTATCATTTTTTATAAACAAATTCTCACTAATGTTCTGTCTGTTTTATTTACCAAATTGGTTTAATTTTTCTTATTAGATCAATCATCAATTTCATTTCATTGAAAGAGGTGCTCGATGGTTCTTTTCCATCTTCTTTTTTAGTTCGTTGTATGAATGTATGAATTTGATTTTCATCTACACAGTGACTAAATTTAAATAACATTTAATTTTCTCCATACAAAAAAAAATAACATTTAAATATTTTTTATTTTAATTCTTTAAGAAGTATTGATCGAAATTACTTTGCAACTAACTGTCGACACATGGGCCACGCAATCAAACTCATTTTTTTCCTTGTTTAAAAACTGAATTAAAACAAACTGTACAACAACAAAAAAACCGCTCATCAAACTGACCGCGTGTGCAAGGATGCCGAGGAAGAGTCCAAATTTTCTTACAACCGTTCATAAATTATTTACCCAAAATAATAATCTATATATATATGGTTGAATCAATTTTATATATATGTAATATTAAATTTAGAAGCAAGTAACACAAGAAAACATATAAAAAGATTTTAGAATCTTGATGATTATGGTGTCTACTGAGGGAATGAGATTCTACGTGAACTCTGTATTGACCAACCAATGAGTATCACATAAATGATTCAGAATATAAAAGAGTGCGTACATTGATTTTATTGTAAAATAACATCACAAATAAGTATTGTCTGACATTTTAAAGAAGGGGATAAGAGCTGTATTGCCAAGGTGTCATAGCTTCTTATGCTTGTAGGGATGTGGGCTATTTGGCTTACAAGGAATAGTGTGATCTTCGGATGCTAGAAATTCTAACTTGAGAACCTTTGGGACTTGATGTTCAGACTGGTGACAGAGTGGGGATGTACCTTGGCAGGAGCACAGCGCGTGGAACTGTGCGGGGGACTCTTGCATGTGGAGGAGTAGCATTTTTATCTGCCCAGATGGCTATAGGGGATGGCATCCTTGGGAGGTTTTGGGTTGCACTGCTCGTGTCTTGAACCTTTTGTTTCTTTTATTTTGTGTTTTAGTTGATTTTCTCCTCTCTTCATCTCGAGGGCCTTCTATTTTACGTCTTCCGTGACTAAACTTGAATTCTTGTAACTATTTCCATTTTTGAATAGTTATAAATGTCTACATTCCTTCTAAAAAAAAATAATCACATATAATGTTATTTTTATGGAATTGTTTTTTTTTAACATTTACGTGACTGGTTTTCATTGGACAACACATATTTTCTTTATGATTGCCGAATATTTGGCGAGAAGGAATTTATAGCTGGGCCAATAAAGTCTTAGGATATATTTGGCACTAAATGTTTTTAAGATTTTAGTTTTTTAAAAAATTAAAAATTAAAAGTTGTTACCAAAGCTTATGCATCATCATAATTAGTTTTGTCAAAGGACTGTGCTTCAAAATCTATGTTTTATAAAACAGTAATCATCATTACATTTTTAAAAACCGTGTATAAAACAATTAAAAATTAAAAAATTTTAAACTATGTTTCAAACCCAACTTCAGAATAGATGATGGTGGTGGAGAGGAGTACACCCAGCCCAACCAAAATTAACCCCTCAATTATTTGTTTCCCCAGTTCGAAAAATAACATCTCATTTAACCCTCTTGATTCACTAAGCTTCCTTTGCTTTGCATGGCAAAATCTACCTCAGCGAAAGAAATTTTAAATCATTGGAACAACATGGGACTTTTAATTCACACTTGACAGAAACAGCCCATTGATTGGATGGCTTGTCATATTCAGTTGTTAATGCTATAGATTGATGTATTTAAATATACACCAGCCATGCACGTGTAGAGTCTTTGACTCCCCAGTCAAAGTGGGGGAGCTCAGTAAAAGAAAAATGTGACGACAAAAATAAATAAATTAATAAATAAAGGGAAAGTTTTTTTTTATGAAAAAAAAAAAAAATAAATAAAGGGAAAGTTAATGTAATCTCTCTCACACACACATATATCTGTTTATTTCCAAGAAACCATTATTGGTTGCAGAGTTCGTCATGGTTTTGTAAGCGTTGAGTGTATACGTATGTATAATAGGTCTTTGTTTTTATAAGGCCTTGGTTTTTCGAAGTTGTGGTGCTTTTAAATATGGACTAACCAACTGGATTAATTCATGGACAGCGGGGATGTCACTTAGCTTGTACCCAAATATATATGTCAGTATTCACATGATTGGTTTTGGATCGATTATATGTAGATGATCTATACACGCCAATTTTGAACAGGCAAGGAGCACTAAATGATGGGTGAAGTTAGCCCATAGAGAAACGTGGTTAATTATGATTATGTTACATGGATTGATTTATCAACCTCCATATGAATAAATATCATGTTGGCATAATAATACAATTGAAAATTGAAATATATAGACGTATATGTTACATGGAAGATGATAAACATACTCTGTCATTGTTAGAATAAAGGAAAAAGGGAATTCATGTTATTGTATTAAGAAGCCAAATGTTCTATTTATAGATACATAGAAGAAAATCTAAAATACCAGAAAAGGAAATTAGAAAAACTAGGAAACTAATAATATCACAATAATGATAATAAAGACATAATATTCTCTTAATAAAGACATAATATTCTCCTAATAATTATTCTTTAACACCCCCTCTCAAACTCTGAAAGGTAGAACCTTTAGAGTTTGCACATTTATGAGAAGGTGGCAGAGGCTGACGACAACAACGGGCAGCACGACAGGGCACGACACAACGTGACAGAGGCGCTACACGGCGCGACGAGAGCAGTGGACTGCGATGGGGCTGCGCGAGGCAGCGGATGGACTGCGACGGGGCTGCGCAGAGGCAGCGGCATGGGGGCTGCACGGGACAGCGGCAGAGACACGGGGGCTGCGCGGGGCAGCGACAGAGACACGGGGGCTACACGGAGGCAGCGGTACGGGGACTGCGCGGGGCAGCGACAGAGACACGGGGGCTGCGCGGAGGCAGCGGCACGGGGGCTGCACGGGGCAGCGGCAGATGGCGCGAAGCACCGATGATGGACAAGCAATAGCAAGCGCGGTGGACGGCAATGTCGGACGCGCGAAAACAAATAGAGTTCGCGTAAAAAGCAAACAAAGTAATGAATAAAAAAAAATGGGTATCAAAAGTCCTCCCCCGCTCCGATTGAACATTCCTCAATCGGAGCAGGGAAGAAGAAGAATTTTTTTTTTGTGGATCTAGAGTTTTTGGGGTGGCTCTGATACCATATTAGAATAAAGGAAAAAGGGAATTCATGTTATTGTATTAGAGGAGCCAAATGTTCTATTTATAGATACATAGAGGAAAGCCTAAAATACCAGAAAAGGAAATTAGAAAAACTAAAAACTAATAATATCACAATAATGATAATAAAGATATAATATTCTCTTACTAAAGACATAATATTCTTCTAATAATTATTCTTTAACAGTTATTAATCTTCTATCATTTAAAAGAGTTGTGAACCAAAATGACGAATAAAATGATAAATGTTATGGACTATTACACATGCGACCTTAAATCTCGTGAACATATATATTTTTAATGAATTGTATGAATTTATTTATATAAAATATTTATATTTTTTTATGTCTATATCTCTTTTGACATACATGGGAACTACTTTGTGTAATATGCATCATGTAAATGGTAGAATTGCAGGGAAAAAATTAGGTCCATGTTAGGCTTGTTAGCCAGCAAGGACTCATCAAGAGACATAGGATTCTACCCAGCCCATACTTTAGGATCCACCGAATCAAACGCCCACGGTTCTCACATGCATGTTTCTATGTGTGGGCCCATGACAACCCGCTGTGTATGTGGTCCAAAATGAGTTGGTGATACATTCATAAAGTTTTGTAATTCTGCCTGCAGCTGAGATGTTTATATGCTGCGAGTTTGCGATAGTACAACATCTACTATGATAGCATAATGTATATTATATTATATCATCATAGTATATAAAAATTAATTTTTTATTTTTTTTTATAAAAAAAATTACAATATACCAATGTTATATTTTAACTTTGATAACATTACGAACGGGACTTCACAATACTGGACATATCATTTTTCGATATAAGATAATTTAATCCAGTGCACTTGGTGGTTTTTTCATAAATAAAATGGGAATATTTTTGTAAGTGATTTGTTTTTCACGACTGTGGTGGCTCCTTGTTGGTTCCCATATGGAATATTTGTGTCAATGTGTTTGATTGCACGATTGCAAAATTGATTTTAGATAAAAGCTGGATTTAAAACTGATTTACATTTTCACAAGTTTTGAAAAACTGAACTTTTGGATACTTTTTCACAGAAATATATATGCAGATTTTACCTAGTTTTTATGTTTAGAAACAGGTTTGAAAAAACAGTTTTCTGTAAACCTAAAAGCTACCCAAATCCGTTTCTAAATGGGGCCAAAGGCATCGAGGATATGAAAAGCGAAGGCCACAAAATCTGTGTTCTATCATGTGGATTTGTTTTTATTTTCTTAGATGATATAGTTAAACCCCAAGAAACGTTGCTAATCAACAAATCGACCTGATAAAATTTGAAATAAGAAGGACCCAAAGATTCAGGAAATGTTTAAATATCAAAAACTTGATTATCCAAAGTCTCAAAAAAAAAAAAACCTCCTTTTTGTTTCTTTATTTTTTTTCAATGTAGTATCTAACTCACAAAACAACATGATTCTCCCTTGCATTGAATTACCTCTGTTCAATGCTTGGCTTTCAAAGTTTCAAAATGATTTGTTGAATATTACCTGCTTGAATTTTCTGACAAAACAATGAGTATGATTGAATAATGTTATGAGTAATTTAATACATGATTATTATATGAATAAATATTTTTTTTTAATTTTTGAATCTCCTACATTCTCTATGTAATTCCTGGTGTCCACAATATCAAAATTATATCCATTTCCCTGTAGAACTAAGCTAATTCAGATAAGTCACAACTAAAAAAAAAAACAAAAAAAATTTCTAATTTGAATGACATTTTATATCATCTTTTCAAGCAATATATATTTATAAAAAATTGATTTAATGTTTTGAAATTTGGGATGCAATTTGGGCGGATTGGGAGATTGGAGCTCAACTTGAAGCAAACCTGAAGTTAGAAGAATTCAACCCAAACTCAACCAAGCAATATTGAATAATTCAAATTTTATCTCACAAATTAAACAATTAATTTAACTTAGAACATTTAAATTTATCATCCCTATTTTGGGTCCGGGTTATCTAAATCATCACCAAAATCTAACCCTAATTGGGTTCGGGTTCGGATTGAACCCGAACGCTAAAACCCTAATTCAAACCCGTCCAAATGTCGGGTTAAATAAGCCTCAATCCGTCCAAATTGCACCCCTATTTTAGATTGTATTGAAATTGATATAGTAATGCATTATTAAGTAGAATAAGGAAATAATGACAATTGTATATTTGAATCCCCCGGAACTACAATCCTGGCTCTCACCTGTGATGCTTTTAATGTATAACTATGAAGATATCCAAAGGCAATGCGGATGATTTTTCATATAAAAGTAGTAGTTTTTATGTTTCTGCCAACATGCAGTTGGGAAGTTCACTTTATCTAATTTGCTTGATATATATGTGGTTGGTTCAACTATCAAAATGTATAAGTAATTTAGTAATGTAGTAGGTTTTATGGGTAAGGAATGTTTTCTACATTCACATCTAGCTAAATGGATCTTCCTAGACTAGGTGAATGAAGATAAATAAATTTTTGATTTCTTTATGGTTTATCTGTCTTAAATCCTTCACAAAAATCTAAGGGAAAACATTTTCTGAATCAATAGATGACCCAATGCTCATTAATAACAAGAAAATTTATCATACAAGAATAAACAAAAAATGATATTAAAAATGATATAAGAATTGTATGATTTATACAGATCAAATATGGAACGTATATACCCATTCCCATTCCTAGATCCATATCCAAATATCAAAATCATTTAATTTGAATATATAATTACCTAAATCACACAATTTATTATATTTATAATTGTAATAGTTTAATTTACTTTGAAAATCATATTTATAATGAATATATTTTGATTAGGGCGGGTGGAGAGGGAGTTTGTGGCGTTGATAGAATTCCCATCTACAGACGACCAACCCCCCTTCCAAATCATTTTTTTTTTTGCTCGTTTTTCTCTATTCCTCTCACCTCCAATTCAGACTTGTACTTCCATTTTTCTTAATAGAAATATTGATAACAAGCTTTACCTTGTTTTTTAAAAAATAATGAATACATATAATATATATTCATCATATATATATGCATTATATTATCCTAATATCTGAATCCATTCACATGTAATGTAAGATATTTAAATTTGTATAACTGAATTTTTGGATAAGAATACGAACCTAATGATAGATAATTGACATGCTTAACACTGGTCAACTAGTCTTAAATAACAATTTATGGAAAACTGTATAACTTATTTGTTTCGTGTTCGACGAATTTAGGGAAATGCATAGCACGACTATGGATATAGCAAACAAAGGCAGAAGGCTTGTGGGAGGCCGTGAAAGGCTTTAGAAAGACTAAAGGTGAAAATTTCTCACCTTCACCCTGGTGGTGGTGTAGTTCAAACAGATCCTATGAGAAATAAAGTTTTAAGTCACATGGAAGATTGAAGACAAACACGTCCATAGCCATCATCCTCAGCGACATGTAGAAGGAGGAAAGTCAGTGGCTATAGTCTGGTTTCTGCCAACTTTTCATCTCCTAGGTTGCCACTTATAAGATTCAAGACACATTGTGAAAGCTACTTTAGAAATCAATGCACTTTTAAATAAGGAGTGAAAGATTAAAGGATAATATTTAGAAACTAAAGGTCCCGTGAAAAATAAAGTTTTAAATCACTTGGACTATAGAAAACAAACACATCCACAGCTGTCATCCTTAGCGGCGTGCTGAAGGGGGAAAGTCAATCGCTATAGTTGGTTTCCATCGACTTTTCTTACGCTGGGCTGCCACTTATAGGATTCAAGCCACAAAATGCAAAAGTTGCTTTAAAAATCAATGCACTTTTAAATGAGGAGTGAAGGATTAAAGGATAACATTTAGAAACTAAAGGTCCTGTGAAAAATAAAGTTTTAAATCACTTGGAATATAGCAGACAAACACATCAACAACCGTCATCCTCGGCGACGCGCTGAAGGAGGAAATTCAATGGCTATAGTTCCACAGATTTTTCCTTCCCTAGGTTGCCACTTACAAGATTCAAGCCATAGATTGCGAAAGTTGCTTTAGAAATCAATGCACTTTTAAATAATGAGTGAAATATTTAGAAACCAAAGGTCCTTTGAAAATAAAGTTTTAAATCACATATAATATTGCAGACAAAAACGTCCACAACTGTCATTCTCAGCGGCGTGCTAAAGGAGGAAAGTCAATGGCTACAATCTGGTTTCCACCTACTTTCCTTCCCTAGGTTGCCACTTACAGGATTGAGGCCACACAGTTCGAAAGCTACTTTAAAAATCAATGCACTTTTAATGAGAAGTGAAAGATGGAAAGGATAATATTTGAAAATCAAAGATCCTGTAAAAAATAAAGTTCTAAATCACATGGAATATTGCAGACAAACACGTATACAACCGTCGACCTCAACGGCGCTCTGAAGCATTCTGAAGGAGGAAAGTCAATGGCTATAATCTGATTTCCACCAACTTTTTCTTTCCTAGGTTGCCACTTACAGGATTCAAGCCACATATTGTGAAAGCTGCTTTAGAAATCAATGCACTTTTAAATGAATAAAGAATAATATTTAGAAACCAAAAATCCTGTGAAAAACAAAGTTTTAAATCACTTGAAATATAGCAGACAAATGCGTCCTCAAGGGTTATCGTCGCGTGCAGAAGTAGGAAAGTCAATGACTATAGACTGGTTTCCACTAACTTTTTTCCCCTAGGTTGCCACTTACAAGATTGAAGCCACAAACTTCGAAAGCTGCTTTAGAAATCAATGCACTTTTAAATGAAAAGTGAAAGATTGAATGATGCTACTTAAAAATCAAAGGTAACGAGTTGTGAATTTTTTTTTAAAATCACTTGGAATGTAGTAGACAAAACAAGTCCACAACAGTCATCCCACGCTTGAGGAGGAAAGACAATGGCTATAATTTGGTGTTCACCAACTAGGTTGTCACTTCTAGGATTCAAGCCACAAACACTGAAAGTTGCTATGCAAAATCAATGCAGTTTTAAATGAGCTGCAAGAAATGTTTTATGAAAAACTAGCAAAAAGCAAGCTAAATTACACAAAAGTTTGGTTAACCTCATAAAACTGAAGAGACAATTTATTACATTCGACACTAGGAGGTGAATGTTGAGATTTGGCGAATCTTATGGATAAATGGCATGGACCTATATTTATTTTAAATTGGTGCCCCTGAGAATTAATCCCTTGATATCCTTATTGGATAAAGGGGGTGCTAACCGGCTAACCCCAAACTCATTACATAAATGACACTAGGTTGCCCACAAAATGTTTTGATGCTCAAGAAACTTCAACAAATAAGATTGATATATGTTCTAGTTAGATGCATGCGGAATTATTTCATATTACATAAATTGGTTTATTTCTTTCTAGAATGTAAAATGTTTTTCTTAAAAGGATTCTAAGAAATGGAACTAGTCCAAATACTCATAATTCAAGAACGAATAATGGACTAGAAGGAATACACCAAAAGTGAACATCCTACAACATGTAGACTAACCTTGACATGCCTTGCTAAAAAATTCTAAAAGAAGAATCATAAATTTTCAACAAAAAGGAAACAAATACAAAGTGGATGATGATCATGAAATCAAAACATTGTGATTCATAATGCTACTGGTACTATATATCTGGTGAAACTACAACATCAAAATCCAGTATGGTCCATAGCACTTGACGACATGTGCTTTCCAACAGCAAGTGCACAAGAATTTTAGAAATAGAATGACATTGTGTTTTTTTAACCATTATGTTTAAACCCAAATGAGGACAAATAGCACAAGATATTGTCCACAGAAAAATCCTAACCTCAAAATCCTCGAAGTGAGAGCATGTTAAGGCGTCGGAGAAGGGGGAGTGTTGCCGGAGAAGACGATGGGGCAGAGATCGATCGCTGCGGCGAAGAGGGCCGACTCGTCTGAGATAATAAAAAGATGAAACTCTTGTCTTTAGGGTTTGTGAAGGGAGATTGAGTTTTATTGGGAACTAAAAATAGCCGTTTGAGACGAATCCGATTTCCATGTGTGTGTAAATCCATACCGTCCATCATTAATCAATGTGGCCGTTAATAGAGATCGCTTTCTTGCTAAACAAGTTTTGTTTTTGTCCGTTGATAGAAGCAATAATGATTTTGTCTGCATTAAATATGTCATTAAAAAGCCACCGTTGCTTCCTTTTTTTTTTTTTCTTTTTTTATAAAAAAACACCGTTGTCTTATGTTTGTGTTTGACGACTATATAAATCAAATTTAGTAAACCCGGGGACCCATAATTCAATAATTTGTAATTAGTTTGCAGTCATGATGCTGTGCGGTTTGAGTCTCATCTTATCTAACAAAATAAAAATAAGAATCCCATTCATGTTACTCTCAATTTTTCGAAGAGTGTTGATACACTCAATCTATTTTACAATACATTATACAATTTTGTATATTATGATATCACAACATTTACTATGTTATCATGATATATGAGGTTCTATCATACTGTATGGATTAATTTTTTTAAAATAAAAAAATATCGTTATAATTCAGTATATACATCATTTTATATAACTGCATGCATTTGAGTGAAATAATGTATGATTAAAAAAAACAATGTGGACTGCAAATGGATTGCAACGGGGGTTGGATATATCATTTTCCTTCACCATAAATTAAATTCTCTTTTCAACTAATTGTCATTCCATCATCATTAGATAAAAGAGCAGGTTACATTTAGTCATTTTTGTATTCTTAAATACAATTCTATATACATAGTTAGTCCTGTCAACTTATTGTATCGAGAAATATAACTCGTTAGAAATTTTAACATTTTTTTATAAATGATATCATTCAATTCCTTAAAATATATATATATATATATATATATATATATATATATATATATATATATATATATATATATATTACTTTTTATAAAATACATAACTCATTAGAAAATGTATATGATTTCAAAAAAAATTAAAACATGTGCAGTCTGCATTTTGAGGTGTAACATTTTTCCTAGCAAAAATGGATGAGTGGAGACTCAGGCTCCGTTTGGATGTGCGATCCGCACCACCGCGTTGGCCGAATCAACCCGTCGACGTAGAATCTATGTTTCAGTGCGTTGGAAATGTCGGAAAAAAAATGCACGTACACCGCCAACATGCACGTAAAACGCGAACACTACTATTTCTGTTTGGTTGAGAGTTCGCGTCGGCCAGTGTTCGCGAACGCAAACGCCTCGCGAAGGCTCTGTCAAACGGAGACTCATGGGGTGGGGAATAAAGTAAGTTTGTTAGGGGTGATTTTTTTTAATGGAAAATGATTGTTCAACTTTGTTTACAATCTATCTATCATATGTTTTCATTTATTTTAAACTATTTTTTAAATTATCTATTTTAAAATATAATATATAAATAAAATATAAACTCATATGACATATGAATTAAATTTAATTTAAAAAAAAAATTTGATAATAGAAAACATATTGAGGGTGCGTTTGGTTGCGCGATTGCAAAACTGATTCTGCAGGAATCTGCGATTGTAAAACTGATTATGTAGGAAATTCACTTTCTCAATTTTTTAAAATCGTAACTTTTGGACACTATTTATCTACAATTATTGAGTTTAAAACTGCGATTAAAAACTATTTGATTGTACGATTATAAGTGCAGCTTTCTACCATCATAAATACTACGCAATCGCGCAACCAAATCGCACCATGAGAGAAAGAAACAGTGAGTGCAAAGTGTTTGGCGCCTTTTTACATTGGACCTCATTTCAAAGATCTGGAATAGCCAGGCCCACAAGGCCACAAATGAGTGCTGTCACGGTCAATCTCAGCTGTCTGTCTATACGCATCTCAAAAAGTCTTCACAATCGAATGATCACAAGTCAAGTCCCTTTAATGGCTTCCAACAACAGTACCAACCAACCCTCCACATGGAGCTCCCCAACTTCTTCCACTGAGAGACACCTCTGATCAGATGTTTGTTGTGAATGAAATGCATGCATGGCCTATTATATTCGTTTGTTTATTTTTTAATAATAATATAAAACGACCTTCACGTGACAAAAGTTGGTTCAAGCCTTTTCCTAACAAGGCTGTCTAGGCAGGAATCCAGTTTATTGTTTTTTGTTTAAGAAGGCAATGAATTGATTAGTGACCTAATAAAGAAAGAACTTTAATTTGGTGGGATTTTAAAAACTCTGTTGGAGATTAATAGACTTCAGTATGTTAGCCCTGCATGCAACATTATTTTATTTACGTATTTATTTATTAATTTTATCCAATGTATTCTCTACTCACAACAAAACATGCATGATTTCTCCTGCATTGAATTACCTATGTTCAATGCTTGGTTTTCAAAGTTTCAAAATGTTTTATTGTGCACCGTTTCATCATTTAAATGATTATAATAAATGGTAACTATGAAGATATCCAAAGGCAATAAGGATGATTGATTTTCATATAAAAGTAGTTTTTATGTTTCTGCCAACATGCATGTAGTTGGAAAGTTCACTTTATCTAATTTGCTTGATATATATGTGGTAGGTTCAACCATCAAAATGTATATGTATAATTTAGTAATATAGTAGGTTTTATGGGTAAGGAATGTTTTCTGACATTCACATCTAGGCATCTGGCAAAATGGATCTTCCCATATACATACATTTTGATTTCTTTATGGTTTAATTGTCTTAAATCCTTCATAAAAACACAAAGGAAAACATTTACCGAATCAATTCAGAAATAGTACTAATAAGACACCGTTTGAATCCGTATTTTGATGGATTCTACTGTTTAAAGGGCAAATGTAGATCCAATTAGTTTTTTACTGTTAAATTATACGTGTTATGTCATTATATGCGTTATGTATAATACATGTAATTTCTATGTACTTGCATATATAAAATGATTAGACCTTAAAAGAAATACAAGCATTTATATATTCTCTCTCTCATTGTAACATTGAGAAATGTTGAGTTCTCCGTGTTTCACACGTTTTTTTTTTATTAAATTCAATTCTCACATGCATTTGAAAATCTCTAAAGACAATATTTTTAGAAAATGGATTGGAATATACAAAATCCAGAATTTACACGCACACATCCAAACACCCCCTTAAAAAAATCATCCAAGAATAAAAGATGATCTAGCTAAGAATTGCATTGATTTATGCTGATCAAACATATATACCCTTGCCTAGATCCACATCCAGATATCCAAATCTGAATTAGAATGAAACAATCGAATTTGGATATATAAATTCCTGGATCATACAATTTATTATATTTATCATTACAATAATTCAATTTATTTTCTTTGCAAATCATATTTCTATCAATTTTTTACAAGTATAAAATAAAGATATTTATAATAAATATATAATATAATAATTTTGGAGTAGATATTCTAATATCTACATCCATTCTGAATCCATTCAGATGTAATGTAATTATATATAAAATTTCGGATAAGGATATGAATGGAAAACTGGACAATTGATATATTTATAGCACTGATCAACTAGGATCTTTAATAACAGTTAATGAAAAAATGTATAACTAATTAGTACGATGAAGAACTATTCCACAGAGAACTGGTACTGCTCACAAGGTTCAACAAAATGAAAGCAGTACTATTATTTAATTGGCCTAATTAGTTAGAAATTCAATGTTTGATTAGTTCCATAAACAATGACACACCACTTGCAGGATATATCAATAATAAACATGAAGATGAACTTTAATTTGGGATAGAAAACATTCCAACGTCAACTTCGTTGGCTGATAGGAACAAAAAAAAAGCAGCAACAGCTCTTATTTCAATTGACAGCGATGAAAAATCGATGTGTGGAATAAATTAAAACTGCATATGAATAAGCTTTCCGAGGCAATGAAGAGGAGGTTTATCGTTAAAGGCATAGCCCACATGCCTCCACTGTCCTTCTTCTCTACCCCCACCCTACCAAGTGGTCCTTCAAAAACAATCAAAGTGGTCCTAATTGTGATACAAGATTTTTAGAAGCAGTTGCAAGTCACTCTCTCTATTTCCATCTCTTATAGATGCGCAGGTTTCACGGAAAAGGAAAAGAAAATGAAGGGAGAGTTACATTCCTCATTCCACACTCAAATTCTATAAAGGACAATGTCGCACCAAACAATTGACCTCTTGTACAACAATCTCATTTCACTGACAAGATATATCTTTTTGTTAATGAAACGTGTGATATATTTTTTACATATATGTAAAAGCATATACTTAATGTTATGTTTCCATAAATGGTTGGTAAAGTAGATTCATTAGACAAATGTAAAGGCATTAGTGATCCTTCCTTGCAACAAGAAAAAAGGGACCATGCATGTGGTAGGGGTTGGCCCTACATTAAAAAAGAAAAAGAAGAACTATTTAAACGGACTTCACAAAGTCCCACCTCCCCCTCCACACACACAAACACACACACATACAATAACAAATCATTTTGCACACCTTGCAACACTTACCCATTATTGTTATCTCCATTATTGCTTCTCTTCCTTTCATTCATACAATGATATGATTGATATACAATTAGTTTTTTTTGTGTTATGTGTATGTGATGGAGAAATAGAGAAAGAGAAAGGTTTGTGAAACCTAACTTTTGTAAGGTTGAATTTCATGATCATGACCAAAATGGAGCTCTATGAGGGATACCTTTTCGTCTCCTTGAATTGTTTGAAGTTGGGGGAGGCGTGGAGGGATAGATGTCTTTAACAATGCCTTCACGCAATTCCTCTCTCCTCCTTGAAACTCCTCCTCCTCCAATGTCTCTTTCCACCTTTGAATCCAACACAAAACAAGCATCTCCATTTCTCTTTATCCCTACAAGCTACAACACATTACCCCCACACACGCACAAAAAAAAAAAAAAAAAAACAATATCAACAACAAATTATACACAATTGCATTTTTCAAGTATAATTATATGGTGTTCTTGATGATAATTAAATCGACCCACATAAAAAAAAATGAATATCATTCCAATGGAAAAAAAACACACAATTTTCGACCATAATTCATCAAACCCACAACAAGAAAACATGGTAATGGTCATCAACAATGTGTGTTTGGAACTAACATGTGTGTAGAAGACAAAATTAATAAATCAAACAAACCAAACCTTACAACCAAGTGAGCAGAAACGAAAGGTATCCAACAAACTCCTCCCACAGATCTCGCAAATGTGGGTTGCGCCTTTGCTGGACCTCGGCTGAGGCCTCTCGTTCAAGAACATAACCCTAGCACTGTTGATCACATACGTCTGAACCTCGCTTATGTCGAGCTCCTTCTCCACCTCCGACATCCTCACCACGTCATGGTACGACGACCTCCTTATCTACACACACACACATATCACAAACCCATGTCATAACAACCAATATAATTCAATATAAATCGATTCGAATTACCATACCTGAATCACGCGATGGTCCGGGTGTCTCGTGGAGCGACAGTAGTAACAGAAGGGGTCGCCTGCGCAGTCCATGCAGTACATGTTGCATTCACTTCGCGTGGACTCTCCATGGACGTCACAGGCAGTGAAGAATGTCGATGTTAGCAGTGGCTCCAGCCATGGCGGCACCAACATTGCCTCCTGTATATCAAATGAAAACAAACCCAACATTATATATTATATATATAATATGCATTGCTTTTATGTAATGTGAATTTGCATTACCATTAACAATGGCTGGCAATTGGAGAATGCATTGGAGAGAGAGAGAGAGAGAGAGAGAGAAGAAGAAGAAGAAGAAGAAGAGATGGTTTAACCGAAACACAGTTTACAATTCAACAAAACCAGGGACGGCTGTGATTTGTTTGGGTCGGTCTGATGGATTTAGAGTCGTTGATTTATAAATTTGTATGTCGGTCGGCAAAAAAAACGCATCCCACGTGGAGCCACGTGGAATGTTTTGGACGGTCCGATCGAAGTGCGGACATGGGATGACGACATGCGGGGGTGCAATGACGGATGTGCCCCTGAATTCACGTCAGTGTTGATGAGTCCAAAGGCGAATCCGGACCGTCCAAAAGAGGTGATGTCACTGGGATGGGACCGGGTTAAGTCCAACACGTATTGAACAATTCGATGGTCCAACGCAATTGTGATCGTCCGATTTTATTGAGTCATTGTAATTGAGATATTATGTTAGAATTTAAAATTAATATTAAGATCAATTAAATTCTAACATTTTCTTTTTTATGATTCAATTAAATTTTATATCTCAAAGTGATAAGATCGGACGATCACGATTGCGTTGGACCATCGAATTGTCAACGCATGTTGGACCTCACCCAGTCCCCACTAGGATTAGAGATATCCGAGAATGGTGCATCCAAACGGTTGGGGGTGTTGATTAGAGGATGGGATAAAGCCGTGCACTGCATGTATATAGAATACTAGTTGTGTTGAAGGCTGGTGAGGTGTCATGATCAATCACTTGCACGTGATAGTGGTGGTCTCACCATCCCATCCTTAGATCAGTTCACTTTCTTGTGCAAGCATTTCAATGAAATATAAACATTTTCACAATGATTTTCATGGGATCCACTGTTTTTAATTATCAATATTGAATGACAGAATGAGAGACAGATAAAAAACTGGTGTTATTCAATAGACTCCCCCATCTTCATTTTTATGAGTCTAGTTTTGTTTATTTTAATTAACATATATTTTGATCTCAACTTTTGATTTTATTTTTTTTATATTTTAAAAGTCAACAAAATAATTTTTAGAAAAAAAAATTAAACGATAGTAGTTTTTTTAAAATTTATTATTTTAGTTAATGTAGAGCATAAATTGTTTTTAAAAATATTTCCAAAGTCCAAATTGATTTATCACCTTTTTTTTTCAAAATCATTTTTTATCATTTCCAAATAATTATTTTTGAGCCGGAGCTTCAATTTAATATCAGATTTTCACTTTTAGAAATTAAAAATTAAAGACTATATATTGTTTATGAAAAAAATTAATTAAAAATAATATTATAAAAAAATACTAATGAAAATTGATCCAAAACAAAACCTTAGTGCAAGAAAAATGATATACATATTCCATTTTTTTAATGCAACTTTCACATCCATCTCTTTTGTATTTTTTTGAAACCCGTAGATCGAAGCTACCCAATTGTGTTAATCCACCTCCGTTTTGATACCAACATGTGATTGCCATGCACATCCCCTCGCCTGGCGAGGTGGAAGAGTTGCACGAGTCCCTTGTGGACAACCCAGGTTTGAGTTTGGTGTGTATCTCTCTCTTATAGGGTGTATGTGTTCAAGGTCTTGTGCCATGTGTGTACTTACCCTCTATTGGTCTTGTTACAAAAAAAAAAAAAAAAAAAAAAAAAAAAAAAAAAAAACCATGTGATTGGAAGTATATGTAATCATGGCTGCGCAATTAATTAAAAATGTGGCTTATTATAATCGGTATGGGTGCGCCCATCATAGCATAATGACACCCGTCTTTATCTTGACCATAATAGCATATTAATGTTTTAGGACCGACCAATGCTGTTGATGTGTACTATTATTAGGCATATAAACAGTACAGGACCCAATTTTTAGAAGTATTTGTTTTTTTTAAGAAACTTAAATTATATAACTTTTAAAAAATGTTACAAGTTTGAAACTTGTTTTAAAATGAGAAGAGGGGGAGGTCGGAGTGAGAGTTAGAAGGGAAGACAGGAGCACACCAACTGTATGCGTCCTGTGATCTTAGGAGAAGAGAAAAAATACATAAAAATGTAAAATTTAAAAAAACCACAAAACGAAAAAAAACCACAAGAAATTCCATCTCGACCCTCAACCCGGGTCTATCAACAATGCCCCTCCAGACAGCCTCACCGATCTCACCCCTCCAAACGTGCGACTCCAAGAAGTGATGAACTGCAAAGTATCCTCCCAAATGTTTTCAATGTAGAACCGTTGGCTCATGAAAATCACTTTATTCCTTGACAACCAGATAGCCCATAAAGTCGTTGACAGTACTGTCTTGAACACGTGGACTTGGACCCTCAACCCGGGTCTATCAACAATGCCCCTCCAGACAGCCTCACCGATCTCACCCCTCCAAACGTGCGACTCCAAGAAGTGATGAACTGCAAAGTATCCTCCCAAATGTTTTCAATGTAGAACCGTTGGCTCATGAAAATCACTTTATTCCTTGACAACCAGATAGCCCATAAAGTCGTTGACAGTACTGTCTTGAACACGTGGACTTGGATCTAGTCATGCCCGGTCTGGAGAATGTTTTCATTTGCTCGCAATACTAGGGAATGTTTAGAAGTAATGGAAAAGTAAATTTGTGGAGATGAATGAAGAAAAATAAAATAAACTAGTAAACTAGGGTGAAGTTTATAAATATTGATTATAATGGACGACTAATAAGACTGAAACATGTTAGTGGCTTTTTAAAATGTAAGTTTATGTATTTTGTAAGTTGTGTCTTGTATTTGTAAATTTCTGTGTTGGATTTTTAGTCTCACATCAAAAAAAGATATTAGACTTGTGCACTGTATAAAGTGTAGTGGTTGTAAAACATGTTAGTGGTTTTTTAAAATGATAAGGAGTTGGAGCCTTTTCTTTTTGACTAATCAGATGGTGGAGATCGTTTCATTAGATGCAATCTGGGTTATCCAAATGGTGGATACGTCAGATGCAATATGCACCGTTAGATCGATCAAGAATCGGTTACACTGATCAAGGGGTGCCTTGGGAAAGGATGCATCGGATGATGATCGATTGGGACCGTCAATCTTGTAACTGAAGATCCAACGGTCCATATTAGAGGTAGTTATGTCTCATGGGATACCTTGAAAAGGTGCTCCTATGCCTATAAATAAACATGATTTCCTACCATTCACATGAACTCAGAAAAACACTATTTTTCTTAAAGTGTGTTCTTATATTGGGTTTCTGCAGAGCCTATTACAAAGGATCTTGGTTCATTTGGGTTCATCAATAGTATTCGCTCCACTCTCGTCAATACATGCGCTGGTAGAATATTCTTATTCGAGTTATTCTGCATATAGATTTGCAATATCCCTTGCACACTATCTGGTGGGGACAAATATTGTCTTAAGAAGAGCGACGCAGTAACGTGACTCAAAGAGGACAATTGAAGTCTTAGTCTTATTTTCAAACAAAACATGCGTTTATTCAACTCCATTCGTGAATATAATGCTTGAACCATACGGAAAAACATACGTCTGATCATTTAGATATAAATACAAGTCTCTCACGTGGAACAAGATACAACTATTAATTGACTCTTATATGTTAAAAGCTTATTACATTGACTTGAGCGAATGCCTGTGATTTTTTTTTTCCATCTTACTTCACAAAATAACTGTGGCATTCAATTGAATATGAAACATATCTCAATGGCATATTGTACCTCAAGCTATTATGGAAGAACTGATCGTTCATGAGTTTCAACGAATCGATTAAATCGGGTGTGTTATAAAATATATCCGTCAAGAATGACATGAGACAAAGATTTCGTTGAAATTCGAAAAAAAAAATTACATACATACATAGAGAGAAATAGACAATTTATGTTTTGTTTTTCTGGTTTTAATTTATTCTCCTTGTGGTGGCATTACAAATCTAATTTTCCCTATCAAATCCTATTGACTGTCTATCAATTATGTGTGTGTAATGAAGATTAACTTATAAATGAGTATATATGTAATCTGATAATGACCGTAATGACCTACACATAATAAAGAATTATAGTATTTTAATTACAAATTACAAATGAGTGTATATATAGTTTGACCTGTGTTTTAACATTATATTTTAACCACGAGATAACCTTCTGTTAGTACAGTTGTTCCTTGATAATCTAAAAACTGAAATCTAAAAACTGAAATGCAAGACATAGATCCAATAAAGAGATGTTTGAAACTCCTCGGCAAAGTAACACAATTCCATGTTTAACTCTTGGTTAATCAAAACCATTCACCGTGATCTAAGTAAATCTAGCTACCATCTATACAACAATTATAAAATCATTCAAATCATTTAAAATTTTTAATCTAGCAGATGCCTTGATTTATTGATCGAGGTAGACAGGTTGTGGATTATAATTGATCTTGATTATTTGATGAGCTGAATCAAGTAAGGGTGCATTGACTTGTAACCACTTTTTCGAGTAAAAATTAGCAACAGATATCAAAATCTTTTCTTGGATCTATATATTACGGGAAACGAAGTCTAGTACGAAAATAAAATTGGTTTATTCATGGAAATCTTGCCCCACTTATCTAAAGCAAAGTATGATTAATTTGATGACTTAAAAACTGTTTTGAAACCAATCACAAATAAACAGCCATTTTGTATTATTGGATATAAGATTCTGTGTGCCTGTGACAGAGAGGATCCAGACTATGCATAACTGGAAAGTGAAACCAACCAACCAAACAAAGCATCTAAATAAAACAACATATCCACTTCAAGATTAAAAAAAAAAAAAAACACACACACACACACAACCAAAAACACTAAAATTAAAGTGAGATTGTTCTTGTTAGTAACCCCACCTCCCAAAAACAAAACGGGCCAGGGAGTTCCAAATACCACCAAAGTTAACCTAAATAAACACCAAAACATACACCATACATAAAATAAATAAAAAAAACGAGAGTGATTCAATCAGTGTTCCATTCATCAGTTAATGTCAAAGGCTCACATGTGTCCCAGATAATCTCATAATCTTATTAGTTTTTTATATATAATGAGACACAAGTGAGCTATGACTGTGGACTTTCATATGCTGATAAGATCTAACATTGATTGGATCTCATCTCTAGAAAAGAAAGATGGATCAATTTCACCCGTCCCGATTGGAGGCCATGTAAAGCGAGACGGCCTTGGTCCCCTCAGACACCGCGTGCCTCCCAAGCTCACCTGGCAAGACAAGACGCACCGCCCCCTGTATCTCCCTCGACGTGATCGTCGCCTTCCGCGCGTGCTTCGAAAGCCTCGCCGCCTCCTCCGCGATCCTCTCGAACATGTCGTTCACCAACCCGTTTATCACCGTCATCGCCCTCGACGATATCCCCACCCCCGGGTGCACCTGCTTCAGCACCCTAAACACGTACCTCTTGTACCCACCCTCCACTCCTCCCCCTCCAATCTCCCCCCTCTTCTTCTTCTTCTTTCTCCCCTTCTTGGTCATGTTGTTCTCTTCTTTGGGTTGTTGGGTTGTTGTTGTTGGTGGTTTTGATTTCTTCTTTTCGGTGGAGACTTGGATTATTTCGGGTGCTTCTTGGTCTTTTTCTTGGATGAAGACATCCAAAACTTCATTGTTAGTGTTGTTGTTTTTGGTAGTGGTGGGTTCAGTGGGATCGACTTGGTTTTGTTGGGTGTCTTCGTTGACGAAGACGTTGAGAGTCTCACGGACGACTTTCTTTGTAGTCCTCACTAGAGTGCCCACCACCCTTCTTGGTCTCTTTGGAACCATTGATGTTTTGTTTTAATGGAGGTTAGTTGTACTGTGTGACCAAGGAGTGAATGAATGGAGAGTAAATAATAAAGTGAGAAAGGTGAAAAGTGGATTTGTATATGTGAAGTTGGTAGGGGTGTTTGTGGAGTGACACGTGCTTGCATACGTGTCTTGTTGTTGGGGGTGAAGTGGGCGACGTGGTTTAGAAGGTTTAGTTTGGGTTTTTTAAAAAATTGGGATGAGATCGTGGGTTCGTGGAGGATGAGTGAAATCTGGCCGTCAAATGTTAAGTGTGTGCGGATTACACGTGTTACTCTTGAGGGTCGGTAGACACGGTAGTCGGTAGTTGATATGGGCTTGATAGTCATTCATGTACGGTTTTTGATCCAACCCATAAAATAGTAGTCTGTAGTTGGGCCCAAAATCATTGGACATGTTTTTGCTCGGCACGCTGATACACATCCATTGTCCGTTTTACCTAGGCCTATCAACGGACCGGATACGGAACAGATATGATCATATCCGTATTTGTATCTAAATTTTTTTATATATATCCGTATCCGTATCCGTATCCGACGGATATTTAAAAAGTGTATCCGTATTCGATCTGAAATTTCGGATACGGATTCGGATAAATATCCGAAATAAATAAATAAATAATTAAATATAACAAATTTTCATTTAAAGTTTAAAAATTGACTTAAAATTAAAAATTCACAAACACAAGTCCTAACTTTATAACTATTAGAAAGAATAAATAAATAATTAAACATAACAAATTTTCATTTAAAGTTCAAAAATTGACTTAAAATTAAAAATTCACAAACACAAGTCCTAACTTTACAACTATTAGAAAAAAATATTAACATTTTTTTAATGCCATCGGATACGAATATTTTTTGGATCGGATAGGGGTATATCGGTATCCGATCCAAAAATTTTCGGATACGGATTATTTTTTCGGATACGGATACGGATTTTTCGGATATCGGATATTTTCTGCATTTTCGGATACAGATTCGGATCGGATGCAGATATTTTTTCGGATAATTGACAGGCTTAGTTTTTTAGTCCATATATTAATTAACAGGATAATGTTACGAACAATATATATTCTAGCCTTAATTTCAGTTTATACATGTTTTAAAAATTTTAAAAATAATATATTTCATCTAATAAAGTATATGCTTTTATAAAAAAAGAAAATATATGCTTTAATGAATTGCATAGATGCATTTATAGAATAGTATATTAAAATATGATTGCAATTGGAGTTTCAGACAAAAATACAAAACTACTACTGGGTAATTTATGGTATGCTTTGACATTATTATCCTCTTTATTGGATTTCTGTGGAGAAGTTACCTGAGCAACTTCTAAGTTGATGAAAAAATCATAAAAGGAAGAAAAAGAGAAGGGATTTAAGTGTATTTTTTATGGATTGATAACAAAAAAGCCTATATAATAATTTAGTAATCTTGTCATGTGATCAATAAGGGGCTCATAATGGATTTTCTTATATAAAAATATGTATACCTCGTTGATGTGACTATTGATGTGAGTATATGCTTAAGTGACAAATCACTATCGACGTATATGAGACTGAAAAAAAAATTATCTGTAACAAAACTCTCGGCCAATGTTTGGTTTGAGAATTAAATTATTATGAGATTTATGACTATTCTAGAATAAATAAAGATAAAATGATTTTGTGTTTCGTTATGTTTTGAATTATTCTAATTAAGAAACATTGAGAAACGTAATAATAATTTGACAATGGACCTTCATATTCTTTTAATTTGAATAACCTGAAATAACTTAATTCTAATGGGTGGATGGAATCATATACCACTTTACAGATTCTTATTTATTTCAGTCATTCATTTAAATATCAATAATGAGGTTATTCTGACTAATTTCATTTTATACCAGACTTATTCTCAAACCAAACATGGGCTTAATAATAACCTAGTGACAATGTGGTTCTATAATAGTGTTAGTGTATGAGGTAAAAAATTCAATCTTTTAAAGGGAAAAAACACAGTATCTTAATACATACATAATTATTTTGAATAACAGTATATATTTTAATGTAAGAGTGTATAATTAATAAAAAATTAAAAGATGGTGTGGATTGTAAATGAGGTTGTACTTAGAAAAAAATATAATATGACAAATTTGGTGATGAGCTGGTTCATGAAATAAATATACTTCACCATCGTTAATGTATTCCATTTGTAAAGCTCGAGTAGGTTCACATGGCCATTATATAGGAGAATGTCTTATCTACTTTGGCCTAGTTTGAAAATGGATTGAGAGTTTTTGAGTTTATAGAAAGCCGAGTTTATCAAGTCATTTTTAAATATAAAAAACCGTGATTTGATTAAAAGCTGCAAACATTTTTTATAAGTTAGTTTTTTCATAATCTGTTGAGAGAGCTTCAATTCGTCTCAATTTTAAATCCAGCTTCTAAAAAAAATAACTCTCAAACCCACACAATAAGAAATTTGGTTTTCAGCGACGGACTATGTCCGTCGCTATTGGTCTTTTGCGACGGCTAATGACCGTCGCATGTCCGTTGGCGTTAGTGGTGTCGGGAAGTTGGGCGACGGTGCATGTCCATCGCTAATATGATCTATGGCGACGGATCGAATCCGTCGCTAATATGGTCTATGGCGAAGGCTTTTAGCCGTCGCTGTTTGTCCATTCCTTATTATATAATCAGCCAGTTTTGGTGTTTTAGCGACGGATTTCATTCGTCAAAATAGGGTGATTCACAGTCAAACAAATCTAACCCTGTTTTCCAACCTATTTTTCATTACACCTACATATCCTATAAACTAAAAAAATAAAGTATTCATCCAAATTAACCATCAAATTAAAAATTCATTCTCATTCAAACCATTAAATCAAAATTTTTATACAATTTTCATAAATCAAATTAAAAAAAATACAATTTAACACTGACTAAAAAAGGAGCTTCACAAAGAGTTACAAAAATACTATTTGGATAAATACTAAATACAATTTAGTCTTTGGGAGTGTCACAGATTGGAAGGTTGATCTTGCTATGGCCTCCGTTTGTGTTATGGTCTCCTCCTTTTGTGTTATGGCTACATATAAAAGCTTTCCATGCAACATGCATCCTGAAGGGAATCCAAATACACATAATAAATAAATAAAATAAAGAACACTCAATTATAAAAATCTTTCCAATTGAGATTATAGAAAAGTATATAATGCATGTATAAATTAACCAAAAAACATGAACCTTTGTATAAACTTGCAAATGTGCATGGGTAAAGAACTTTCCAATTGAGAGAAAGACCTCAACTCCTCCGGGTGTTTCCAATTGAGCACTTTCTAGATAACAAGTGTTTTCACTGCTTTTGATTGAAGGTAGGAACAACAGTCTACTTCCTCTTTCTTAATAAACAAGCCAAATAAGTCAATTTCTAGACAAATAATATGTATTTCCATATCACTCAAATAATCTTCCTAGATATGAAATCTCTATAATCTAGTGACTGATTATTGACTAGCAAACCAATTATGTTAATGTATTGCTATACAATGTGTATAAAATAGAGCACAAATACCTAATGATTATTAAACTAACAAATTGGATGGATGACAAAGCATGGGCGAGAAAGAATAAAGCAAAAAAGAATTTCATGATATTTGAGGAGAAAAATAATCTTTGTAAATAATTTGATCCCTAAATTATTAGTGCATATATAGATTACCTACAGAAGTTTGTTTGCAGGAGATGACTTCCACTTTCGAAATTATTCTGTCTCAGCCTGGCCTGAATTCCATGTTCTATTTAAGAGTCTCCTAACTTGGCCTCCACATCAGAGTACACTGAACAACAACTATGTGTATCAATCAATAATCAGACTGCATAAATAAACAAACACCTCTTCAGCTTTTTTGGGTATTAATCTCTCTCATTCATTTTTCAGTCACTCCATTATTTTCCAAGCTATGTACATACACTTCTATTTGTATAAGAATCTATTTATTTTTCAAAATTGACTCTTGGAAAAGATCTATTCTTCTTTTTTTCTACATCCTTGAATCCCGAAACCAACTATATAAATATGTGGACCACCTGAGAGAGATGAAAATAATTTTTAATAGAGACCTGCTTGATCCCAACAACAATAACAAACAAATAAAACTATTAATCATTGAACCAATCGCAAACCTCAACTTCCTTGAACCTACTGCATCAACTAAGATTTTTTTTCTTTTGACGACATAAAGATCCAACCGCAAACCTCACCACAAATAAGAGGGAAAGGGAGAGAAAGAAATCCAACCTATGTAAAAAAAAACCCCAAATAGTGATGATGAAGGAAAAGGGGCGATGGGGCTGCGGTGGCCAGATGTAGTGGTTGTTTTTCAAGATTGAACTAATAGCAAATTTGCGACTGCTATAGTCCGCCGCCAACAAGTGAGTTGATCCGTCGTGAAATGTCCATTTTTTGTTGTGATTTAATTAATGTAAAGAAATGAGAATCATATAGTATATAGCAGGTGGCCCAATCTTTTTAGTAGATTTGTGGGAAACCTTGGAATTTGGATCTCAACATCCATTTCCTTGATTAGGTCCAAAAATCTCTGCAATCAGTAAAGTCTTTGGTCAAGAATGAATTCTAACCAACCCCAGTAATGCGATTAATTAATATTTTTTAATGTGATATTATTTCAGGAAATACTATAAAAAATAAAATAACTGCATCACACATCAAAAAGTTTTTATAGGAGACTCACCAGGCAGAGGGTGCAAGAACTTCAAGACAGACAAACTGCAGTTAGACAAAGAAGAAAAGAAGTAAACCAAACCAAGTTAGAAGTGATGACCCAATACTGAAATAAAATATGAAATTAATTTTTTTTTAAAATAAAACTGAAACAGAAAGGTGAAAATTTTGATTGTGTTGGACAAAACACCTATTTTTAGTGGTACAGACACCATTTATTGAGGATTGGATCTCTCTGTGCAACATAATCCACCAACGCCTATAACAAGGTTGAGCACACTCAATGTGATATAAAGCATACCAGAATTCGTTTAAAGTGGTAGACTCTTTCGGGTTGGTAGAGATCACTTTGAGAATTGCAATCACTCTTATCACATTGCCATCCGCCACAGGTACCATCTGAAGCACTCAAACCTTTACAACACTTGTAGCACCAAAAGAGAGAAAAAAAAATCAGTAACTGTGTAATTGAGCAGGAAAAAAATCCCACTTCGTTGTAGGCGATGGAGGCAATCGCGCCAACATTGTAGTCCCCAATTCCCAGACCTTGAGAAGATCAGGGATTGTCCTCGGAAATGCTCCTCCTTCAACAATCAATTATTTCCCCATAACAAGACACCCATATGTTTTAAAATAATATTAATAAAAAACTTAAAACTTCATAATATTTGATTTGTTTGGTTAAAAAAGGGATGAAAAAATCATTATTGGGAGAAAAGATGGGTCAAAGAAAACACACCTCAAACAGGTACTGGGCACCCTGTAATAGCCTAGACCTGCCCACATGTCATTCACCTCCAAATGACACAAAATTAGATAACCATCAAACTATATTTCAGGAAGAGATACCATGAGGTACAAAAATCGATGATGTACGGCCTCGCTAGGGAATCATAGCGGATGGTGTCTGCGTGTGAAGATCGGTGGCGTAGGATGATCGGACATGGAGGGTTGTCTCGTCAGCATAAGGGTACCAATGGGGATTGATGAATTATGCAACTGATTATGCATATTGGCAATGGTGGAGTACGTAGATCAACAGCGTCGACGGCAACAGTTTTGTTCTGCGAGATATTTGTTTCGGTGAGAAGAAGAGTTTTAGCTAATCGTGGAATGAGTTAGAAGAATAGGTACAAAGTTTGAGGGTGATCGTGGGTATTTTTAATTTGTTTTTATTTTTATTCCATCTGCGACTGCTATGGTCCGTTGCCTAAGGCCTTAAAAGATCATTCGTCCCAATAAACTTTGTTTTTTAATTTTTTTTAAACATTGGGGACAGACTTAGTCGGTCGCATATTTGCGACGGCCATAATCCGTCGCCAATAGTCATACTCATCCGTCGCCTAAAGTCGATTTTTTGGTTGTGCCGTTTCAAACGGACCTTAACATTTAAATAAAGAGATCTGCTACAGAGGCCCCATTATATAAGCCCCACTCATAGGCCCCATGAGGTGTCAAATTTCTATTGATGTCTAGTTGTCATTTATAAAGGACAAAAATTCAAATACAGAACTACCCCTATTTCTAACCGTTTTTTCTAATACATATCCACCACTTAAAAAAACTATTCCGGCCAACCTACTCATCATCGTCGAACGGCGTCACCACATTTGGATTCCTTTCGTTGCTCTCTATCATATGAGAGGTTGTTCGACTATCTTTTTGGTCCTCCTCCGGATTCCACATTTTTCAACCTTCATATCCATTTTTTTATAAATGTAACTAACTTTTAATAAAACATGAAGATCATATAAAAAAGTTAGTTACATTTCGTAATCTACAAATTAATTTGGAATGTAATTATCTTTAGAAAATTAATGCATATAAGTCCAATAAAATTATGAATATGTAACTGACTTTAAATATTAACAATAACATTCGAGATTCAAACTTCAACATCAAAACACTAAATCACAAAAACATGTGAAAAAATATCACATAAACTAATGCAATTGGTTTGTCATTTACATTTGAAATGTATCTGAATTTCAAAAAAAAAAACGGTGGAGATGGAAGTTGGAGGAGGTGGAGGCTAGAGGAAGGCTTGAAAGGTAGTCAAACCACCTCTCATATGATAGAGGATGATGAGAGAAATTCAGAGGTGGTAACATTGATCACCAGAGATAAACAAACAGACCAGAATGATTTTTTAAAGTAGCAGATGACTTAAGAGGGTATAAAAGGGTATTATTGGTAATGTCATCAATGCCACCTCATGGGGCTTACATAGAGCCTATGTAATGGGGCATGTGAATCATTTTCCTTAAATAAATTCATCATTGCATTTCATATGTTTTCTAACTCAATAATGATTCTCAGGCCCTAATTTCACAGACCCCAAATAGGCCCATGATGTGGCAAGTGTACAATGTCTATTATACCCTTAATTCTATTTTGTGTAACCCGACGGTTATGATTTTTTCCGTTTTGTTTGGGCTTCAACAATTAATAGGATTTCTCAATCGCACAACGTGGAGAACCATCAATTGCGATCATTTTTTTTTTGAGAAGTCGGTGGTTTTTGTTTGGTGTAAGTCTGATCTAAATTTAATATTTGAGAGAAAAATACAGGTGTCATTGTAAATTCATCTGTGCTTGGACGTGTAAAGCAAGGTGTCATTGTAATTTCACCTTCGCAGTGACGTGTCTGCCTTGTGTGAGTCTCTCTATTCTTCCATATTTTTGTTTTTGTTTTTTTCATGCTTTCTCTCATACATTTCTTCAAGATTTTATTACCGCCTCATCTTCGGCCTCTTCGTCTCCCTTGAAGAGGCGGTTCGAGCCCGTCGAGTTGCTGAAGGCCACCGCCGCCGTCCGAGTAGTTTGCTTGATACTATTGTTACATTGTTGACATTGAAAATAGTCATGTTTTAAATATGTGTCATTTTTGTTATATTCGATAATGTAACAGTCAACCGCATGCATGTATTGATTTATATTTTTGTTACATTAATAAATGTAACATTTAATCACATATAAATTGTGTGGATTATATAAAATATTTAGATAAATGTAACTGTTATGTTACATTTATGTAAATGTAACAGTTTTACTTTGATGATTAAAGTCCATGAATGTGTCATCACTTATTCGATCTGCTTTTTGTTACATTCAAGCATAAATGTAACAAATCTGTTTTTAGTTACAATCATATATAAATGTAACAAACTATAACATCTACCAACACACCTTACATTCATTCCACTAATTTAAATGATCTCTTTAATTTTTTTGTGCATTTATGGAAGATAGAAACTAAAAATGTCACATTCTTCATAATCATGTTATTAAAAAAAATTGGAACATCTGAGACATCATATCTTTCTTATAACAAATGTAAGAGAGTAACATACAAATGTTATATTTCTCACAGTTTTATAAGCATTACATTCATTTTGAAGAATTCATCAGAAACCTAATTAAAAGTTACATTTCATAAAAAAAACATTATTGTACAATGCAATCTATATTACTTCGTCGTCATTCCTTGAATTTGATTATGAAAAATTTGTAAAGAAGTTTCAGGTTGAAATGCAAGGTATTGGATGAATAGATTTTGGGGTTGTAATGCAAAAAATAAAAACAAATGTCTGCTCAGATCGTCAAAACGGAATCAAAGGTGAGTTTTGAGGAATCTTTGACCTAGATTTCATAATCTGTTTTGATTTTTGGGAACTATGAATTTTGAAAGTTTGTTTTGGTTTGCCGAAAGAGACGGGGATGGACAATTAAAAACGAAAACCGAAATTTTTTGATTCTGTGATTCCGAATTCAAAGGGTTTTTAAGTGGGGGTATTTTTGGTTTTTGACATTTTACTTTTTTTTGAAAAGTCAACAAGCCAATCAATGAGATGATGACACTTCATGAGGCTTGTGAGTAAGGCTTATATTTTGGGACCTGAGTATCACCACTGTTTCTAACTACATCCATCCGTCGTGGTCGCCTCTTCTCTCTCTCTCTCTCTTTCTTTTTTTTTTTTTTTTTGTGCTAAGCGCGATTGGTAGGTTTTCGTTGAATATATGGATGCGATGCATAAAAATTGGCATATCTTGCTTTTGACAATACTTTTTGTAATGGCCTTCTCTTAACTTTCTATTTCAAGTCTTTTTTTGCTTGGTTATTTCCTGGTATATGAAGATATTTATACTCTTTTTCACATCTATAAATATGAAATTCAGACTCGTGTGATAAGTCAGAGTCCTGAAAGAATTACTTATGAAATACCTCCTTTGGAAACTCATTTACTCCACAATTTAGACAGAAATAGAATTGTGGCCCTGGGATCTTGGGTAGAAACATGCGATATTTTAGTAGGTAAGTCTTCAATGGACCTTTTTTTATTATGTATTTCTTCCTACTATTTTAACAAGCTTATTTGAAAAAAAAGATTCTTCAACGGCCATATATTTTATTGGTCGTATATAATTATATTCCTTAAAAATCCTTCTCAATTAACAACAATAAAATTCTCCAAATATTCGAATGGTATAACATCAGATTCTCCGTGGGCTATGAACAAATGATAACATAACTACAAGTAAAATATTAGACGACGCAATCATATGATCATTTTTAAAAATATATTTCATTGAATGAAATATATATTTTTTTATAAAAAATAAATATATATACTCCAACAAATTACATAAATTCACTTTTTCAAAAAAATAAAAAAAATACATGTTTTGTATAACCACTCTGGATATTAATGAGACTACTCTTGAGATTGAAAATTTGAAATGACATTGTGTCACAACGCCTTAATTAGAATTATTTCATCAGCCTAGTGGGAAAAGACATTGTTTCCTGAGGGTCACTTGACTCACTTCTGGTTCAAAATATATTATACACAAATGAAAAAAAATTGCACAACTCTCACAATCTATTTTGAGCACATGCCTGTCATAGACTATCTAGTATTAGTATTGTTCTGTCATTATATATTAGGTACTTTGTAGTCTATTGATACAAAAAAATATAATTATTTTAGTGAAAAAGGTGCGTGCCCATTCTATATATACATATTGTAAAACGATTGAAATTTTTTCAAACCATATCCGCATGCAATACAAAACCATGGACTACTCCCCACAGTATGCATCCAAAGAAACATTTGTCTAGTATGCTGACTTTGCCCCTTCACGAAAAACAACACTTATATCCAAACGAAAGTCCTGTGCCCTCTACGTCCACTGAAAAGTCATCATGTATGTGTGATGGTTAGTCCATTTTGGAGGTGAACAAACTTATAAATGTCATCATCAATGAGCATACCATGCCCACGCAATTCTCGTGGATCTAACACAACTTATGTTATAACATGGGTAATTGCAAAAATGACCCCCCTAAAATGAATATTAGCAAAATAGCCCCATGTCTCGAATGTTAGCACACAATAGCTCTATGACCAAGACAACGTTGACAAAGTTTTTTTTTTTTTGTTTTTTTAAAGAGGCGTGATTTATATATCACGTATATCTTTAAATAAAAAAACTCTTCTTTTCTCTCTTATACATTAGGTATATTTGTTATCAAATTAAATTAAAATCAATTGAAACAATATTTAAATATTTAATTTTATCTAATATTAATGGATATATTAATTTTAATTTTATGTCTATCTCAACAGATAAGATTGAAATTTAAATTTTTTTTACTTATATGAGATTTTTCAATTTAGATAAAATCTTAATAGATAAGGATGAGACAAACATAATCCAAAATTTAAATATTATCTCAGTCTTATCATTGATATCTTATATAATTTGAATTTTAAAATCTTAAATAATTAAAAATGTAAAATTTCAATGTTAACTGTGTTGATATTTAGATAAAATTCAAAAATCTTAACCAGGAATAATTGAATATTTAAATTTTATTATAATATAATCTGATTTTAATTTAATTTAAAATCCAATCTAAAAATGTTAATGGATATTAGATAAAAAAAATTACAAAAAAGAAAGGAGAGATGTGGTATATATATAACCTTCTATTTTCACTAGAGACGTGATATATATATCACATTTTCAGTTAAAAAATAAAAAAAAATCAATCTGCACTGATGTGGCATTGTTGACCAGGTCAATGGGACTAGCTTTTAGATGGGAGAGGCTATTTCTACAAATATTCGTTGTAAGGGGGCTAAAAGTGCAAATTGCCCTAAATGTCATCACGACTAATGCCCCTTATAAAAGGCCATAGATCCATTCAACAAGAACATCAAAAAAGAAAGAGATACAATATCTAGCTAGGTGAGTGTGAAGTTTGAACAATACATATATGGCTTTCAGTGAGCAACAAGAGGTGTTGGTGAAGGAAGCATGGGAGATCATGAAGCCCAACCTGCCACAACTCAGCCTCCGTTTCTTCACCACGTAAGAAGAAGATATTGGTCTCTCTTTCACTGATATTATTATAGACTTTTTATGTTATGCTTTAATTCGAGTCAATTGATTAGGATTCTAGAGATAGCCCCGGCAGCCAAGAACATGTTCTCATTCCTGAAAGATTCAGAGGAGATACCAAAGAACAATCCCAAGCTTAAGGTCCATGCTGTTAAGGTGTTTAAGATGGTCAGTCCTCTCTCTCTCTCTCTCTCTCTGCTCTGTTTCTCTCTGTTCTCTTAATTAATTATGGTTGATGCGCGCAGACGTGTGAGTCCGCTGTCCAACTTCGCGAGATGGGCAAAGTAGTCGTCGCAGAGACCACATTGAGATACCTGGGGTCCGTCCACCTCAAGAAGGGTGTCCTAGACCCCCATTTCGAGGTACCCCCCAAAAAATCATTTTTTGTATAAGTGCTGCTTAGATAGTGTTTGAAAAAAAAAATTAAAAACAGAGTTTGAATGAACAATTTTTCCCAATTTCACTTAAAACAGTTTTTAAAAATAATTTTCAAAAAGCATGTTGTAGTTAGTTTCATGAATAGTTGTTTTTTGCTTTTTCCAAAGACTTGGGATCACTGAAATCATTTGAAAACAAGTTTTGAAGAATCTCTAAAAGTTGCTCAAATCACTCCCCAAACGTGTTTTTAAACTGTGTTTAGATGTGCGGTTAAAATATCAAGATTATTAAAATCTCACATTTTTCACTCTGTTTTTGAAAAATGTCATTACTAGGCTTGCTAAGGAGGATTGAAAAGTTGAAAATAAAAAATGTGTTTGGATCAGCGTTTGAAATCTTTCACTTTTCAAACGTGGAATATGTCCAAACACAGGACTTTACATGGTTGAGTAGCATGTTGAAACAAGGCTTATTTTATTATAGGTTGTGAAGGAGGCGCTTCTGAGGACAGTTCGGGAGGCGGTGGGGGACAATAAGTGGAGCGAAGAGATGCGTGGGGCATGGTCCGTCGCGTATGATCACTTGGCGGAGGCCATCAAGGCGGAGATGAAAGCGGAAGCCGGTCAAGTCGATTCTGAGGCAGTGGCAGATCGGGTTCCAATTGCGACTGACGTTTGATCATGTGTGATATTTGAATTTGTGATCTGGGATTAATAAAGTGTGTTTTTGAACTATAAGAGTGAAGAGGGAAAGAATGGTTATTTGAATTTGTGATATTTGGCAGCTTTAGCCTGTTATTTGGAATTGGTTTTGTGTTTTTGGTTTCCATTTAACATGTTATTACATTGATTTTTGAAAATAAATATAAATGTGGTTGATAGTTTTTTGAGAAAAGGTAGAAACCGATTTCATATAGAAAAGAGTCAGTACAGTTCTGAATTGGGGATGAAGAGAATAGAGAGTGAAAATAAATAGATAAGAATGCGATACATGAGTGACACGCCAGCGGACAAGACGTCAGCTCGCCTCCAGGACCCGTCATGCCACTTCCGACTACGTGCTGACCTCCAAGCCACTCCCACAGAAGTGAATGCCACCCACACCAACCAGCTCGTGTGCGCATTCCCGGATGAGTCACATCATGAGCTCCCACATGTTTTCTAAGTATACCCGTTCCCCTTTGAATATCGCCGCGTTGCGCGTCAATCAGATAACCCACGCCCTCACCGGCATGATCATGCGGGCCACTGCCTTAGCCCTCCCCCTGTCCGCTCATGAACAGAGGCCTCTGCTGGCCTCCCACATCCTAGCCAGAGATGAGAAGGGAGCGAGCGCCGTCGCCCCGCCGACCTCCTGCCACAGGTCGCGCGACACCCAGCATTGGCTGAATAGATGTCCCACTGATTCGGGGGCTTCACCACACAAGCCGCACGCGACCAACTCCTCTTGTCTCCACTTCGCCCGATATACCTTGGTTAGGAGGCGCTCGTGTGCTAGGAGCCACAAGAAGAATTTGATTTTTAGTGGTACCTTTAAGCCCTATATATTCTTTGCGCGCCCACACGCCAAGCTTACTGTGGCCATCTCCCGTCTCCTCCACGTGTAACAGCTTTTAACAGATATTGCTTTGTTGATCGAGGGACGCCACCGCGGCCTGTCTTCCCCTTCCGTGAACCCCTCGCCCCAGTCTCGGAGCCGCTCCCGCAGCTGACCCAATTGTGCCGTCACTGTCGCTGGTGGTCGGGACCGACGTAATGGGATGAGCTACTGTCTCTTGTCTCCCTCCTCCACCCAGAACTCGCGCACCGGCCCGCTCGTCTGTTGTGCTATCGCAAACACCGCCGGGAACTGCGCGGCCAGCGTCTCCTCCCCGCACCACGCCTCGTTCCAGAAATCCACCCCTCCCAGTCCCGATGTCCCATTGCACTGCGGCCTCGCACTCCCCTTGCCTGCTGAACATCCCTCTCACCAGATGCGACGCGCAGTGTCCCATGACCGGCCATCGGGACGCCCCGAAGCCCGCCCCGCCGTATCGCTCTTGAATTAGCCTTGCCCACGAGCGAGAGGGCTCCGCTAGCCACCTCCAGCACCACTTGGAAAGAAGGGCGGCGTTCATATCCCGCAGATCAATCACGCCTAACCCTCCTTATTCCTTGCTTAAACACACAGTGTGCCAGTCTACGAGATGTGGCTTCGTTGGTGTCAAACCTGGATTTTACCACAGGAACCGTCTTTGTATCACATCAATGCGGTTAAGGACACCCACCGGCACTCGGAACACCGAGAGGAAGAAAATGGGGAGGGACGTGAGCACCGCCTTCAGCATGATGAGGCGTCCCCCGGAGGAAAGTTGCCGCCCCTGCCACCCCTCGAGCTTTCTGCGGAAGCGCTCCACCAAAGGATCCCGATCGGCTACCGCATACGTTCGCAGACCAACGGAAGTCCCAGCACCCGTGCTGGGGATTCACGGACCTGGCACCCCGCCGCCTGCGCCACCCCCGCTACCCGCTCAGCCGCCACGTTAATGGGGAGGAGAGCGCATTTCGACCAATTGAGCCGTAGTCCGAATACGAGCTCGAAGAAGAAGGCTATGAACCGGGCTGCCCGTGCTGACTGTACCGAGGCCTCCAAGAACATAAGCGTATCATCCGCGTACTGTGCTAGTGCCACTTGTTGTCCACCTGCCACACCGGAGAGCCCGGTAAACCACCCGCCTCGTGACGCAGCACCGCACATCCTGCTGAGGACGTTCACCACGAAGACGAACAGGATCGGTGAGAGCGGGTCCCCTGCCTTAGGCCCCGGTTCAGGTGGAAGAAGCCGCGGGAAGTCCCGTTTAAGATGATCATGCCCTGCGCTGAATCCAGGCACCTCGATATCCAGCGTATCCAATTCTCCCCAAAGCCATGCAGGGCCATCACGTGATAGAGGAAATCGCGATGCACGCTGTCATAAGCCTTGGCAAAGTCGATCTTCACAGCAAGCCCCTGTAGTCTGTCCTTGCGCAGGGCTGACACCATCTCTTGTGCCACCACCAGTGGCGGAGCCAGAATTTTTATAAAGGGGGTCTAATGTGACTTATATAAATATTTTTTAAAATTATATCATTATATTTTTTTATTTCAATAGCATAGATTAAAAATATGTATAAAATGAAATACAGACATTCATATAAAACATATCACTAAATAATTATAAAAAATAATTATCATATTTTAAAACGATATATCATATTTCATATTGATAATTCATAAAAAAAATATCAATACATAAATCTAACAAGGAATAAATATCATTAAATTTGACTTCGTCTAGATTTCATATTCTGAAAATGTTGAATGATTTGATTATTTTAAAATATTTACACAAATATTTTAAACTTTAAATAAATTAGTAACAATGATAATAAGGTAAAATGAAAAATTTATATATCTTCAAAGTATTGATGGAAGAGATGAGATGATTAATTATAGATTGTAGATTCTCAATTGTAAGACATTTAATGGAACAAAAAGTAAAAATTATTTAGAAATGAATATTGATATTAAGAACAGTTGAAATATAAAAAAAGAAAGAAAAAAGAGATTCAATAATTTATTTTTTTCAAGATGGGTACTTAGGTGAAGACGCTGAGAAGTGAATTCATGCTTCTATAGCTGTTTGTGGGATATGGATAGAAGGAGGCTTGGGGGTAAATGAAAAAAGAGAGTTAAAAATGATTTTTGTGTTATGTGGAGGGGAGAGTGTTAATTAAAAGAAGGGGTGAGTGCACACCATACACATGGATGATCCAGATAGATAATAGATGGTTGTTTTAATTTTATTTTATTTAGTTTCGAGTGGTTGTTGTTTAGAGAATTTCACATGTAGGTGGGGCCTATGATCTATAGACTCTAATTAAAATTAATTTACCACAAAAAATTAAAAGGATCTAGAACAAAATTAAAAGGACATGTAAATAAATAAAAAAAATTCAGGGGGGGCACATGCCCCCCCTGGGCCTATGGTGGCTCCGCCACTGGCCACCACGAAGCTATCCTGCAAGTGCCTTCCGGGTAGGAAAGCCGCCTGGGAAGCATCGATGAGCTCCGCACACACACCCTTCATCCGCACCGCTAAGACCTTTGCCACGATCGCGTATCCGACGTTTATGAGGCAAATGGGTCTGAAATCATCCACCGAAGCCGCCCCCTCTACCTTCGGGATAAGGGAGAAAAGAAACGCATTTAGGCGGCCCCCCCTGGAAGAGTTCATCAAAGACCTCAAGCACCTCCGCCTTCACCGTCGACCAACATGATTGGCAAAATTTATATGTGAAGCTGTCCGACCCCGGAGCTTTATCTCCCTCAGCACCAAAGACTACCCGCTTTACCTCTGCCTCCTCAATGTGGTTGATAGTTGATAATAAGTATTTACTAATGAAAGATGTTATACCGATTGAAAGATAACACGTGTCTTATCACATGATAAACCTATGAGATTTTAAAATGATTTTAAACCGGAAAATAACTTTGTTTCTTATATGAAAATTGAATTCAATGATTTTTACATTGAAACTGAAAGAGATCTTGCTATTAAAAGTTCATGTAAACATTAAATTGAATTGCGAGGTTCATAAATCTAAATAATCGATTAATAAACTAAACCATTTATGAATTATTTTATCTTTAAATTATGTCACTCCATATTTGGCACTTGAGGTGTCCTCCGAGGCTCCAACCCTTGATGGAACCAACCCCCCACCCAAAAAAAAAAAATCATGATTGATCTTCCCATGCTTTCCCAGTGATTCAAGAAATTGCGTAGGAGTGCTAATACAGTTCCTGCAAGTTCCACTTTTTTATATCCTAGTATAAAATTAAAATAGAAAACTAAAAAAATTATGCAGGTAATTCATTTTTGTATTTATGTAACTTTTTTTTGTGGAAATATATAACTTCACCAGAAAAAATATAAATTAAATAAAAATTAAAAAAATGATAAAAATGACCTCCAGAATGACATTGACTTCTCCCAAATAAGGGGGAATCTAATCCTATCAAAAGAGGGGGGGGGGGGGGGTCTATTAGGTTTGACATTGGAATAAGGGATTAAATCACATATTATCTCATATGACATAAGAAAAAAAAGGATAAAGTATGGACAATTGTCCATATTTTGAGAGAAAAAATGGAGATATTTTATTCTAGGTAAAAGGTAGAATAAACTTCATTATCATTTTTATCCTTATTTTGTAAAATATAGATAACATTTATAACTGTCCTTTCCAAAAACACAAAAACAAAAAAACTTCATAAAACTAAAACCAACAATATTAATGCTAGATTTGATATATTTTTTAAATGTTTTTGAAGTTATCTTATATTTTACATTATATGATCCAAATGCAAAGTTAATGATAAGTACACAAAAAAATAGAAATAACAAAATATATTATCAATTGTAAATATGGATAAAAATAATGATTTTTTTATCTTTATAAATTAGACAAATTTATTTTAAATATTTATCCATTTATCAAACTGGACCTTAGAATTTAGACATTCAACTGCCTATCCCAAAGTACAGCAGCATGTTAACCAAACTGTCCTCTTAATCAACCAACAAATTAATTCAACGCGACAAACAATAAACCCACCTAAACAGAAATCTTACAACAAGGGCTCTTCCCACCATTCACTCCCAAATCCCCCTCTCTCTATCCCAACTTCCCCAAAAAGTTCAAAACATAGAATCAAAACCTCTCAACAATCACAAACCCACCCTCCCCCATCATTTCCCAACCAAACCTCACCCGCATCTTCAAAACCAGACACACCTCTCCTTCCCCACAAGGCATCACAACATCATCGTCGCCAACCTCATATTGCTCGTCCCGCTCATCCTCACCGGACACCCGGGCGCGAAGTATGCGTCCCCTTTCCCGTGCTCGAGCACGCCTCCTTCGGTGTCCGCGGCTCCCACCTCCCTGCGCTCCTGCGCGCGCTCATCGGGTGCGGCTGGTTCGGGATCGAGTCCTGGATAGGCGGCGAGGCCGTGTATCTCCTGTTCCTGCGCGCGTTCAAGCTCTCCGCGCTCGCGCACAACGTGCCCTGGCTCGGGGCCTCACCTCTCGAGTTCCTCTGTTTCACCCTGCTTTAGTGCCCGCAGGGCGTCGAGGGCATGCGTGACCTCGAGAAGTACACAGCGCCGGTGCTTGTTTTCTGATGCAGAACGGGTGACCGATGCGTTCTGGGAGCGATGAACTAGAAAAAGTTCATTTTGAATTTTTCAAATAATCATAGAAAAACTGGCTAGTAGAAATAAACGGTGGTCCGAACTCAGAATCGTTTAAAATTTTTACTGGAGTGAGATATCGAAGATATCTTCAAGAGTTATCATTACGCCACAACATGCATATATTTTCATATTTTCATTTTTTAGCTTTCAAAATAGTCTTTTTGTTATTTTTAGTAACTTTTTAAATTTAGCATATCTTTATCATAACAAATGAGATTTGATTTATATCAAAATCGATGATCTTCTAGATTTGATTATAACTAATTTCGTTTTTTACTAATTTTTATAAGTTTTTTCCTATTATGAAAGGAATGGATGCTTGTAATCTAAGCTTTTCAATTGTTCATTAATATATTTCTGAGTTTTATTATTTTCTTTGAGAATTGTGGTTTATTGAAGGATCTTAACGCTTGTTGGATCTTTGTTTTAGTTTTTCCCTACGTTATTTTTTTGATGGCCTGGCTCGTGTGCTGGTAGTGCATGAAGGCCGGGGGGTTTGCATACCATGTTGTCGATGACGTCGAAGCTCACGCGAAGTGAATTCTGGTTGGTCTTCTTCCCTTCTCTGACTGCTAATGTTGGATTCTGGGTTACTCTGGCCCTCAACATCCCCGACTTCACCCGCTATGCGAGGACACAAACCGATCAGGTGATGCAAATTAGTTATGATCCATTCTTAACAAACTTTTAGGCCTATAAATAGGACATGGAGGGAAAAGACATCAAATTTTAGTATTTTATTTTATAAGCTTTCAAAGAATGAAGACTCAAATTTGATGTGTTCCAAGAATTCCCATATTTAGTCCCATATTTAGTCCCACATTGGTTACAAAACGAGAGAAAGCAAGGAGCATGGGCTATATTTAGTCCCATATTGGTTACAGCCCTGTGTAGAGCACAAAAAATAAAATCCAGGTGGGTGGAGTTTGAACAATACATGGCTTTCAGTGAGCAAGAGGTGTTGGTGAAGGAAGCATGGGAGATCATGAAGTCCAGCCTGCCACAACTCAGCATCCGTTTCTTCACCACGTAAGAAGAAGACATTGGTCTCTCTTTCAGTGTTTTATTATAGACATTTTATGGTGTGGTTTAACTGGGGTCAATTGATTAGGATTCTGGAGATAGCCCCGGCTGCCAAGAACATGTTCTCATTCCTGAAGGATTCAGAGGAGATACCCCAGAACAACCCCAAGCTTCAGGCACATGCTGTCAAGGTGTTTAAGATGGTCAGCCTCTCTCCCTATCTCTCTCACTCACTCACTCACTCACTCACTCTGATCTGTTTCTCTGTTCTCTTAATTATGGTTGATGCGCGCAGACGTGCGAGTCCGCCGTCCAACTTCACGAAATGGGCAAAGTAGTCGTCGCAGAGACCACATTGAGATACCTGGGGTCCGTCCACCTCAAGAAGGGCACTTTAGACCCCCATTTCGAGGTACAAAAAAAAAAAAAAAAAAAAAAACACACACACACCCTTCATATCTGTATCAAGTATTGTTTAAATAGTATTTGAAAATGAGTTTGAAAATTTAATTTTTATAGTTTCACTCAAGGGCAGAGTAAGGAATTATAGAACAAGTGGGGCCGGGAGGCTAATAGAATTAGAATAATAAAAAATATATTCATAAAATAATATAATTATATGATAATTCAATATAATTAAAGTTGACGAATAACGACTGAGTCTTTGAAGTAATGGATAATTATTTTTTTACTACTTCTTTCATATTTAGAAAATCTGAAAATTTTATTTGAAATTTTTTTTAAAAAAACTTGTAATCTCATTATTTACCTTCACAAAAAATTTAAATAATAAGCTTGAAATTTTTTTTAAAAATAAATGTGAAAAAACAATTGATCACAACACAAAGATATCCTTAAAACATAGATTTAAAATATTAACTTCTAAGAAAGACCGAGATATTCAAATTAGCGATAATGAAAAAACAAAATAAATAAAAAAATCATTAACAAATAAAAAGCCAGGGTTTTTCAACCACCATCCCTTAAAACCAAGTTTTTTTTTTATCAATTTTAAAAAAATGCAACCCATATGTAGTCATTTCACTAACGCATTATATGAAATCAAATAATGCAATATATATTTCACTATCTTCGTATGTCTTTTATATAAAAAATATAATTAAATTACATTCAATTTATATAAGTATGTATTTAATTTTTGTGAGGAAAGATACCTAATTAGCTAAGCATATATTAAAAAAATTGTGTGAGATGCAAACGGGAATGCAAACTGGACTGAATATGACAATTTTCAACCTCAATACTCATGTCACATTTCAAGTCATTTCATTATGCCCCCCTTCAAAAAACAATAATTCAATTTTCAAAATGGTCTTTCCCAAGAAAATTTTTCCTGGATAATATATATCTACATTGCAGGATACCAAACTTTTAGCTATAAAATATTTTACCAAATAATATTTTTTCGTAGGGGATTCGTTTGCCGAGAAAATCACCACTTCAATGTTATTAATAATCGGCTGTGTCTTATCAACCACTCAGTTACCAACAAACTGTTTTCCTTGGGAATAACATTTATCAACGAATTCGTATCTTTTATTAAGAAAATATTTCACGGCTAAATATCATATTTCTTATAGTGACTTTCCACCCATGGTTTCGGCTTTGGGGGGTACCCCCTGGCTCCGCCCCTGGTTTCACTCAACACATCTTTTAAAAATTACTTTCATGAAACATGTTTTTGTTAGTTTCATGATGAGTTGGATTTCGCTTTTTCTAAGCACTCCAGTTTTCGAAACACATTCATAAATTTCGTTTGGATATGTAGTTTAAACATGAGGATTTTTTAAAATTCTACGCTTTAAACTCAGCTTTTAAAAAGTATTATTTGATTAATTGTATTTTTAATCGTTTGGATCCTTTCCGGGAATCTTCCACTTTTCAAAAGGAGAATTTGTCCCAACGCGGATTTAAAAGACCAGGCTTTAGATGATTGAACAGTAATGTTGAAACAATGCTTATTTTATAATAGGTTGTGAAGGAGGCGTTGCTGAGGACGGTCCAGGAGGCGGTGGGGGACGATAAGTGGAACGAAGAGATGCGGGGAGCGTGGTCCGTGGCGTATGATCACTTGGCGGAGGCCATCAAGGCGGAGATGAGGGCGGAAGCCGGTCATGTCCATTCTGGGCCAGTGGCAGATTAAGTTCCAATTGCTACTAACGTTTCATAATGTGTGATGCGTAATTTATTTGGGATCAATAAAGTGTGTTTTTGAACTATAGGGGTGAAGAGGGAAAGAATGGTTATTTGAATTTGTGATATTTGGCAGCTTTAGCCTGTTATTTGGAATTGGTTTTGTGTTTTCGGTTTCCATTTAAAATGTTGTCACTAAGACATTGATTTTTTAGAATAAATATAGATTTTTTTTAAGAAGGCAAACAACTTACTACCCAACCGATTTCATTAAGAAAAAAGTCAGTACATATTTAAATAGAGTTGAGAGGATATATAATCAAAAGAAAATAACTAAAAAAAACCTATGAGCTCCCACAGGTTCTCCATGTACACCCTCACGTCATTGAAAACAACTTCATTGCTCGAGCGCCAAATCACCTGAGAACCCGTAGGGATGACTGAAGTTGTGATGCTTTGTGCATGCCCCGGGGTTTGGGTGTCAAGATTCCAATAAATATAGATGATGTTGACAGTTGATAATGAATAATAATTAATTAGAAATGTTTGACAACAAAAAAAATAAAAATAAAAAATAATAATGAGAAATGTTATATTGATTAAGAGATGAGATCCAGTCAGTGTTGGATCCTATCATTACATGTCAGTTCCTAATAAGGAAATGACATGTGTTCCATCACATGATAAACATATGAAATTTTAAGATAATTTTAGATAAAAAATAACTTTGTTTTTTAGATGAAAATTGAATTCAACGATTTTTGCATCAAAACTGAAAGAGATCTTGCTATTAAAAGTTCATATAAATTTTAAATTGAATTGCATAGTTCATATATCTAACCAATCAATGAATTAAACTAAACCATTTATGAATTATTTTTATCTTTAAAATATGTCACCATATCTGGCACATGAGGTGTCCTCCAACCCTCCAGCAAAAAAAATAAATAAATAAAGAAAGAAAGAAAACCATGATTGATCTACCTATGCTATCCTAGTGATTCAAGAGACTGCATATGAATTTCTAGCTTAATATACTAGTAGAACAGAAAAATATAAAAAAAATTTGCTTTTCATTCATTTTAGTTCAGTATTTATTTTATTTTTATATGAAAATATATGTTTCACCATAAAAAAAATAAAATTTTAAAGCATGATCAAACTGCTTAATTGACCGCAGAAATGACCTCGAAATGAACTTTGACTTCTCCCAAATAAGGGGAACCGATTGGAATCTTGACACCCAATCCCAACAGCCTATCACTGAGTACAGACAGCCTGTTAAGCAAGTTGTCCACTTAAATATAATCAACCAACAAATTAATACAACATGACAAACATAAAAACCCACATAAACAAAAATCACATCTCAACATTACAACAGGGCCCTCTCCCACCATTCACTGCCAAACCCCCCTCTCCTTATCCAAACTTCCCCAAAAAGTTCAAAACATGGAATCAAAACTTCTCAACAATCACAAACCCACCCTCCCCATCATCTCCCAACCAAAACTCACACTCATCTTCAAAACCCCCACCCACATCTCCTTCCCCCAAAGAACCCAATTCCCCATACTCCTCCCACCAACCCAACCATGCAAAACCCACGCCAAACCCAACCCACTAGACTTCCCCCCGGACCCAACCCTGACCAACCCAGACCTAGCCCCAACCACCCCCTCCGACCACACCTTCACGTGGCGGGACCTCACCTCCCTCTGGGTCGGTCTCGTCGTTGGCGTCCCCACCTACTACCTCGCCTGCACCCTCGTTGGCCTCGGCATGTCATGGTCCCAAGGCATCGCAACCGTCGTCCTCGCCAACCTCATATTGCTCGTCCCGCTCATCCTCACCGGACACGCGGGCGCGAAGTACGGCATCCCCTTCCCCGTCCTCGCGCGCGCCTCCTTCGGCGTCCGCGGCTCCCACCTCCCCGCGCTCCTGCGCGCGCTCATCGGGTGCGGCTGGTTCTGTTAACATAAAACAGTATTAAAATTAACAAGAAGTGTACTGATTTGATGAATCTGTTCTGTCGAATGGTGAAGACCGAGGCTAGAGTTGGACTCTATGTCCTTAAGACTTTGATCGCCCCGCACTGGTGCTCACGGGTTCCGACGATAGTCTCCCAGGATACAACGGTCAGATCGTCCTCTGGTAGCAGCACTTCAAACCAAAGAACCAGCGAACCTCCTGTGTTTTTGGAACTCTCTCTTACTTGAATGCAATGGAGACTCGAATGCAAAATCTTTTTGTCTGGAATGCCTATTGAAGTGAATGAATTTGATGCCTAAAAATGCAGAGATTGAGTGGTATTTGAATAGGGAAGTTCAGTTTTTCCTGAAACAGAGTCTCAAGCACCCATTGATTCAAATAATCAACGGTCCGATCGTAACCGTCGATCCGACGGTCCACATTGCATCTACGGATCCATTCGATCAACGGTTCGGCCCAATACGCCCTCGCGCGCGCGCGACGCGCGTGGTGGTGCTACGCACCACCCCGCTTGGAAAGGTCCACCATAGGGTGTCCACCAAAACCAATTCACTAGAGTACATGGAGCCCATCTTATATATCCTCAATACTTTTTGTTTTTAACCGATGTGGGACTAAAGCTTTTTCTTCCCCAACCACCAACCATTTTCATCATGTTATTTGGAGAACTTTGAATTCAATTTTCTCATTCATCCAAACTTGGTTTTGATAATGTTAATATACTACGTTCATCTACTCAACGAGAGGAACGCAATCCAATGGGTTTCCACTAAATATAATTATTGGAACCCAAACTCATTTTAACCCCAAATTGGTCAAAACCCAAGTTGTTCCAACAGGTTCGGGATCGAGTCCTGGATAGGCGGCGAGGCCGTGTATCTCCTCCTACCGCGCGCGCTAAAGCTCTCCGCGCTAGCGCGCACCGTGCACTGGCTCGGGGCTTCGCCGCTGGAGTTCCTCTGCTTCGCACTGTTCTGGTGCGCGCAGCTCGCGATCGTGCTGCGGGGCGTCGAGGGCATACGCGACCTCGAGAAGTACGCGGCGCCCGTGCTGGTGTTCTTGACGGCATGGCTCGTCTGCTGGGCGTGCGTGAAGGCCGGGGGGTTGCATAACATGCTGTCGATGACGTCGAAGCTGACGCGAAGTGAATTCTGGGCCGTCTTCTTCCCTTCTCTGACTGCTAATATTGGATTCTGGGCTACTCTGGCACTCAACATCCCTGACTTCACCCGCTACGCGAGGACCCAAACCGATCAGGTGATGCGAATTAGTTTTTTATTTTATAAGCTTTCAAATGATGAATACTGAAATTTGATGTGTTCCAAGAAATCCCAGATTTAGTCCCATATCGGTTACAAAACGAAAAAAAGCAAGGAGTATGGGCTATATAAGGGGGACCACTGCGAATGTTGAAAATTACGCAGCCGTGTGTTGAGCACAAAGCGAACTATTCTTTCGCCTTTTACTAAAGAATACCGTGTGCTCGGCACTAAAAGCGGCATACGACTATTTTTGAAGGGACCCTCTTTCAAGAGGAACCCTACAACTATTTAAAATTAAATTTCATCTAGGCCTTTATTACAGCTTACTAAATATATTAGCTGAGTTTCTCCAAAATGTTATTTGTATTGTGTTAATTTAGTTATTCTTGCTCCCGTTCGGGCTATGCTTAGAATGAAAAAAAGTATATTTGGATGTAAAATTCTGGATAAAATTTTAGATAAGCTAATTAATATTTATATTTAAATACATAAAGTTAAGCATCTTGAGTTGATGAGCTAAAGTGGTACCCTATTCTTAGGAGAAGTTTTGAAAAAAGATCCATAACTATATATCACATAATAAAAAAAAGGGTGTTTTTTTTAAGTCTTTATAAATTATGGGATTTAGTGATCGATTTTTAATTTATTCATATTTTGGTTTATGTCTCGATTTAAAAAGATATATTTGTTTTTAAAGAAAATCATATTTTTAGTCTTTAGGAGAGACTTATCCTTAAATTTATTTGGTTTTCTTTAAAAAGGAATGTATGTTTTAAATATGAGGACTTAAACAAAAATATGAAGAAGTGAGTAATCGATCACTAAATCATATGTTTTATAAAGATTTAAAAATAAAAAATTAAATAAATATTTTTTACACTTTATTATAAAATTAAAAAACATCAAACATGTAATATTCAAACGTAAAAAATATCACTTTCTCACACTGCCACACTCTAGGATACAAAAAAAACCCACCCCATTGGCCCATTCTACTATTAGGACAAAAATGAAAAAAGTGATAGAAAAATAAAAAGTTTTTATTTTTTCTCATTTTCTTTTATTTTTCATATTACACAAACACACTCTTTAAATTTGAAAAAATCTCGGTAACATTTTTTTTATAATAAAAATAGCTCATTAAACATGATTAGAAATACACACGAAACAGTCTAACTTTTGTGGTTAGTAATAAAAACTACGCCATTTTTAGTATTTTTTCACTTTCTAAGCTTTTCATATTTTAACGCCCACCCGGGTCTGCATCTCCAGGTCATCGGCCAGGCCGGCCTCCCCGTCTTCATGGGCCTCTTCGCCTTCGCAGGCCTCGCAGTCACCTCATCCACCGAGCCCATCTTCGGCCATCTGATCGCCGACCCGATACGCCTACTAGGCGAGATAGGCGGGCCAATTGTGTTGCCCATCGCCATACTCGGAATCAGCCTCGCCACCATCACAACCAACATCGCTGCCAACGTCGTCGCCCCCGCGAACGCCTTGGTGAACCTCGCCCCGGCCTTCTTCACCTTCGAGAGGGGGGCGGTCCTCACCGCCCTCCTCGGCGTCGCCTTCCAGCCGTGGCGGCTGCTCAAGTCGAGCGACAGCTTTGTGTACACTTGGCTCGTCGGGTACTCGGCATTGCTCGGTCCGATAGGGGGGACTGTGTTGGTGGACTATTACGCGCTCAGACACACAGTTTTAAACGTCTCCGCTTTGTATTCGGCGGACGCGGAGGGGCCTTACTGTTACTGTCGTGGGTACAATTTGGCGGCGGTGGCGGCGCTTGTGATCGGAGTGTTGCCTGTGGTGCCCGGGTTCCTACACAAGGTGGGGGTGTTGACGTCGGTGTCGGAGTTGTTCGTGATCGCTTACAACAATTCGTGGTTCGTTGGGAGCTTTGTTGCGGGGTTTGTTTATTGGGTGCTCTCTGGATTTGGGAAGAGACATGGAATGGGTGAAAACAGAGGTTCCCCTGTTTTGGGATGATCATTTTTTTTTTTTATCTCCCATATTTGAAACACTTCAGACAGGACCATATGACAAATCGTAAACACTTGTCCAGAAATTTAAGCTCACAATTGCAATGTAGATGACTATAATTAGGATACAACATGCTCTAACCCAAGCCATACGGCATTGGCTCTTTGGATAGAGCCAATGATATGAAAGGTTTGTGAGGATTTCGCAACCAATGTTGGAGTTCCTCATTGCCAAAATAACATTTTATTGTTTTTAGTTTAATCAAGGTTCCTAATGAACCTAGACCCCATCACTGCTGGGCCGAATTAAGATAATAAGCCATTTTTGTTAAGAGAACAAGATCCATTCCAATCAAAACCCAGTAAATTTGGTCAAATTATATCAATATGATCATTGACATGGATTCCAACTACCATTGCTTTTGGATAAGCCCAACCTGACATTGATGTCCTGGCCCACTCAGTTATATAAATAAAAGAAAAAAAGTCCATGATACACTGTGTGACCAGAAACTTTGTGAATTCAGGCTCTGCACAACCTCTCTATGATAAGTACTTCTGCTTCAATTGCTTAAGGTATAGTATTCTGCCCAGAAAATTATGGCAGGTGAGACTATGCCATGCTGTTTTTGGATCATGGCATGTGCTCGACACGTAACCGGATTTTGGGGGTCCCCTAGACTCTACTATACAACATTTCTTTTACATGCTTAGGGTTGGTTCGGCATTTATTATCATTCTATTCTGTTAGAATACCCAAGAAAATTCTATTTGAAATCCTCCATTGCTATGTTTATTTCTGAATATTCTAGGTAAAATTTTTCCTTTCACATAATTTATCAGAAATTAATTTATGAAAATGAGGAATTCTCTTTCTGGATTAGAACTTTGAAATGACCCATAGTATAGAAGAATGTTAGTTCATCTTCAATTATGTTCGATAAAGTCAAGAGCATAATTGGATTTGTATATTACATTCAAGCATTGGAGTGTCTCTACCCATGAAATGTGCAGCCTAGCAATTGTGTCAGACCAAATGTTGTGGTGATTTTATTTTGAATTGAGGTATGTCTGATTATGAAATGAAATTATCTTTTTTTAATACTTGCTTTCAACTTGACATCATCTCTCAATCAGTTCCATTTATGAATGGTTTAGCAGATCAGTTGACTAAAACAAGGTACACCGAAGAACTAATTTTTTTTTATATATTTAAATCAGTACATCTCTGTTCCTATGGGTTGACATTAGATTGTGAAATCAAAGTTGTGATTTTCTATTTAGATCCAAAAGAATTTATGGGTCGTACAGGAATAATCAGTTAATACACTGGCCTAACAATAACACTCCAATTAACAAACAATGAATAGCACGTTTTGGTATCCTTTGTTTTGAAAATTTATTTATTAGTTAAATTTTCCATTTTCACCGGACATAACTCAAGATCCCTCGATGAAGATGATATCTCTACCAACCTATCTAAAGATGAATCTATTCCCATGCACTTAGTTGAGATCTCAAAACAAATAAATCAAATGATGACCTATATAAAAGCAACTCAATCTTGTCATTTCTGTGTTGGTTTCTCCTGTTCATTTGGTATTTTTATTTTGATGAGGAGCCTCAACATCTGTTGAAAAAACTCTAATGCACACAATCGCTGACAAACCATGTGCACCAGAAGATACACCAAAAGGGATTTGAACTCGAGATCTATGTATGATAAATTCATGACTCTAACCAATGTGCAAGCCCCATGTGTAAGGTCATCCCATTCTACCTCTCATTTTCCAACGCTCTCCCAGATTTCAACTGACATAAAGTAATGCTGATGTAGTGTTGTTTTCATCTGACACACGCATTTCATGTACAGTTGACGTGTTTGTTTATCTGTGGATGGAGATGGAAAAGAAAAGTAGCTTGAGAGAGAGATTACATTATTTGGAGGCTGATGTGGATTCAAAGCTATTGCAGCGTATGTAGAGCAAAGGACAAACATGCATCACACGGACACTGTGCAACAGCTAAGGCCCCATAACAGAACATCTCACCCCATCTCCCCATCTTTCCAGTGATTTTGATTCCACGGTTTCTTAGGCCATCTCTAATACTTAGTCAAATTTATATTTAAATTTTACTAAAAGAATCGAGTAAGAACTTAATTTGATATTGTATATATCCAATAGTCACTTGGTGTTTTAAAAATGTGGAGTTGAAAAAGAAAAATAACTTTAATAAATTTGAGTAAATGTTTGAGTCTTTCTTGATTTAGATAAAAATTTGAGTAAAAATTTGATTTAATATATATATGAGTAAATGGTTGGAAAGATTTTAGAGTGACTTTTATTCAAATTTAAATTTTGATACACATTTGAGTGAAGATGCTTTTAGGTTACTCATGCCCCAAATGCGACTTGTTATTTGAGATATCTAATTAAAAAGTTTGGGTCCTTTGAAATTGAACTTCATTTTTAAGATTAAATTTCAGATTCAAACTATACAAACAGATCAAAATAATGTTTGCATAGCAGGCTCAAATTATGAAGAATCACGCTTATAACAAAAGTATTCTAACCAAGTAGGCAAACACATTTCCTTTCTGTGAAAGAAGTCAAGAGATCAAACATGTGGAGTACTATTCTTCAAAAAACAAAAGTATCCAAACCACTTTTGTTTTTGAAGAAAGCCAAAAATAGCTGTTGAGATATCCATAAAAATAATGTTTATGGCTTCTTGAAAAACTAAAATGCAAAAACTGCTTTAAATAAAAAACAATAATAATTTAGACTTGTTTTTAAACGTTTAACTAAATTTTGCATGCAAAAACTCCTTCCTTGGATTAGGTTTACTCACCAAACAAACAAAAAAAGATTTTTTTTTTCATGGTCCAATTTTTATATTCTGTTGTAGCATAAAATGTAAAAATTAAATTGATGGAATATCTAACTGTATAATTTGAAAAGATTTGAAACTGTTTCTGTGATCTTTTAGTAGACATTGTTTGGATGGTTATATATTACCCTCATGACAACGTCAGGTAGCTGAGGTAGCATATGGAATTGATGTCAAAGAAGATAAATATCTATTCCAGTCACTAAAAATTTATCAATGAACTTACCTCTTCACTGTAGAGCCGATCTTTCTCATGTTGATTGTAGTATTTCTTTCATTAAACCAATAGATGCAATTTAGTCAATAAACAGGACAAGAAAACGCAAAAGTCATTTGGATGTGAAACTTAGGAATACCTTAATGGACAAGGACTACAAGCATTACAAGTTCATTGTACAATCCTTCATCACGATTGTGATGGATTCCGCTTTTTGAAAAGCTAAAATCCCAAAATCGTGCAGTCAAACGGGTCGAATTCTGACAGAATCAAAAACTGGATTCCTTTTAATATCTCTATCGAAATCCGTGTTTTTAAAATCTCAAAAACAATATTTTTTTGTCGGAATCGATTTTTTGAATTGAAAATCAACTTTTTCTACTAAACATTAAACTCCTTTCAAATATTGATTCCTGAATTAAAAAAAAGCATCAAAAAAAAGTCAAGGTCTAAAATCATCTTAAAAAGCAGCTTTATTCCAAAATCTACTTTTCAATCTGTGTTTCCAAACGGAGCTGGGTCCGTTTGGTTGCGCGTTTGGGCGGATTCCGCTTTTTGAAAAAGCTGAAAATCCCCAAACGCGCAATCAAACGGGTCGGATTCCGGCGGAATCAAAAGCTGGATTCATTTTAATTTCTCTCTCGAAATCTGTGTTTTTAAAATCTCAAAAAGAACGATTTTTTGTCGGAATCGATTTTTTGAATTGAAAATCAATTTTTTCTACCAAACATTAAACTCCTCCCAAATATTGATTCCTGAATTAAAAAAAAAGTATCCCAAAAAAGTCAAGGTCTAAAATCATTTTAAAAAGCAGCTTTATTTCAAAATCTACTTTTCAATCTGTGTTTCCAAACGGAGCCTTAAGCTTTTGCCAAGGGTGGAATAATGTATATATGCATATATTAATACATTGGTACAACCAAGGAGAATACTCAGTCAAACTAACATACAAAAACAATATTGCAAAATCAATATGGGATGTCCAAGATTTTGTAGGTGTTGAAAACTATACTTTGAAAGATACAACAACATAACTTCACTTATACGTCTGTTCTTGTGTGCAAGCTATTGGTTCTTCTCCTTCATTGTGCTACACAGAAAATTGTATAATTTTTTTTATAACACACTAAATATAGAAATGGAACGAAGTTTATATGATCTTTGTCGATATCGATGAAATCGTTCTTTCGAAAACATTATTAATGTTTGCCTTGTAACATCAGTAGAAGTACTAACTGGTGGCTGTGGATGAACATTCAATTCGATTACGATCGAATGCGGGTGGCTGAGAATCACTGTCCTCTCCTTTTGTGAATGTATGATTTCTCTTCTTTTTAGTGGGAAACAAGGAATAAGAGTTCAGATTCTATGGCAGATTTTTATGAGATCATATTTGTCCTGCACTTGACTCTGTTAAGAACTGAGTGAGGAGTCCACAGTAGGGCCTCTGATGAGGAAAATAATGGAAGAATTGCTTGACATGAACTTCCATGGATGCCAGTTCTCCAACACAAAATTATAACAATGTCAATACATGCTGACAAGCTGTGAGAGTTGTCGATGCACATCTGCCACAGCTAATCTGGTCACCCACCAATTATTACTATCAATCATAGATGCAAAGTTTGTGTTAAACATGGGATAAAAAAAAAGCAAGGATAATATCAACCAGTTTTTAGATGTATTCTGAATATACACACAAAAAAAATGTTGGGTGTGAAAGCTATCACAGAATTAGAAAACTATCAAACTAACGGATACCAAAATCCTGAGCCCCGATTGAATATAACATAATCTATAATGGGATATATAATTATTTCGGTATACATAAAAAATAAGTATTTTTCTATTGTGTTTTTAATTATTCTTGTTAAAAAAATAATATTTTTGTTTGGTTAATCATGGATTAGTTGTAGATATATGAATAAGATACTAATAAAAATATTTATAAAATGTAAAAAAATGTGACATGTGAACACTCAGATTTATAAGAGGTGATAACATATGAATTGACATGTAGATTCCCTCATAATAATGTAATAGATTAAGTGGAATAACGCAGTTCAAGAGGATATAAAATTCCAAGATCAATTTATTGTTATTTATTTTGACATATTTATATCCACTTATACAGTACAAACAAACAAATGTTGACTTATTTATCTTTATTTTATCATATTTGCCACATGTTACTCAAACAAGAGCTGAAGTATTAAATGCATGATTCAACTAATAAAAGATTATTCAATTCATACATTTAGAAAAAATCATATTATCACAAGCCACAATCTTCCTCAATTCTCACATTTGAAAAGAGGTGAAAATTCAGAGGAACTCAAGAGACTCGGATTCGGGTGATATTTTAGTGAGAATGATTGGTGTATATACATCTAATAAGTCAGCTCTTTTTTGGCTCACTGCACACATATTTGAGGCCTAAATTAAGTCAGGTCCACCCGACCCAACAAACCACACAGAAGACACATATACCTAAGTAGATAGAGCTGAAAATTTCTACACATACATAGAGGCATCTGAATGTGGGTCTGACTAAAAACTGAGTCCACGGATTCACCAACCATGGAAAGCCATAGAAAATAATATAAAAAAGAAAAACAACCAAAGGTTGTTGCAAGAATACTTGGCACGGCTGTCCTTCACTCCCCACACAAAATCCTAATATATACCCCCATCTCTTCTCCCTCATCCAAAAACAAACTTACACCATTTCAAACTCTTCAAACCATCTCTCTCTCTCTCTCTCTCTCTACATAACAATGGTGGTCGATACTGCCCAACGCGACGAGGAGGCCGGGTACATGAAGGGTGTTCGACACCTTTGGGAGACCGGCATCACAAGCGTGCCCGAGAAGTATGTCCTCCCCCTCCTTGACCGGCCCACCGCGAAACTAGTACTCCATAGAAGCCTTTCACCCAACCCAAACCTCGAATTGCCTGTCATCGATCTCTCTCATCTTCGCAGCCCCCTCCATAGGGCTCAAACACTGAGGTCACTAGCCAAAGCTTGCCAGGAGCATGGGTTCTTCCAGGTATGACATAGTATCACATATCACATCAACATCATATGAGTGGTTTTTTTTTTTCAAAAACAAATGGGTTCATCTATTTTTGTGTCATAGGTGATAAACCATGGAATTCCGGCAGAGGTTATGAAGGGAATGATCGATGTGGGGTGGCGCTTCTTTGAGCTTCCTTTCGAAGAGAGAGTCGGGTACATGTCTTCGGATATACGGGCTCCGGTGAGGTACGGGACGAGCTTCAACCAGAACGTAGATGGAGTGTTCTGTTGGAGGGATTTTTTGAAGCTCAATTGCCATAACTTGAAGAAACACCTTCATCACTGGCCTTCCTCTCCTATGGACTTCAGGTTAGAACAAAAAAACTGTTCATTGTTACAGATACACCTCACTTGGTGCATGTGTTTTAAATATTTTCATGGGACAAGTGTCTATATTGGTTATTCACAACACCTAAATCGAAACCTAGCATGGTCCCTCCTATAAATGGGCTCCCTAAATAAAGCACTAGGACAAGAAAACACCTGACCACACCTTACATATATAACAAATTAAATGTCTGTTTCAATTGCTTGTCGTGATGGGATCCAACTAGGAATTAATTTGAACAAGTCTATCTGAGACACGTATCACTTCATATGTTTAACACTGATGTCCAGGCAAGCAGCCATATCATATGCCCAACAGACCAAACATTTGTTTGTTAAGTTAATGGAGGCCATATTAGAGACATTGGAATCGGACGACGTTCATGACCTAAAAGAGTTTGAGGAGGGTAGCCATATGATGGTCATCAATTGTTATCCTTCCTGCCCGGAACCTGAGCTGACACTAGGGATGCCGGCGCACTCCGATTATGGGTTCCTTACGTTCGTCCTCCAGGACGGCGTCGTCGGCCTCCAGATACAAAACAAAGGGGAATGGGTCACCGTGGAGCCCGTCGCCGACTCCTTGGTGGTTAACGTCGGCGATCATCTTGAGGTTAGTGTTTTGTAAAATTCTATGCTATGAAAAATTTGCTTAAATTAAATTGATAAATTTGGTGACCTGAAATAATTACAAAATAATATATGAGTCTATCACGTTTTAGTACTATTGACATAACGACACATTTAGAATTAGAAAATTATAACACTTGTAGAACAATAACGAGAATAAATTCACATGAGAGAATGCACATACTTATGTGATTTAACAAAATTTACACCTGTTCTCGAAAGAGAGGAGGAATCGATTCACTGTATCAAGTAATTAGATTATAAAAGTCTTGCAACTTCTTGCTCTCCTCACCATCGCCAAAATATTCTTGAAAAGTTTTTGACATAGCTTTCATAAACATGTCTCATGCTACAATACAAGACATCTCACAATGAATTGGCATCACTTTGGATCACTAAATTGTCAAAGTTTTTGGTATAAGAACATTATTCTAAATTAAAATGTGTACCATCATATAAAACTAAGATAATTTTTTAGCGTCACTTCCCCTTCCAAATGAATCAGGTATATGAATATTATATACCTTCTGAAATATTGATGGTGTATGGTTTTCAAACAAATTATTGGGACTAAAGAGTGTGACTGGTTGTAGCAGAGCCCTTAAAAATATGTGAAGTACATAACTGTGTTAGCCAGTACACAAAAATTCAAAGAGAGTCAAATGAATGAAATACAAGTGTTCTTTTCAACAGATTAATTAATACATGCATGAATGTAGTCAGTCAATGGATTTTCAAATGTGCGTTTGAAAACACAGTTTAAAAAATAACTTTTAGTCTTTAAATGTTTTATGTACATCTTTTGAGGGTGTAATGATAATGACTATTTTATGAAACACGGATTTCAAGACACAGTTCTTTGATACAATCTAGTAATACTAATGTATTTAAATTGACTTATTTGATAATAACTTTTAATTTTAGCTTATAAAAAAGTTAAAAGCTAATTTTTTTTTTATGCCTAACGCATTAGACAATTACATGCTCCACCACGCTTTTACATGGCTACAGCAACCCTGCAGAAGTACTGTTTTTGGTTCATCCCAATAAGACTAGTCAATGAAAATTTGGGGGGGACCATATGTTTCCTTCAGGATCTATCAAACTCTTATCTCTCTAATAACGTAATTTTCATTGGAATGGTGACTGATCCATACATATAGTGGTCAAAACTGACATACAATACAACATCCATACTAGCTTGCTGATTAGTCTCTTGTCACATGACTCTTTCTCGGGGCAATGATACACTCAGCCAGAGGAGATCCTGATGACAACTGATAATTTGGTTGCGCATTAGGTGAATTCTAAAATTACCGAACCACCTCTTAACAAGTTGGTAGATGTACCACCTCTAAAGTCCTGGGTTTAAATCTTACCCCTGTTGATAGGAAAAATTTTAGTCAGGAATAATCAAATAAAAAAAGTTTACTGAGGAAAAAAATCCTAAAATAGAACATCATATATTTTGTGATAACATAATTTTTCAACATAACTGATTATGATAAAAACAAATCTTAATAAAATAGAAATAAACAAAGATAAATAACAAATAAAATTTCTAAAACATAGAAAAAAATAAAAAAAAGGGAAAAATTGAAATTAAAACTAAAATAAGAAAAATATCACATGATTCAATAAAATTATATTTGTAAGTTAAATAATAAATAAAATAAAATTCTAGTAAATTAAATAAATAAATAACAAAAATTAAAAAAGATAATAAATAATAGATCATTTTCTTAATTGAAAATTGAAAGTCAGCACAAAATAAAATAAATCCTGATTAAATAGAAAATAAGAAAGAAAATTTTTTAGGATTTGGGCCACTGCCTACCTCGACTACTACCCAAGACCCTCCCTGCATTCAGCCATTCCTGCAATACTAACCCAGTATATGTTTTCTTTATTAACCTATTATATATTATATATGTTAGTTTAACATATATTCCAATAAGAAAAAAAAACAAAAATTGCATATATACTTCGAGTAATTATTAGAATGATTACCTATAACATTTTTTTTCTCAATAGATATTCAGCAATGGGAGGTACAAGAGCGTGCTCCACCGCGTGCTAGTGAACTCCTCAAAGTCTCGCCTCTCCGTGGCGTCGCTTCACAGCCTCCCATTCGACACCATTGTGAGACCTTCACCTAAGATCGTAGACGAGAACAATCCGAGGCTCTACAGAGACACCGATTTCGCCGCCTTCCTTGACTACATGTCATCCAGGGATTCCAAGAGCAAGAGCTTTCTGGAGTCTAGGAAGTTGACACTCCACAAGGAAGCCAAACCTTGATGCCAATGTTTCTCTCCATGTTATTTTAGTACATTATTTAACAAGTGGGGACCAGAACAAAAAAGAATTTATGAAAAATTGAAAGGTAGTTATAGAAGTCTACAAATATGGAATGATAGATTCGCATGCAAGTGTTCAATTAGTGTATGATATGTTATATTGCACGCGGATATTATTAATATTGGTTCTTCTATTGCTGACCAAAGCTAGGCATGCAAGTAAACCTTGCTTTGATGAGTGGACAACACCAACAATAAATCAAGAGTATTATAAAACAATGTCTGAAAAATGAATGTATATGCATTGTTTTATTTGTTTAATGTACAACAAGATGAAGAAGAGAAAGGTGGACTTCGCAAAATATGTGTGATCTGTCAATTTTGTAACAACATTTGTTGTACTTTCAATATATGACATGAATATAAGGTTAATGAGGTTCAGTTCTAATTCAACTAACTTTGAATGACTTTTAAAATGGTGGGAGAGGTTAGGGCTTTGTAGAATTACTTTAACATATTATGTCACAAAATTGTCTTGTGTTGTCCTTTAAAAAAATTAGAAGTTTCTATTATTCGCACGTTTGAGGGCAACCGACGAATTCGGTATACTAAAAAAAGTCTGTTCATTTTCTGAATTGATTGATATTGAAAACACAGACACTTCAATGTAAATGTCATATTCCTATCTAATATTTAAAGTGGTCATCTAATTAATTTTCAAAAAAAAATTAGACATTATGTGTCACGTCATGGACACATCACACTTATGCGACTAGCATTTTTTTTTTGGGTGTTGTTACGCGTGGGATTTTTCCGGTACCAATTCCAGTTTTATATGCGTCGATATAAAATTATTGAAGCATGTGTTTATATTAATAGGTATATGCTTTCAAAAAAAATTTATATTTTCTATAAATGCATCAATGCAATTCATTAAAATACATTTTTTTTATAAAAACATGTAATTCATTAGATGAAATATATTATTTTTAAAAAATTTAAAAAACATATAGATCGAATGCATTGAGGGTGGAAATAGAGCCATACATAACATTATCTTTTTTTTTCTTAATAGAAAATGCATTATTTATGCTCATGAAACTAAATGATGCTAAAATTTTAATAAATTTCATAGCATTATTTTAGTGAAATCATTTGTTAATAGTTTATATGCAAATGTGTTTTTGCAAAAAATTATAGGGCGCGGATATCCGCACCCCAAGTTTCTAGAAACCCATCCCTTTTTAAAAAAAAAAAATAATTTATGTACTGTAGCAGTAAACGGAAACCCACCCCTAGGTCGGCAATCTCTCTGGCGACGGTGGTGAATCATAGTCGCCAGAGGTTCTGGCAAGTGTACCAACCCAGGTCGGCATACCCTCTGACGACGGTGGTGAAGTGTGATCGCCTGAAGGCCCGACGAGCTAAAGTAAAAGAGAATAAATTCACATTTTTACAAGTTTCAAATCAAATAGAAAAATTTCACATTTAAACACATATAACAGACAGTCATAGCAACATTTAAAACACATCAAAATATGATGTTAGCATTTATAACACATCAAAATACAATTTTAGTATTCCATAACGAATCATCTCTAGAAAAAAAAATACATGTTCAAATTATTTTTATGTTTATTTTATTTTTTGAAAAAAAGGAGTAATTGTTTTTATTGGATATGCTATTTATTTTTATATATGAAAAAATCAATATAGTCACATGAATGGTTGTGGTATTTGAACATGTATTTTGTTATGTGGTCACATAAATGGTTAGTTATGGAATGCGAATGTCATATTTTGATGTGTTTTAAATGTTGTTATGACTGTCTGTTATATGTGTTTAAATGTGAAATTTGTCTATTTGATTTGAAACTTGTAAAAATGTGAATTTAGCTCGCCAGGCCTTCAGGCGACCATAATTCACCACCGTCGCCAGAAGGCATGTTGACCTGGGTTGGTACACTCGCCGGAACATCTGGCGACCATAATTCATCACCATCGCCAGAGAGATCGCCGACTTCAGGGTGGGTTTACTCCTACTGTTACAGTGCACAATTTATTTTTTTGGATTTTTTTAAGAGGTGGTTTCTTGCTATGTGGGGTGCCGATATCCGCACCCAAAATTATAACATAGTTTATTTATTTATCATCGTGTCCTTAGTCTCGATCTCATCAGACGCGTCTCGATTTCATGATCTAAGCTTGGATTTTTTTGAAGCAGTACTAGGTCCCAACATGTGTATACTGAAAGTATTGTATGTGTGTGTATGTATATATAGTATGCATGTATGATTGACTGTCTACATCACCCAAAAATATACTGCATGCGTCCTCTAACAATTATACTTTAATTGATTGACAATATATATCGAGAATATATTTAATTAGTTAATAATTAGGGGTAAGTTACATATTATGGTCCGAGTTTATTTTAATAGATGAAAGAAACTTTATTCATGCAAAGCAGAGGATCGAAACAATGGAAAAGGAGAAATAGATGATGATGTGGGGAATTCAGATTTATCAGTTGTGGCAGCCAACAAAAGGCTACTACGTAGGCGGTAAGAGTCTATTAAAAAAATAAACATAATTTTCGATAAACTCTTATCGGTAAGATTCTATTAAAAAATTAATTTTTTTTACAGTGCTTATATATGGCAGCCTCTTATTGGTTGTCACAGGAATTTTGTGTCAAAGAAAAACTGAACTCTGATGTGGGTGAGTCTTCAGTATCCACATCGGAGTTTTCTAAATTTTGGTCAATTATTGATTAGTTAATTAGCTGACTTGACTGAGTAAACCTCTTTAATTAATTAACTTCAACATCAATTTAATTATTAACAAAGCAAGGTCAACTTCCCCGGTCTATTTAATTAATTAGGTAGTTGTGTGTGTTTTTTTTGCCTGAAAAGTAGTAGCTGCTCGATCTCCATCTAATATATAGAATGCTAAGGTGTACAAACCACAACACACACACACATTTTATGGTTGGTACCATAGTTGTATTTTAGTCTATTAAAGACGCCTTTCAAGTTGAACAATTATGCATAGAGAAAGACATAAGCCAATCATAATCACAAGAGATAAGATAAAAATGTGGTTTGTTAAAACATTGTCTACGTTCAGAGATAAAGGAGAAAATTTTATACGGGATAAGACAAGATTTGATTCTCCATCTCTTTCTCAAAGTCAAGTGTTGCCTCTTAATTGTATTATAAAAACTCTATCTCACAAAGCAGTATATATAACTCTATACATGACCACAGTACCCCCATACATAGTAATAAATATAAGTGCACATAAAATTAAATATATTTGTGAAACTGAAACATAAGACATGCATGCATATACTATAATAAAGTCAAACCACCTCCTTATCAATGAAAGGTTTTATATTCATGTCTCTATCCACACAATAATCATGTAATCGATTCATAGTTCATGTAATGGTTCATACTAGACCCTACATGAACTTCTACAGTAAGGTCTTCTATATATTTTCACATGGAATTTTATTTTACAGTCACCACATTTTTTTTTCAAGTATCTACAAGATAAAATATGTTAAGATTCATGTCCCTCCCCGATGAGGCCTTCCATATAGGGTCAGAGCTGGACCTGCACAAGATGAGATTGTCTTAGATAAAACAAAGAGAAATATCCTTCACATCAATTATTTTGATTGATTTGCCTATCAAAAGAAAAAATTATTTTCATTGATTTAAGTGCTGTCCATTGGCAATTGTCGGATTCAATGAGTGGAAAAGGAGGCTCTCCAATCAATTTCAAAGTTAAAATAAATTATTATCAATTTTTAACGTATGTGGTTAGATATACATGATAATCATTAGCAAACATTTTGTTTTCATAGGACAGACATGTTTGTTACGTTGTTTTTGCTTAATTTAATTCTGAGTTTGTTGTTTTGTGTAATTTTTATGTAATTATTAAATCTGCTTCACAGTAGTGTGTAAAATTATAATTTTTTTTATGATTAATAAAAATAAGTTTATTCGATTTGAAATAGCGTGATAAAAAATGATGTTTATTATTTTTAAAAGTAAAAACATATATGATATCTATGTTTTAAACTGTAAAAATAATTAAATTTGATATTTTTCTTTTGAAAATGACTGTGGCAAAACGAACTCATCTGTATCAACGCCCTACGAAGATTATGATAGAGTGGAACTAAAAGGCCCAAGGCCTTTGAACCTAGCTTAGATGTTGGTTAACAAACTCGTGTCAAGATTAAGGTCATCCACATGACATCCAGCCCACTTAATTTTTAAATATAGAGTGTTAATACACTCAGTCCGTTTTGTTATTTAGTCTGTAATCTTATATACTATGATAACGTAGTATATATGATATATTATCATTTATTTTTTTAAAATGAAAAAAATATATTATTATAACTCAGTATATACTTCATTTCATATAACATCTTATATTTCAATAGGAAAATAGTGTATAATTTTTGAAAAAAATGGTGTGGATTATGGATGGGGCTACACTTGGGGTTTGGACATATCATTTTCCTTAAATATAAGATAGGTTTCATGTCAAACATCTCTTTCAATTGTGTGCAGCTAGCCCAGTCAAGTAACGTTGATCTAGAGAAGAACCATACATTTCTCATAATCCAATCCTAATATTTCCATGGAAATTAAGGAAAATTTAAAATAAAAATTGTTTGGAATGTCGAGAAATGACTAGAGGAATGAAGAACTATAAATGCCATTTACGTGGATGTTCTAGCAATGTTAAATTGGTCCTATCATTTTTGTAGTTAAATTTTAGTCATAAAAAAACATATTCTATTAATTTGAGTATATACTTCATTTTCTGTGAGGGTATATTTTTTATTACGAGCATATACCTTTTTGAAAAATTTCACATGCAATCATCCCAATTATTTTCCATTCTAGTTAAGTCCATGGCTAGCTTGGAATTTTTCAGGTTTGTTGGCATTTAAATGGTCCTAGAATTAGACTTGGGAGTGTGGAGACTAGAGACTGGTCAGCCAGAGCCTGGTCCAAGGCCAATTTTAACAAGTTCCTTTAATTTCCAATAATAATAATAATAATAAAACAGTTTACATCAAAGAACAAGTCAGGGGACCAATAGATGTGAGAAAGATCCAAAAAGAAAGCACAGGTACATGGTGGTTAAAAAGATCAGATCAAACCCCCTCATCTTTTTTTAATAGTTGCAGGACATCTGTGTCTTTGCTTTTCTCTCTTTCGGTTAGGCCAGCCTGACATAGAAGATGAACTGCTTTTACGTACATGAACATTTTGTATTGCTTACGTACTTTGATTCTTAAAAATAAAAAAGTAGATCTACTTATTAGCTGGGCATGCAAAAGCAATGGCTTCTTGGGTCTCAAAATAAGCCCATCATCAAAGCTTGTAATTGTTTCTACTTTTGAACCACCTTAGACTGCTTTGATTGTTCTTCTTCATTAAACGTATCTTAACATCTCATATTTTATTGGGTTCTAAAGTAGTGACTTTATTCCCTCAATCAACTAATCATTCTCTAAAAAGCCTCCCACATTGATCTTCATATTTAGATATTAGAGCCCTTTTTTAATATTGATGATTTTTTATGTTTTTCAAAAGCTGTGTTGGACCACTGGTTTGGCATGAATAATTCCTTATCCAAGGCTTATCCACTTATCTCTTCCATATTGTCCAACCAATTAGCTGGAGACCATATCATCAACAGGAGCAAAAATTTGCAACCGACATAGTACTGTAGTGAGAAAACAAAGGCCATTTATGAATTTTCATGTAAATCATCTTCTCTGAAAAAATATCCACCACTTATTCGGTCCAAATCAATGTTACATGGTGGCAGCACGTGAAAGGTTTACTGCATGGAAGAAGACTAATTAAATGTTTCATAAGAAATAAGAAATATAAAAATGAATAGTACATACATGATATGGACTCAATCCATCATTTTAGGGTAATTAGTACTTTTAACCCCACAAAAATGAAAACTCACAAAAATGGCCATGCTCATGGAATATTTATAAAAATTAATCCCGTTGACCCGGTCAGCGCTGCATCGTCAGCGCTAACCTTTTTTTTTTTTTGAATTTTTGTACTGGAGACGGATTATATATAATCCAGGGCTGACGTGGCAGCGCTGACTAGGTCAACGGAGCTAGTTTTTGCAAATATTCGATAGGTGGGACTATTTTGTGAATTTTTTTTATGGGGTTAAAAGTGCTAATTACCCTTATTTTATTTTAGAGGGCTAGGTAGCTAGACTAGTGATGAACAGATATCAAACCACTTATAAATAATTTGCTAATGGTACCCACTCTTCTTAGAGAAAATCCTAGGTTAATTTGAGTATTACATCTACTGATAATAGAAGGTTAATTTAACTAATTAAAAATAAATAAATAAACTTCTCTAACAAAAAAATGGTGAATGTTTGAAGTGAAACTAGCCTTGTGAATTGTGATTGGTTGTGTTTTTTTTTTTTTTTGTTAAGTAGTTCACAGAGCTATTCAGTGTACTGATTATGGAGTGACATTAGTGGGGCGCCTGTATTTTCTAAGAAAAAACATGACACATGGGACTTCATCACAGACAAACATTTCAGAAAAAAAACTGTAGTTTCAATTTTAGCTCAAATGTTGTAAAAACTTGCAACCCTAGATTTCATTTACAATGTCTGTTATTGAAAATTCAATAAGACAAAGCCAATTGATATTAGAAACATGTAAGTTACATAAACATATAACAGACTCTGTCAGGAAGAAATAATAAAATAAGGATGAAATGAAGAATTGTTGCATTACAAAGTTTACAGAGAATGTCTTCTGGAGTGAAATCTACCTGTGCATAACACCACAGAAGCTCAGGCCACCAACATTATAAATGCCACTATGTCAAACCAACGATATGAACCCCCATCCCCCAACAACAACAACAAAAAACACTTTCTCACCACTCATCAATTTCTTTTTACATCTCCCAAACCCAAGAAATCAAAACACCAAAAAAAAAAACATGATATATATATCACACACAGGAAACCTTATCAAAACAATCATCAATACACAACACAATTAAAAATTAAAGTATATATATATAAAAAAACATGTATATAAGTTTATGAACAATCAATCTTTCGATTCAACCTCGACAACCCTGCGCTGCTTCTTCTTCTTCTTCTTCTTCTTCTTCTTCTTCTTGTTCTCCTCCTCCAAATTCAAGAAAAACGACTCGATCGCATCAGGGTCCACCCTAAAGAACTCGATCTCCGACGACCTCCTCTTGCATGGGGCGGCGGTGACCCGTCTCCGCTTCCGAGGAGGCGCCGGAGGGCCTCTCTGGGGTATCTTGTGCTCCCTCGATGTCGGCGTCCGACACCCATTATCGATTTCTCTAGCCAATTCAGTTACCATTTGAGAGATATATATATATATGTAAGAGGAAGAGAGAGAGAGAGAGAGAGAGAGAGAGAGAGAGAGAGCGAGCACAAGTGAAACCAATGAAAATGTGTAATGAAAGATTGTTTAGTATTATATGGTTGAGACTTGCGTGAGAAGGTATGGAGAAAGAGAGTTGTTCTTGTTGTGCTGTGGTTATGGTGAGTAATTGTTTGTTTTCTTTCTTGTCTCTTTCTCTAACTTTTTATAAGCTCCATCTCGGATTCTTCTATTTGAGATCCAACCTCTGACTCCTCACTTTAATTTCCTTTTGGATTTTTTTTGTTGGATGGATTAAAAAAAAATCAACTGTGACTGTGGTTAGATTTGATGCAGAGCCCAACATAGGATTCCAAAGGTATGAGCTTTAGATGGAGCTCATGAAACTTGACGTATGCGTGGAGAATCTTTGCACGTGAGAGTGAGATTTGGGTTGTATTGGCTCCATTATATTGCTTGGTTTTTAGTGGTTGTTTCAATGTTTCCAAGGTTTTCAGGACTGTCAGAAATCAAAAGGTAGGCCGTTAAAATTAGCCTAAATGGATCAGTGATCCAATTGTACCAATATATGTACCAATATATATATTTATGTTGTTTTTGGCACAAAAATAAGCTAGCACAAAATATGGTACACTAATAAGACTTAAAAATCGTCTTAAATCATTTGCATTTATATGAAATTATTTTTTACACTGTAAGAGCAACTTTAACACACTCCCTTCATCAATACATTCTCATTTTATTGGGATGTTGTGGATAATAAAATTGACCCCAACCCCTCCTCTAAGAACTCCATAAAACCAGGAAGATGATTTTGCCTCTTTAGTTGTGGGGAGCAACCAAGCTCGCTCGCTGGTAGAGAAACGGGTCCCACCACCTTAATTACGTAATTATCCTTTAAATAAGTTTTGATGAGCTCTTTGAGAAATGGGTTCCAACCACCTCAATTACCTAATTACCCTTTCAATAACTAATGTCCTGATGGTTTTTTTTTGTTTCAAAAAATATGGACGTTGGGTGTTTCTTTTTTAGTGGGTATTTATGGCGTTTGGTTTTTAAGAGAAATAAAAATATGGAGTAAGGTTGGAGTTACCACTTAATACACGGAAAGAAAAATGAGAAGAGTGTTTTACTTTAAATGTATGTCTAGAATAAATGAGAAGCTAGGTTAAAGTTGCTTTTAAGTGCATGTCATTTCTAAATACAATAAAATACCCATTAAATAGTTCACAAAAAAAAAGATCTCAGTTTCTTCACATAAATCAAAACAATAAAATATAAGAGAGGTGTTCAAGAATTCAATCTTCATGTGGTGGAATTTGCCTTTTTTTGGGCAAATTTATTGTTCATTCTCTCTGTTATTTAGTATGAAAGAATCTTTTCTTTCTCGTTCAGTTATTTTGTTGAGTCAATTACACACTGATCCTCTCCCAAATCATGTTTATTTTTCAGTTCTTGCTTACTACTAGTAGTTAATCAAGGAGTATGCAATGTATAAATAAATATTTTTTAAGGGATATAATTAATAAATACCATTTTGTACAATCTGTTTGTAAAAGGGGAGGATTATAATTGTCCATGATTTAATAATTAAATATATAGTTTGCATCATAATGGATTTATTTTTAGTTTTTATTCTTTTGTGGATTGGATGGACTGTAGTTGTCTTGCAATTCGGATATTTTTATATAGAATTTTGTCTTGTCCGTGAGAAAGAAATAGAAATATTCACAGAGAGACGAAGACTGAAATTAAAGTTATGATCGCAAGAATCACTTTTTTACATGATTATAAAAAGGAGACAGAGAGACTTACCACTCAAGTTCCCTGTGCAGTCTGTCTGCAATTTATGGGTTCCCTCAGCTGATTATATACTTCTCTAGTGGATTAAATATATATATATACTATCAGTGTAATATACTCCACTAGTACATTATATGTTTAATTAAAAGAATTTATTTTTAAAAAATAAAAATATGTAATAATTTATTTAGATATATATTATATATTTTTAGTAATATGTATTTAATTAAATGAGTACTTGTTTTTTTTTAAAAAGAGCATTCTTATACCTAATTATTTTTGCAAGTTGAAATGCAGTCTCATTTACCTTGTGAATTAGCACCATGATGATATCTTCTCCGAAAGTTTTCACTAAAATATATATTTTATATTTCATAAAAATATATCTCTCATGAGCTATATGATATTAAAAAAACTGCTTTGTTGATCATAAACTGAAGAGTGTTGTTGCACTAAGTTTTTTTCTCAGTCCAAAACACAATCCTATATATTATTTTAGAAAATTCAGTTAAGTATATACCTAATTAGATGTTGTATATACCACAATAAATATTTTCTTACACTTATTTAAATAGGTTCATTCAATTCGAAATGTAGTGATATACAATTTTTATTAAAATATATATTTCATTAGATGATGTTTACTATTTTATTTTTAAATAAAAATATATTAGATCTGAGTTTTGATCGGTGAATAGAGGTGTATAACGGGACGGGCCGGCCCGTTAAGGGCCCGTGCCGGCACGGCACGGCACGCACGTGCCGTGGGCCTGCCCGTTTGAGTGCCGACGCGGGCTGGGCCTGCCCCCGGCCCGCGTGCCGTTTCTGGCACGGCCCGCTAGGCCCGCGTTGGACGGCCTGCTAGGCCCGCGGCACGGTTTGTGCCGCGGGCCCCACCTCCATCCAACGGCTAGTCCAACTAGTTTTATTTTTTGGAAGGTGAGTTGCAAGTGATTGATAGTTTTAATAGGTGCCAACTTAGTTGGGATGTATTAAAAACTATAGTGATGCAATTATCACTCACCTTTTATGTTATATTAATTTTTTGTATTTATCAATGTATTTTTTAAGAATTGTATAATTCATTTTTATTCATCAATGTACTATTTGTGAATTTTTTATTCATTTTATCATTTATTTAATTAATGTTCAATTGTTCATATACTCAAAAATTCAATATTCAATCAAATAAATACTTGTATTCTTGATTCCTTTTAGTTTTCAATTTTTATGAATAATTTATGTGTATTTCTTTTATTTTTTAACTTAAATCAACTAGTAAATTAAACATGGAATTAAATATTGAACTTTTAAATTTTTTTAAAAAAATGAGTATATAAACGACCCGGCCCGTTGGCCCGTCAATGGGCCCGGCCCGTTTGGCCCGCCGGGCTGGCACGGCACGTTGGCCCACCGGGCTGACACGGAGGGCCATGCTGGGCCGGCCCCCTGTGGCCCGTGCCGTGCCGGCACGGCACGGTAACATTAAACGGGCCGTGCCGTGCCGGCCCGTTGGCCCGGTTGGCTAGCGGGCCGGGCCGGGCCGGCACGGCACGGCCCGTTTTACACCTCTATCGGTGAATGTGACTGAGTCTAACATCTTCCTAAACTGAATGTACATTCTTGATAGCGAATTAGAGATTGGACCGCAGAAGGACTATAGTAATTCACGACCTTGCAGCCTACGGTGATAGAGCCCATGTATCAAAAAAAGGCCGGCCCACTCACATATTCAGCCCAACCCAACCTGCATAATTGGGCCAACGTGTCTCCTTCGGAGAACCTCATCATCTCCAACCAAATCCCAAACCACCTCTCTCTCTCTCCCTCTCTTTGTAATGGCTTCTCTCACCAGTCTCTCCACTCTCTCTCCTCCCTTCAAAACCCCACCTCGCCAAACTCTCCAAAGGCGTCCCAAACCCACCACCATCACATTCTCCTCCTCCCCCAACAATCCCAACCCAAACTCCACCACCAACGGCTCCTGGGTCAGCCCGGACTGGCTGACCACCCTGACCCGCTCCATCGCCCGCTCGTTCGCCACCGACGACTCCGGCATCCCCGTCGCCGAGGCCCGCCTCGATGACGTCTCCGACCTCCTCGGCGGGGCTCTCTTCCTCCCCCTCTACAAGTGGATGCTCGAATACGGTTCCGTCTACCGCCTCGCCGCCGGTCCCCGGGACTTCGTCATCGTCAGTGACCCGGCCACCGCCAAGCACGTGTTGAGGAATTACGGGACCAAGTACGCGAAAGGGCTCGTCGCCGAGGTGTCGGAGTTCCTTTTCGGGTCGGGGTTCGCCATCGCCGAGGGCCCGCTTTGGACTGTATGGAATTCACCTTAAAAAGGATTTTTTTTTTTAGTTGGGTGTTTGAATTTGTGAAATTGGTTTTGATTGGTTGTTGGGGTTTGTTGGGAATTTGAATATGAATCATGGTTGAAGTGAAAATTGTGGTTTCTAGTGTGTTTTGATTACTGGGTTGATTTTGGTTCATGAAGTCTACTGTTGTTTGATAGATATCTTGGTAGTTTAGGATTGCTTCAGCTGAAACAACTTCACTGATTGAATGCGCGTAACACGCCAAACTGATGTGAGTGTTCAGATGCTCAGTTAGGGGCATCTAATCAGACTCTTTTATTTTTGGAATTAAACCATTTATATTATGAAGGTTTTGTTTGATATCATGCTTTATGAATAACTATCTTTCTAATGAAACATTTTGAGATTTTTTTTTTTTTTTTACCATTCAATATAATGTGGTGTTGTTTTATTGTAGAGAACTTTGGTGGTGTTTAAGATTGTGGTTTATATCTCTTCATATTGGGGATATGGAAAAATACTTCTGCTATATTTGCTTTTTTTAGTCTTTGTGTTGTTGTTCTTGAAGAGAAAATTTGTGTTCTCTTATGGCAGGTGAGGCGCAGAGCGGTGGTCCCTTCGCTTCACAAGAAATACCTGTCCGTAATAGTTGATAAGGTTTTCGCTAAATGTGCCCAAAGATTGGTTGAAAATCTTAGACCTTCAGCCCTCTCGGGTGGTGCAGTGAACATGGAAGAAAAGTTCTCTCAGTTGACACTAGATGTGATTGGTTTGTCTTTGTTCAATTACAATTTTGATTCACTCACATCAGACAGTCCAGTCATAGATGCTGTGTACACTGCACTAAAAGAAGCTGAGGCTCGTTCCACAGACATTTTGCCATATTGGAAGGCAAGGTTTTTTTTTATTATTAAACTAACTATTGTGCATCCATTTGTGTATAAAGATAATGGAGGAAATCATATGGAGCTCATTTGTTGTTTGACAGATCAAATTATTGTGCAAAGTGATTCCAAGACAAATAAAGGCAGAAAAAGCCGTTGCCGTAATCAGGAAGACGGTTGAAGAACTTGTTGCAAAGTGCAAGGAGATTGTCGAAGCTGAAGGTGAACGGATTGTTGGAGAGGAGTACATAAATGAGACAGATCCAAGTATACTTCGTTTTTTACTTGCTAGCAGAGAAGAGGTCTTCCAATTTCCTTAAATTAGATTATCATTCATGCGTCTGCTGAATTTTTTTTCTATCTTTGCTGACTTGCAATATGACAGTGCTTTCTCTTGCCAATATTTGTTATGCGGTATGCTTACATTGATAAAGTTGCAAAAAGTTTGGACTAAATACTTCTTAGGACTACAGTAGTTGCGAATTGTTCATCTTAACATATAATATGTTATGCATTCAAACAGGCCTAGCATTTCTGAAGTTAGATATTATTGAAAAACTAGTATGTACAGCGATTATGCCTAATCCATGACATCATTCAGATTAATCTAATTGTTGTGTGTGTGTGTGTGTGTTATTTTACTTTACTTTTTTTATTATTGTTAGAAGTCTCATGTGTTAATATCTATATGCACTTCTTTTTATTTAACTGCAAATTAGATATACTTGCATGTCTCAGTTCCAATTTCTATATTTTTCAAATCATTCATAGATATACAATTTTTTCAAATCATTTTGTTCCCGTTTGGATAGCGGAATTGAGTTATTCTGGATAGATAATTATGCCAGTATAGATAACAAATCTACATGAATAAGAGATTTTCTGTTTGGTTGTGTTTTATTTTATTCTCATTGGAAAACGTAAGAATAAAGGTTGAGTTGTTTGGTTGATAAAGAATAAAATATAAATAAAGTGTAAAAAAGTTGATTTGACATGTGGGTCATTTGATGTATAAGAGGTGTTGATAGGGATTTGATGTGATAAGATATAAAAAGTTGATTTGATATGTGGGCGATAAGATATAAAAAGTTGATTTGATATGTGGGCCCATGGGAATAGATAAAGTGAGTATAACTTATCCTAGGGTTTACTTAGAATTGTTATACTCTCTTATACTCGTTTAAACTGGCTTAGTAATACCAAGTTATACCATGCAAACAAACAACCATTTTTCATATCTATTCTTATACCACCATTATACTACCCTTATACTCTCTTATTCCGTTTCCCAAACGGGGGCTTTAAGTTTTGAAATCATCTGGTTCTTATTTTTTAATTCTGTTCTGAATATTCTGCATTATATGGATACTCTTTCCTTTTAGATCAGCCACTATATATTTTTAAATCCGTTACTAAGAGTGTACCACCAGTAGTTCCAGGATTAATTTGTGTTGGCTTTATTTGACACCAAATACAGAAACAATCCAGGTTTCAGTTGGTTGGTGAAGTCACATCTACTAGAATGAAATGAAAAGGCTGTTGTATACTTACTTTTTAAGTTTTACTTTAATATGATAGCAGATGTTCTATTATGTAAAGCTTTTTTTTCAAATTTTGAACACATATTACTCTTCTGAGCTATTAAAATATTCCTTCTTTAATGTGCCTATCAAAGGAAGTTCAATCATTTTGTCCACGACTAATCACCATGAGCCATAGAATGTCATTATGGATCTTTTTTTCTTTTTGGTACATCAGTCTTTGATCTCTACTCAAAATAGTATTTCTTTTACCTGATATTTGTCAATTGTAAAAGTGATCATCATATATTGCAGGTTTCTAGTATACAATTACGAGATGACCTTCTGTCAATGTTGGTTGCTGGCCATGAGACAACTGGTTCTGTCTTGACATGGACGCTTTATCTTTTAAGTAAGGTATAATTTATTTAAGTATTTCCTCTCACAATTATTGCTGTTGCATCATGGTCTCTAGATGTTAGTGAAGCAATTGAATCAGCCGAAAGCCATCAAACAATAAAACTTTAAAACTTAAAAAACAGCTGAGGTAACATTAATGTGTGTGTTGGTAGGTGGATTAAGCCGACAAGTGAAATTGCTTCCTGGCATGCATTAGATGAATGCTAAGGCAAACTGACATTTTGATAAATAAACTAATTGCTTGAAACCATTAAAAAGCTATAAACTTGAGTTCTATACTTCAACGTTTCTAAATTCTATGTTTTCATGTGAATTACAAAATTGTTTAACATGTTGATTTAGGTATAGTTTGGAAATCAGTAAGGTCAACTTTTAGAGATCCTGCGCAACTTTTAAGATCCTGCTTTTGTAGGAATTATAGTTAATTCAAATTCATTTCCAAACTTCTCTAGTGGTCTCAACTATTGAAGAAAGTGAAAAATAGCTTTTAGTTATAAAAACAACTTCTCATGATCTAACAAAAGTATGCTTTAAAATTTCAAAAAAAAGAAGGAATGATTTGCTTCCTCCTCTCTTAAAAAATAAGTCACCAGTATGCTTTCTGGAAAGCTATTTTCAAAAGTTGTTTTTAGTGAATAGCTATTTTTCAAACTCGTTTCCATATGTAGCCTTAGTCTATTTGCTCTTTTTATGTCTTTGTGAAGAATCCATCCAGTTTGACAAAGGCCCAGGAAGAGGTTGATAAAGTTCTTGAAGGAAGAGTTCCTCGTTATGAAGATGTGAAAGAGCTAAGGTACTTAATGCGTTGCATAAATGAATCAATGCGCCTCTACCCACATCCTCCTGTAAGTTTCAAGGTCTTTGTAATTATGTTGATCATTGATACCATTATATTTTAATGAGGCTGTTCTTAAAATTTAAATTCATAGGTATTGATTAGGCGAGCTCAAGTTGATGATGTGCTTCCAGGGAATTACAAGGTTAATGCTGGCCAAGATGTGATGATTTCAGTCTATAATATTCATCGGTCCTCACAGGTAATTTTGTCAATGATACTTATAAAATGCCAGATTTCCTCTAACATGGATAACCAACATAAATTTTCTTTCAAATTGGTTTTAACACAGTGTTCACTCTCATAGTAGCAATTTATTTTAAGCACAAGAGTTTAATTTTTAGAGTCATCCATTACATCAAATTGCTTAGAAAATAGATTTTGAGTGCCGTATTGAGCACTGCCCTGTGACTGCAAATTTTATTTCATTAGGTCAAGATATTGGGGCTATTTTTTAATGCCAATCAGAACGTAGCAGTATATTTTTAAAGATAATTCAATTGTGATTGCAAATTTTATTCATTTAGTTCACTTATTGGGACTATTTTCAATGCCAATCAGAACTTAGATAATTAAAGATAATTCAACTGGATGTATGGTAATTTAGCTATGTCTTCTCATGCAATAAATCATAAGTTGAAGTGTTAATATTTGAGCTCTTTATTTTCTCTGAATATTCTAAATCCAACTAAATACCAATTCAAATATATTATGAAAATCCTATGTTGGTTCGCCCACACAATCTCTGTGTAAGATACCCTGATTTCATCTAAGGAACATCTGATCATACATACCCCTTGTAGATGCAAAAATTATCTTGTAGGTGTTTTGAGATGACCAGAAGCTTTAATGTGATCCTTTGACTTAGGTAGCATTTAGAAACACACATTGAAAAATAGCTTTGACAATAAAGCAGCTTTTGACCATACCCTTTTTTGAGGTGTTTTTCTTTTAACCCAGGAATCACGTTTGTTGCTGATAACTGAAGCTCTTTTTGTACATCTAAAATCCAAAAAACATACACAGATTGCTTTGAAAAACACAGATTTTGAGGCCTGAATTGACCCAAATTCACTTGTTGATTCTCAATTAATCCTGCACATTTGGCAACCCGTTTGGAGCTTTTTGACCAACTGAAAAGCAAAAGCCGCCCTAAATGGGTTGCTAAACGAGGCACGCACCCTTAGGCCCTGTTTGGCAACCCATTTTGGGTTGCTTTTAGCTTTTAGAGAAGCTAGAAGCCCCAAACAGGTTACCAAACAACTCTGCTTAATTGAAAAGTTGCATATGGATTCCAATAAAAAAAAGGTGCTTCTAAAACTGTGTTTATTCCGACAAAAGCAGCTTCTGTTATCAGCAACAAACGTGATTCCTTGATTAAACAAAAAGCAGCCCAAATGATTATATCATCAAAATACATGTTAGAAAACCAAAGCTGTTTTTCAATGTGTGTTTCCAAACACAACCTTAGAGTACTGAACATTTGGTAAGCCCTTTCAACCTTTACTGTCAAGTTGGTTACCTATGCTTCTGAGATTAGGCCACACCCAAGTTAGACGGATCATGGACAACCCAATCCCAAGAGGATACTCAAATTATTATAATAAGTGATCGTCCCCTTTAATTACTCAAATTATATAATTATATAAATTATTTTAATAAGTTGGTTTCTTTGTCTTGGTTAAGCGGAGAAAATCATTCAGTTACTCTTGTAACTTCAATGTATCTACATGCAGGCACAGACAACTCACATGTTTGTTTAGAAAATGTAAAAATATTCTCCGCGATACTACAAGCAGTGTTGAGAATACATACTTCATGATTGTGCCCCAGGTATGGGAGAGAGCAGAAGAGTTTCTGCCTGAAAGATTTGATTTGGAAGGACCTGTACCAAACGAATCGAACACTGATTTCAGGTATGCGATTTTTCTGATACTTTGTAAAGTTAGTGCCTTAGTGGCTGACTCTACTATCCTGATATAAGTGTCCATTTGGATCCACGATGCCACGGCTTTTGTGATGTGGAATTTAGAAATTTACAACCCGCATATCCAAACGGCACATGGCATCTGAAAATCCAAAACTTGCATCTTGCGTTTTTTGTGTAAAAACCTCTACATTTCTAACGCCTCAAAACAAGGCGTTTGAGAATCTTATGATGAAACGCAGCCAGTGAAATAAGTAAATACAAAATTGCCCCTCCACAATTCATACATCTACCACCAAAGTCACCCTTAAAAAAAACCCAAAACTACCATTCATAACCCTAGAAGCCCTGCATCCCCATTCACTTCCTCCATCCATCTTTACCATCACCTGGAAACATAATGACACAGTAAACACAAATCAGATCGTTTTATCAACAATTGGATGGCAATACATGGTAATTTTTATAAAAGTTCATTCATCTGATTCATCCACAACCTTTTTTCCTTTTTTTGATGCATGACTTCATCTCCAGCAATGAAATTGTTCATAATACACTCAAAATCCAAAAGATGCCAAGGATGATAATGATAAAACGATATTTGTTTGGATTCGTATAACTTATGATTTTTGAAGATGCCCAGCAGAATCAATTGAAATGGATGTTGAAGGGGTGCAGCGGTTGTGAAGGGGGTATTGGGGTTTCTCATGTATTTGTAATAAAGGGTATTTGGTAACCTGCACATTAAAAAAGCTAAACGCCAGTTTGGTTGCCAAACAAAAATGTATTTGGTTTGCAGATGGTTTTGAACGCGCCCCACTCATCACTTGGGTCTGAAAAGCCGCGTATATAACATTTGATGTTCGGAACCTCAAATCCAAACAGATCCAGGCAGGTTTCACGAGGTGCATGTGGCACATCTTTCTTTGTAGTAGCAGCGGCAGCGGTTGTTTCATTTTCCCAGAATCTATCCTAATTTTTTGCCTAATTCTTTTGATGATTATCGATTCAAATAAAAAGATAGACCTTGGCTCTATTTCATCTCTTCAACAAGTTTAGTAATTAGCATAGCGGCCCTATGGCAACCGCTCTATCATCGGGGATTTTGCCTGTAACTTGTGTTGTTAAATTCCATGACTTTGGATGCTTGTAACTGGATGATTGATGCCTTTTTTTTTGTTAAAGATTGAATTGGGAAGATTGGCTTTGCAGGTACATCCCATTCAGTGGAGGACCACGCAAGTGTGTTGGTGATCAGTTTGCGTTGCTAGAAGCAATTGTGGCCCTTGCGATTTTTCTGCAGCACCTGGATTTCAAGCTATGTCCTGATCAGAAGATCAGCATGACTACTGGAGCTACAATACATACAACAAATGTAATCCCTCTCCTTACATGAATTTAATATTAAAACCCATCTGTGTCCACTGATATGAAAGTTTCTTTCATTTTACCATGATATGAAGCTTGGAAAATGGGCCAGGCATGGTCACATGCGCACACAGTTCGCATTTTTACTTGATCACTTCAACCACTATATAATGTTCCATGTATATGCACTAAAGGTTTTAATACTTGGGTTTTTTTTCTGTTTCAGGGTTTGTACATGACGCTAAGTCCACGAGTTTCCCAGCGTGAACTATTAGCACCTTCTGGGTAATTCATTTTCAGAAGTATATGTTCTTGGAGCCCACTATTCCGAAAATATGGTGGTCTATCATGACCAAGTTTTATTAAAATTTACACTTGGTCATTCCTACGGTCACTTTTGCAGTCCTAACCGTTTTGAGTTTTAAAAAAGGTATATTACTTGTCTAATGAAGTACATAATATAACGAAAAATGAAGTATATATTCGAATGAATTGAATGCATACTTGCTTGTATTTTTTAAAAATAAACTATATACTCGCATAATGGGTATATACTCTATTAGGTATTTCATATCTGGATTATGCAAGAATTATGACAAAAATGACCAAGTTTTGTCCTTGATTGTCAAACACCAAAGCAGTGTACTATCCTTAGAAATCACCATCTCCACCTTGATTGGCATTTCATTAGTATCTGAATGTATTGCCAGTAATTTAGTTATCATTCCCCGAATTCTCTTTTCAGGGTATCTAATGTGGGTTCAACAGCTTGATGCAACCTGAGCACATTCGTCCATCGATGTGTAAGAAAAAATCAAATTGTTTCTAGAGCCACCACAAACTTACCCCTCGAAGCGCCTACCTGGAGATGGAGAAAGCTCTTGATAGAAATTTGTCCCATTTTTATTCAGGGATCATTATATTTGTTCATATTGCGATCTTGTGTTTTTTCAGTGTCATAAATCTTGTGTTTATATATAGGCATAATTTTTTCCATTGATGTAAGGCGCATATGCCCTAGATTTATGTTGAAGGTTAGGTTCAAGGTTGCAGTGGAACATAGCACTTCTGTTGAACTAATTATATTATTAAAAATAAATTTGATTAAATTTTCCAATGATTGTAGTGTAATTAAGATAAAAACATTATTTATTAAAAGTTCCTGTGATTAGAATTCTTTAAATTTTGAGTATGGGATTATGTACCAAAACTATGAATTTCTAGGTCACCTACAGTCTCTCTATGGTGCTGGTAAACAAGTGTGCGATTGGCTCAGTTAAAACTCGTTCAAGCTCGTTCGATTGCAAGACAAGCTGAGCCGAGTTTGAACAATTTTTATCAGTGTAAACGAGTCGAACAATTTTGCTGTAGCAGTTTCCTGTGATTTCAGGTAAATAGTGACTTTTCAAAAGCTGCTAATTTTAAAAAGTCCGAGCCAAGCCTGAGGGCTAGGCTTGTTTAGCTGAGCTACTGCACGAACTCATCAAAATGAAACTTTAAAATGATTAGAGCCGAGCCTCTTGCTCGTTTATAGCTGCATTAATTTTACAGATGAGTACGCAACCAAACGTTTATTCTCATTCCTGTTCTACCCTAGATAAATACACAGTTCTAATCTTAAATATCTAGTATAACATTAGATGGATACACATGTAATTCAAATATCCGCACGACCTCATATTCAAAAAATATGTAAAAAAAAAAAGTTAAATGATTTATCTAGTATAAAATATAAATTTATTAAGTACACGCATAAAAAATTATATGGTTTACTATAAAAAATAACAAAAAAAATTAAATTAAACTAAATCTAAAGATAAATATATATTAATATTATGCACAATAATATAATGCCTTTTCAGATCATATACTATCGTACAATTTCAAATTCCGGTATTTTATTCTGGATATTTTTGTGATCTTCAAATGTCAATTAATTTTTCAGATTTTTAAATACGTTTTCTAAACCCCTGTTTCATTGGGGAATAAAATGAGTATATATGTGAATAAGTAAGGATAAAGCAAAAAAATGTGTTTAGATGAGTGGTATAACATAGTATAGGTATGTCAAAATAAATTAGTATAAAGTGGTATAGGGATTCTAACTAACCCCTGGAATTAAAGTTATTCTAGGTTATTCCACCCAAAGAATATGTGGGTCACACTGTCAAATCAATTGTCATCACCTCTAATCAATCACATGTCAAATCAACTATCATTATTTTTTCACCTTTTATAAATCCTTATTCACACTTTATACACATTTTACCCAAACAACAAAAAATTTATTCTTACGTTTTCCAATAAGAATAATTCAAAACGCAATCAAACACAAAATCACTTTATTCTTATTTATGTTAGAATAATCATAAACATCAGAATAATTTAATTCTCGAATCAAACATGGACTTAGTTCAGATTCAGTCAGTATTGAACTGCGCTGCCAATTAATCAAATTATATAGTTTAATGATCAATTGCATAGAAAGTGACACGGTCCACTACAATTAACTAAACAGTTTGATTCATAATGTATATAGTTCGGTTGATTAATAATACAGTTCGATACGGGTACTAATGGCACACATGCCTCGCTGGATCCGTATTTTAATTCCAAAAAAACAAATGATTTTACTCGAACTTTCACTCGCTTGTCTATAGACCGACCTCCACGCGTCCCCCACCCGTTAAAGAGGCATTCCATTCTCTCTCTCATTCTCTAATGGCATCGACGGCGATGGCGGAGGATCCAAGCAGCAGCACCGAAGACGACCAGCTCTCATCAATGTCGCACGATGACATCGTTAGGGCTATTCGTCTCCTCGACAACGAAACCCGTGTCCTCAAGGTTTTCCTTCTCCATCTCCTCCTCCCTTCCTCTCTGTCCACGTCTGAAGCTTCTAGGGTTTTGAATCTGAAATCCAGGACGAGCTTCGTAGGACGACTCTGGAGCGGGACTCGATCGAGGAGAAGAAGAGGGAGAACCTTGAGAAGATCAAGCTTAACAAGCAGTTGCCCTACCTCGTCGGCAACATCGTCGAGGTCTTGTTTTCCTTCCTCTCTTTTTTGTCGATTTCATTGATTTCGATTTAACGAAGCAGTATTGACGCCTAGAAATGCGAATTGTTATCCTGTTTTTGATGAGTGCGTGTTGTTGTTGTGTGTGTGTGTTTTTTTTTTTTTGAGAGAAATATGAGTGCGTGTTTTTAATGATTAATTCTGAACATGGTGTGTTCTTATGATTTTGTTTTTGATGAATTGTTGTTCAGATTTTGGAAATGACTCCGGAAGATGAGGCTGAAGAGGATGGCGATAATATAGACCTTGACTCGCAGAGGAAGGGGAAGTGTGTCGTTCTGAAGACCTCTACACGTCAAGTGAGGTTCTTCTGTTTGTAGTTCATTTGTTTATCGTTGGCTGTTGCTCGATCTTCTCTTTTTGTTTCAATTTGTAGTGCAGATAGTTCGTGAGCACTTAATTAAAGACAATATAGATACTATTACAACATAAATCTCCCCACATACTTCATGGTGTTGGAGATCTCAATTTATAGAGATAAATACAAGAAGTTACAAGAAGTTATAGGAGTTATAAGGAGTTACAAGGAGTTACAACTAGTTATAATTTATTACATCTAATACGCCCCCTCAAGTTGAGGGTTCTTGAACTCTCAACTTGTCTTTAATAAATTGATGATGTCGAGAATTTGACATAATATCTCCTGGATCGGGCTGGTTGAACTCTTCTTGAAATGAATTTGACATGAAGATAATCGTCAAATATATGCTTCTAGGTTGTCGCACCACAATATTGGTTTTGAACACCAATTTCTTCAAGTAAAAATCCAAAGCCAAAAGCTCTGAGTAGTTGTATTGGCATTGGCACGGTAATTTGTTTAAGTGAATATAGAGTGAGAAAGATGCAATAAGAGAAGGTAATGAATTTTTTTTTTTAGAGAGAGAGAGTAGATGATACGTAGATATGAAAAGCGTGCCAAGAGATATAATAGTAGAGAGAAAAGATGATGATGCTTTTTTTAGAGATATTTATGTGGTAGGACAAGATGGAAGTGACTAGATAGAAAATACTTTTTTTTTTAATTGAGAGAGAGAGAGAGAGTTGTGTCAAAAAAAGAGTAGGAGGAGAAGGTTAGAGAGGTTTCTTTTGGGAGAGAGACTTGGATGAAGAAAAGATGAATAAGATTTTTAGATAGAGATTTCTAAGTTGAAGAAAGAAAGTGGGAAGAAGAGGAATTGATATTGGGTTGGAATTGTTTCCAGGAGTATGGATTGGAGTTTTTTTTTTTTTTTTTTTTGAGAGGGTGAGGGGAGTGGCTTCTTGAAGAACTATGGGATAAGGATCTAATTGTGCTCTGATACCATATTACAACATAAATCTCCCCACATACTTCATGGTGTTGGAGATCTAAATTTATAGAGATGAATACAAGAAATTACAAGAAGTTATAGGAGTTATAAGGAGTTACAAGGAGTTACAAGTAGTTATAATTTATTACATCCATGGGTGATCTCAATTATGTCTTGGATTTACAAGTTTTGAATTAACTTGATCAGGTCTCTCATTTGTTGCACAGAAGAAAATCCATCACTTCCCTCAATTGGGTTGGGCACAAAAGCATTGTTAAAATAGTGTAATACCTAGGATATCTTGTGCATCATTTCTTGAAGTATGCTTTTAGACATCTGATATGAACTCGCTTTATCCTGCTACCTATGACATGACATGTATGCTCAATTTTTAGCAACATCTTTCTAGTGTACATGGTGATGTTATGGCGGGTGGAAAGTGCCCCACTCATTTTCTTATATAAGATACATCTTAGTTCTCTATGGACTCCTGTTTAAATTTTTAGTGTATGATCATCCCTCAATAATTTGAGGTCCTATACTTTTGGGTGATCAAATACTTAACTGTTATCATGACACAGATTATTCAATTCTTATGCAACTATATGTTTTCTTTTTTATGGGAATATCTTTTCTTTCTATATCCTACTGAGTTTTGTTTTTATTCTAGACTATCTTTTTGCCTGTTGTTGGGCTTGTCGATCCTGATACATTGAAGCCCGGAGATTTGGTCGGTGTAAATAAAGACAGCTACTTAATTTTGGACACACTTCCATCTGAATATGACTCCCGCGTAAAAGCTATGGAAGTGGATGAGAAACCTACTGAAGATTATAATGACATTGGTGGG